>CM074445.1:24454882-25022382 GCA_037101425.1 Elopichthys bambusa | reverse complement strand
AGCCTTTAATTTGAATACGGTACTCCAAATCCTAAAATTCTCAACTTTTTTTAACAACCTGACAAAATATTCCCCCCTCCAGGCAACTAATGATTGCTCTTCAAATATTGCCCCTAATACTTCCTCAATTAACAGCTGAAAGTCCCACAGACCTAATGTGAGAAGCGTTTTGAGAGGAGATTTGCATATTTATTTAGTTCAGCAGTAATGTATCAATTTTCAAAATGTCTGTCTGAATATCATTATTTGTGCCACTTGACACCCTAGAAGTGCTGTTGTAGTCCACTTTAAATGGAGGATAAATGCTTCAGAAAACCATGAAGAAGAACATGTCTCAAGTAGTGGCCATGTTTAAGATGTGCAAAAGGCTTTGTTACTCTATATCCTACCCTAACAAATATGACTGGATTCTTTATCTCATGTAAGTAAACACTATTAATTTATTTATGTGTAAAATATTTTTAATGATGCGTCTCTTATTTGAGTGCATGATCAAATTGAAGGAGCACAAAGTCTGATACTAACCTTTTTTCTTCACAAAATGACGCTCACCTGAATTGGTAGAGGAGAAAGGAATACAGAAGACAGTGTTAGAGAAGCACCTACAAAATAGATCTTTTGAAACATTGATGAGGGTTGAATAAATTATAAATGTGGATCAGAGAGGGGAAAAGGCTTGTCTGCGATCCACAGCACTTTATTCCTGGCCTCTAAGATCTTTTATAAAAAAGGGCATGCCAACATCAATACACACACACACACACCCATACACACAAGTGTTTTCTTACAATCTTTGTATTTCACACTTTTTTTAATACATTTCATTTGCATGCGATCAACAGGCTTGAATCTAAATTATTCGGCATGTGAAGCCACCTTTATGCCTGGTGATGCATTTACATATGTGCAATTAGAATGATTAATTAATCAGCTTGTTTGTCTGCCGAGCGAATTGATCTGGCGAGCCTGTTTTCCTCTAGTGTGATCCGTAAATACATCCATTGGTGCTCAAATGAAGAGCAGAGAATGTTGGTGATTTTTGTATAGAGAGTAATATTTTTCATGACTGAAATTACATTTCTCTTTTCTAGTAATGATTATGAAAGTGTTTTTGATATATTATGTTCATAAATTCCCATTACTGTATATTTACATTACTATCAAATAAGGTAAATAAGATTGTACAAAATTCATGATTGAAATGCCACATATAAAATGTGCATGTAGTTTATATATTTCACTATATTTAATAAATAAACATTTATAAGAACACTTATTTCCCAGAATGCATCACCTGTCGAATTGCAATTCAGTGAACTCCTCTTCTTGTCTTTCTAATTCAAATTCTTGCTTGCTGTGAACAATTGAATTTAAGCCATGGAGTCAGTTGCTAAAGGAAACTATTTGTTCTGCTATTTTTCTACTAAAGTTTTTACATTAAACATTTTATTTTTTTATTCCCTGGCTGTAACATTTGTCAGAAACATTATAGGGTAATTCAGTATGATAAAATAGCAATTATTTGTTTGGAATTCAATAAACAGGGTGTACCTCACAATAAAAATGTATTCACCATGCTCTAAATAGCTCTAAACTTTTTTTTTTTTTTTTTTCCCAGTTTCCTATTAATAATTTCAATTTGCTTTTCTCATCCTAGGCATAGAAAATTACACTTTTGCATCATCATCATCATCATCATCATCATCATCATCCAGGCAACGGTATGTATAGAATTGTGTTAGTACTTTTTATTTATATTTGTACACTTCAATACTTTACCTCCATGTATTATTGAGTAGGCCTATTTATTTATTTATTTTCATCATTACCTGAGCAAAATCAGGACAAAAGCACGTACATCACCATCAGAAATATGCTCAAAGATGGGTGCTCGACCAAAAAAATTTAATAAAAAGCAGAAAAAAGTCGGCACACCAAAGCTCCAAAAATAAGCGAAAATTTAATATGACTCATTTTTTCATCGTTACCTCCCATCTGTTTGAATTATTTTTTTCCTTTATTTTTTTTCTTTTCCCACATTGTATGTATCATAAAAATTATAAATAAATCTAAAATAAAAAAGGGGAAGCTCACCACTGAATTGAAATGGAATCACAATTTCCAGTCATATTATTAAGGGTTGTGCACTATCCAAATTGACCCAATAAAGGGACATTATATATCAGCAAAATTCTAATTTTAAGAATTATCTCCCTTTTAATTCATGAATTAAAACTTGAATTGGAGTGACCACACCCAATGGGATGCTGATTAAGAAAGACAGGAAGTAAACTTGAATGTATCAAAAAAAAATAAATAAAAAAAAAAATCAACAATTAGGCCTAAATGAGTGCATAGACTCTTTTTCTATTTTATTTAAAATATATTGTATCATTTGTTAGAGATTTTATGAAGTTCAACACCTGCACATGCTGCTTGTCTGTACAGCAGGTAAAGACAGTACACGCTGCTGTCTGACACTAACGAAACGATGAAACGTCACTGGTAATGCATATATGAGCCCTAATTTTTGCCCCAGAATGCATTACCAGTGAAGAGAGCTCAAAACAAAAAGAGGCAAAAAAAAAAAGAAAAAAAGTGACATTGAATGCCAAGATTGTTAAACCAATAACACGCTTGGCTAAGATTCTTCATAACTCACCTTGAGGTGCTCTGAATACACGCATGTAGACTGACTGCCACATTGGGACACTTTTTGCCATTGATGACTTGGAAAAAGTGTCCCAATCAACCTGAATTAAGTCCCTATATATATATATATATATATATATATAAGAATGTTTTGCTGAGATTCTGTTGGTATGTTATGTTACTATTAATCTGAAAGCATTCATTGATAACTGGAGGTATTTAAGCAATGTGGCAGTCAGTCCACATGCGTGTATTCAGAGCACCTCAAGGTGAGTTATGAAGAATCGTAGCCAAGCGTGTTATTGGTTCAACAATCTTGGCATTCAGTGTCACTTTTGTGCCTCTTTTTATTTTGAGCTCTCTTTATGAATGTTTCTAAAAGTGTTCATTTTGCATATGTACTTCATTTGTTTTCTGGCAGCTCTATAAACATTTATTTCTGCTGTATTTCAACTAGATGATTTCAAATGTTTGTGCTCCGCTCAATGCTAATACTCCTAATGTAAATTATGTAGATCTTAAAACTCTTTTATAATGAGTCTTCTGGTATTAGGGTGTTTCTTAACTGATTACAGATCCGTGGTCACTGATAATTAACCAGAAAGTAAATGTCATTAAAGTGTAGATTCATTACTTCATAGGCCTTATTTAATCTCCATAGGCCTTATTTATCTTTGGAGATTTTAACTGAAGATTAAAGAAAATTATGTCTATATTTGCCTATAATAAAAGTGTCAGTTTTAATGGCAGCTTTGTTTGCTAACCTACCATCACTGTTGAACAGTCTGGTTACAGATGTGATAAATTTTCAAGGTCATGGAAGTCAATTGAAAACGATCTCTACTAACCTAAACTTGATACAAAATCAGGATAAAAGAAGAGGAGATAGAGCACCTAATAAACATTTCTTCTGCCCTTTCTAAGTGCAACTGTGGTTAAAGACAGGGCCATATGAGCTGCCTTCAATGAGACCACAACGACCCATTAGTTTCCAAAATTAAAGATGGGAGATTAAGTTGTTTTGCATCTTAAGTAGGCCTCTTTTTTTCTTCTTCTGAGATTCATTGTTCTCCTATAGTGACAAATATCACACATAGTGCGTCATCTGTTCTCTTGCACTAAACTGCAAACATAATTTTCTTAATCACGTACTTGAAGTAAAAGAATTACAGGACATTGAGATTTGTTTTCCTAGAATTTATATTGAATTGGTTTTCCTCATTTTCAAGCAAAAAACATCTCTAGCCAACCATATAGTCATTATATTATATTATTATATTATATTATATTTTCTATCCTCTTCTAGTATTCTTCTAGTACTTCTAGTAATTCTGTACAGTAGGGTCATTCCATGTCAAATCAACCAAATTTCAGAAGATTCCCCGACTCAATTTTTTTATTTTGTTAATAGTTTTTCTGTAGAAAGACAAACATAAATAGTGATGAAAGCCAAAATAATAACTGTCACAGATAGACATGTGCCGATATTCGGTAATGCGATATATCACGATAATGAATATGCACAATATTATCGTGGGCACTTCAAAATACCGTAGATAATAATTTATTACCGATTATTAAAATTTTTATAATGCATTTAAAAATACTTTCCCCATCTACCGTATAAAATGCACAACACCACTGTATTCTGCATCAAAGGGACACGCGCTCAGATGTAAACAAGCCCAAAGTGCAAGAGAAGCACATGGCGGAACGAGTGAAGGAGAAGCGCTGAATGAACGTGCACGTTCACTCTCTGACAGCAGAGGGCGCTGATGGAACAGCAGAATGCAGCGGTTACCCCGGAAACCCCGCAAACAAAGCAACTGCGCTAGTAAATTTTTTATTTTTTTGTAATCTCAATGTTGTTCATCACAGCACCAAATACTTAATATTTAAAGATTTAATAGGCTATTTAGTTCCAAACTTAAACATTTTAATATTTAAATTTTAACTACAACATGCCCTAATGATTAAAAATGTTCTGATTATTTGTTATTGTTCAGTAAAACTTTGAGACATACGGCTTCATTAGTTAACATGTTAATTCATTATTACCAAACTGACAATGAAAAATACTTATAAAGCATTTATTCTTAGTTAATGTTAATTTCTTAGTTACTGTTTAATAACATTACTAAAATCAAAATAACTTATTTAATGGACCTGAGATAAAACTAACAATGATCAGTTGTATTTCTTAACTAACATTAACAAAAAATTATACTTTCTGTAACAACAGTAGCTATTGCTCAATCTTAGTTAATGCATTAATGTTAATAATGAGACCTTATTGTAAAGTGTTACCTGTTGTTCTTTATAGCCTAATTCTTTTGCACTTTAATCTGTTTGAAAATTTTACTTTTTATTTTTTGTGTATCGTATTTAAACATTCAGAGTTCTTTTAGTTATTACAAAAAGAGTTCTTAAACCTGTTATACTACATATGACGACACTTTTTTTCGCAACTTATTTCAATATCGTGATAATACCGTATACCGTGACAAAAGCTTCAGCAATTTTGTCACGGTATACGGTATTTGTCACGGTATACGGTTGACTTTAGTAATCTTTGTTTCATTATATGCCAACGGTGACAGTTCAAAAATGGCAAAAAGCTTTTTTTTTTTTTTTTTGCCTCAAGTTTGCATGCCTGTAATTCAAGAAGTATTAAAGATATCTTAATATCCTTTTAGGTTCTGGTTCTTATTAACTAACTTTCCTTTTGATATCTTCATTTTAAATGCCCTATATGGTTTAATCCCAGAGATATGGAGATATGGCTCAATTAGTTAATTGGTAAATTGTACACATTTTCAGTGGTCAAAAACCAAATGTGGGTCACTTTGCATACAGCTGATACTTTTTTCTTTTAAAGAGAAATATCTGAAGAACAAATAGACTAATGTTAAAACTAGAAATGCATCTCCATATTCCTTTTCCAAAGTTTGCATGCCTGTAACTCTAAAAGTTTTCAAGATATCTTAATATCATTCTAGATTCTCAGTCTTTATTAACTTTCCTTTTGAAATCTTTATTTTCAAGGCCCTGAAGTATAGTCCCATAGATATGGGCATCTCAAAGCTGCTTTTACTTTTACCCATTTTCAGTGATCGGAAACCAATTGTGGTTCACTTTGCACACAGCTGATACTTATTCCATTTAAAGAGGAATGTCTGAAGAATAAATAATGTTTAAACTAGAAATGTATATTGTTTCCCTCTTTCAAAAGAATTGCATAAAACATAACTTTCTGCGTGCCAAAAATCCACTGAAAAGGGGTTAAGTAGAGGCACATTAACTTGCTTTCAAAAGTGTATTTATAAGAATCAGTTTTAGGGATATTTGGAAGATGTGAATTTATTCATTTTAACAGCTTCTGAAGCTACCAAGAGCTCAAATATGCAGTATTGTAACTACACGTTACCACATGGACATCCCAATATCTATGAGGGCCTTAAAAATGATTCCAAAATAGTGGATTATTCAGTAAATATTCATCTGTGACATTTAATAGTTTGGCTTTCATCACTATTTATGTGTGTCTTTCTACAGGAATTTTTTTTTTTTTTTTAACAAAATCAAAAAATTGAGACTGGGACCTCTGGTTGAGTTGACAAGGAATGACCCAGTAGCATTACTTGTATTGTCCCCTTTTAATCAATTGTTCATGCATGTATTTTCATTTGTAAGCAAAGTTTCATAAGATCAAGAATCTAAAATGACATTAAGATATCTTTAACACTTCTTGAATTAAAGACATAAAATGTTTGTTTTTGGCACTCAGAGAGGTGTGTTGTTTTGATAAACAAGATACATTTCTAGTTTCAGTGTTAGGCCTATTTGTTCTTCAGACATTCCTCTTCAAATGCAATAAGTACCAGCTGTGTGCATAGTGAACCACATTTGGTTTTCAATCACTGAAAATGGGTAAAATTCAACAATTTGAACATGGAGCTCCTTTGAGATCCCCATATCTATGAGCCTGAACTATATAGTACCTTGAAAATGAAGATTTTAAAAGGAAAGTTTATTAAGAATGAGAATCTAGAAGGATATTAAGATATTTTTAATACGTCTTGAGTTACAGACATGCAAACTTTGGAAAAGGAACATTTATGGCACTCAGACAGCTATGTTCTATGCAAATGAGTTGAGATGCATTTCTAATTTCAACATTATTTGTTCTCCTCTTTAAAAGATAATATTTGGTTTTTGGCCTCTGAAAATGTGTACAATTTACCAATTTACTCATGGAGCCACATTAAGATCTCCATATCTCTGGGATTGAACTATATAGGGCCTTTAAAATGAAGATACCAAAAGGAAAGTTATTTAAGAACCAGAATCTGAAGAGATATTAAGATATATTTAATACTTATTGAGTTACAGGCATTCAAATTTGATGCAAAATAAGTGCTTTTTGCCATTTTTTAACTGTCACTGTTGGCATATAATAAAACAAAGATTGCTAAAGTCCTACTAATCTCTGTGTAAAAATAAAATAATGATGCTGTCATCTTTCTAAAGTCATTTTAACCCCCCTGTAAATTGGCTCAAAATCTCAGGTAAAAATTGTCATTTTGACCCCCCTTTACAAAATAGTGGATTATTCAGTAAATATTCATCTGTGACATTTAATAGTTTGGCTTTCATCACTATTTATGTGTGTCTTTCTACAGGAATTTTTTTTTTTTTTTTTTTTAAACAAAATCAAAAGACTGGGACCTCTGGTTGAGTTGACAAGGAATGACCCAGTAGCATTACTTGTATTGTCCCCTTTTGATCAATTGTTCATGCATGTATTTTCATTTGTAAGTTGCCTTGGGGATATTACTGAGTATAACATGTTTGAGAATTTGTGAATCAAAAACTGAATAACTACTGAGATTATTATCAAAAGAAACCAAGAAGATTTGATGTGAGAGATTAATGACAGAGATGTGATACTGTTTTGTTTGATTTTTATTGTTATTTTGTAGTCACACATGTGGCACACAGAGTTTGGGTCGATAGTTCCTGGTAGAAATTCCTCGTCCTCTTTCTCAAAACTCTTCTTTGTAGTGTAAAGCTGTAAAATAGTGACCCATCTTTTAATATTTCAGGTTATGACACACACCACTTAACAGATCTTGTAATATTATGTCAGAATATAGATTGCTTGAAATAAAATATTTGCACAAATATGATCCATGATATTCTTCAATCCCTTTGGGAAACCATTTAAACCAGGTTTATTCTGCAGAAGGGGGAAAATGTGACCATAAAAGCCAGCTCATATTTCTAATAAGAACTATTAGTACACATGGCTCGTCAGATCAAACCGCTGTGGGTTAGTCTGTGGTTTCTGTTGTTGATATTACAGTAAACACTTTATTGTGTAATCATGCTGCTATTGTGAAATGAAGGCCACAACGAGTTAGTATACCTTCATCCTCCTCTTCTTCTGGTGCTACCAAATTAGTCATAAAAGTCAAGATTGACGTTATCCAATCGGTAGAGTCATCCATTGCTTCGTTCACTGCCTTCATGGGATCAGGGCTGATGTGGTGAATACCCCCTAAGAGCATGTTTTAGACATCTTGAGACACATTTCCATACACTGAACAAACATACATTCACTTACAGCCATTTAACCAGCTCTAAAAACAACAGCAGAAACCTCTAAACCATCAGTCTGTTTGTCAATGCTCTACAAAACCAGCTCAAAAATCTTTATCTGTGTAAAATCCAGCTCAAAAGCACTGCAAAGTGTATATATATGGCCAAAAGTATCTGAACACTTGAACACCACATCATTATATATTAATAATGGATGTTTAGTAGTGAGTTCGTGCACTTGTTGTTGGTTGAATGTGACATTACTTTTTCATTTTAGGGTAGCTTTTAATTGAATAATTGTAATTTTTCATTGTGCTTATTTTATAGTTTATTTTGTCGCTTTAACTTTAATCTTTATATTGTGTGGTGTATCTTTGTTGTTTTATTTGTTTCTGTAAAGCGCTTTGAGATGGACATTTAAAGACGCTATAGAACATAAAGGTTATTATTATTCTGCTTACTATAGATTAGAAATCATGAGGTTTTTTTATATTTTATATATTATTGACAGTCATTTTTTAACAGTAAACCAGTCTACATATGTTTTTTTGTGAAAATATCAGTATCAGCTATCAGTATATGGGTCAATGACGTGACGGGTCAATTTTCTGTCCAAAGGCCTTAATAATAATAAAAAACAAAGATATGACATCCAAAGTATGAAAGGTAGTACAACTAGAACTCTTTTATTGACTCCAAAAGGTTTTAATTATATTTTGCTACATATAAAGGTATTTTAAAGATTTTGAAGTGTCAAAAGGTCATTCGGTTTAACCGTCCAAAGGCCAATACAGCCATTTCATTTGTGATTAAAATATCTTAAAATGTAAAAAATGTATATATTTTTTTTATTCTGGCATAATTTTATAACATCAGATATTAACAGAGTGCAAAATGGTATTAAAATTATGTGTAGAAGTTGTTGCTTTGTTATGAGAAAGAATGTTTGAAAAAAATGAATTTCATTGAAGTCATTCGGAGTAACCAATATAAAGGGACCATGTGGTCTGTATCATGTGACAGGATGTGAAGACATTCAGACACCTGCACAGAACCACATGGTCGTGAAGCAAAGTAACTAACTCTCTCTTAACTATTTGAAAAATTCATGTTTTCACTTGTTCATACGCACGTCCCGAAACATCAGGTCATTCGGTACAACCGCTATGAAACATGGAAAATGTTGTAATATTTAAAAAACTTGTACTAAATATAAAATGTTTGTCCTTTTGCTAGCTAGCTAGCAAGCTAGATAGATAGATGGATATATATATATATATATAATCAGCCTGTTAGCATTGTTTAAAAATATCATCATTCGGTATAACCAAAAGTGTCATGCGGTAAAACCGAAATTTTATATTATATATATAATACACACTTGTTTTCAAAATTAAACATTTGCCATTTATGTGTCATTATATTGTTTATATTGTCACATTGTTTTTAATGGCAGTATATTATTAATTATTTAATTTCGGAGATAAGATGTTACCTTTATTCTATAATTTTTCTTACACAGTATAAAAGAGTCTTTTTAGATAAAATATTTTAGCTTGACTGTATGCTGTTTTCAAAAATGATGTTTTTGTAATAGCCAAACCACTTCATTAGAAGCAGGTGTTCACATACTTTTGGCCATGTACTGTATGCTGATCTTGTTTTCAGATAATCAGTGTACTTTTGACCCTGAATGACATATTCAATAATAAGACGAGATCTGATGATTTCAAATTTAGCATTGAAAAGGATTTAAAACCCACATGTCAGAAAAAAGATCTACAAATATAAATGCCATTGCCAAGTCAGTAAAACTTGTTTCCATTTTGGGTAACTTTTGGGTTTTCCTGCTTTCCACTGTCAATCGACAGGAATACTCATCATATTTCACACATCATCATGTAGTGCCTGTCTGTCTCGAGTTATCAGCAGGCAAACAGCATGACCTGAGTCAAAGCCATTTTACCAGAAGCCATTATGCAGGGGTGACGTGACAGCATGCACAGACTCCAGACTCCTCAGACCTCTATTATAGCCTCTAAACACCCTGATGTTCACTACTCCTGTTAGAATAAATTAGTATATGATTATAAAATATTCTTGTGGTCAACTACTATAATCTGTTCTGTAGCATTAATAAAATTCTCAAGCATGTGTTAAAGTCAGCTTGTAAAGGTACATTAAAGGCAGTAAAGCTGTTTTAGTTGCAAATGTTGTAAATCTAAAAAGCCTATTAGGTTGATAATGACTTGCATAACCATATTTCATTTTGTTAATTAGCACAAGATTTAAATTGTAAAAGCTAATATTTATTATATATTTTTATTATAATAATTTACTAACATTTTCTTAATTAAAGGTGAAGTGTGTGATTTCTGTGGGTGATTTTTATATATACTTGATACACATTTTTTTTGCCTTTTTTCCCTATCACATATTTTAGTAATCATCATAAATTAGGTCTCATTCGACAGCTTAAACTCTCAAAATTAAATCATTTTGAAATTGGACATTGTGTTATCATGAAAACGGTACTTTAACAGGCTTTGGAACACAGCTTGGTTAGACATATGTGATCCTGGACCACAAAACCAGTCATAAGTCGCACGGGTATATTTGTAGCAATAGCCAACATTACATTGTATGGGTCAAAATTATTGATTTTTCTTTTATGCCAAAATCATTAGGATATTAAGTAAAGATCATGTTCCATGAAGATATTTTGTAAATTTCCTACCGTAAATATATCAAAAATGTATTTTTTGAGTGGATATGCATTGCTAAGGACCTCATTTGGACAACTTTAAAGGTGACTTTCTCAATATTTTGATTTTTTTTTTTTTTTTTTGCACCCTTCAGATTCCAGATATACAAATAGTTGAATCTCGGCCAAATATTGTCCTATCCTAACAAACCATACATCAAGCTTATTTATTCAGCTTTTAAGATGATGTATAAATCTCAAGTTCAAAAAATTGACCCTTGACTGGTTTTGTGGTCCAGGGTCACATATGACTTTGATGTTCCAGCAATTTGCTTTTACAGTAAACTTAAACTTCTATAACTTTTTTTACACTTTCATTTTTATGCGGTAATCTGAGTATTTTCTTTGCAAAGAGACCAACCTTAGGTCTGTATTCCAAAACATGAATTACAGCCATTTAAGTCTCAAAAAGGTGAGTGACCGTAAACAATTCAAAGACATTTTTACAAATTAAATTGTAAAAGGAGTCTATAGGAGTCTAAAGGAGTAAACAAAAATTGCACACATCATCTTTAAAGATCTTCAAAACATTCACCTTGACACTGAAAAGTGGTTACATCCCTTAAATATGCTGCTTGAAGATGCCATTCAGGATGACTAAATGAAATTTTCAGTGAAATTTTTCTAGTCACATGTTTAATACCATGCAATGACCTTGGTTTATTAATTTAAATAACTATTTCAAATTTGTTGGCCATACTTCTCACTCGTATGTGTAAGATGTAAGATATAAGATGGCTTGCCTCTAAGGCTGCCTGCTTCCTTTAATGTTTTCCTGACACGGTGTGGCTGAGGTCCTGTTAGGATGAGAGACACAGAAGCAGAGGTGTGGGATAGCAACCCTCATACTGTACACAAACTCTCATTGGGTCGTCCTCACTGAGCATGCTCAGAACTGTAGGCAGGATAAACAGGCTCATTTATCCACCATTATAAACAAAAAAACAATCACTCTTATGGCACAAAATCACAGGGAAGGTGTGAAAAAAGACATCATATTAATCCATGTCACAGTGAAAATAAAACTGCAAACATTAACATTATGAGAGAAAACAGGTACAAGAAGCAGGATACATTCATAGTGTGAATGTGTTACGAAAGTCACTGTATTATGGTCTTTTTTTAGAGCATTTATTGATTCATAGCAAATTAAATTGTCACACTCTTTTCTCATGTCTGCTTCCTACTGCATTGAAATTCAGGCCTTGTAGCGTAATTGTGACATCTCCTTTACACAGAGATGCTAATGCAATACTGATGAATTCAGTGACATTTGTTTGATTAACTTTTTAACCTACTTTATGGAAATTTAGTATTGCCCTCTAAGCTTTCACACTCAAAACTGACAACATTTTACGGTTTTGGGTGCTTGAGTGTGACGTGTAAAATGAGATTTGTTTAATACTGTATCTCTAGACAGCAATACGTTTTCAAGAAGAGCAAATGGAGACTTCTGGTTATGTCTCTTGCTTATTATATGTTTCTATTTAGAGAAAGATTCAATAATCTCACATGTGACATCTCTGGATTTTGCCAAGATAACAAAGTCTGCAATCACAACAAGATGTGCTATAAATCCGCAATAAGTTTATATGTGTTTCTGTATCACAGCTGATATCTCTATAACCGATAACGCCAATAAATCTCCTGAGATATGAAGGATATCTGGAACAATAGACATTTTCCTCTGGGCTGTGCAGCTAGATCATTAAAATCAATATACTGTAAGGGAAAGAAAGCCATACAGATGAATGTTTAACGAAATAGACAATGAGCTCAAACTGAATCAATTGCAGAGATGTGGTCCTTTAAATTATATGGTTGTTTGTTTGAACAAGTGATAATGTGCTGGTTTCAGTCTTATCTGTGATACAGTAATATGGCTGCTGTTTAATGCAGAAAATCATTTTCTTAAACTGGATTTTTGTCTAAACATTCTTAAAATAAGATAAATGTACTTGAGAAGCAAAATTGCATAAGATATTTTAATTCCAATGAATATTTATTCAATTATTTTTATTTTTCTAACAGTTTTTTTAGACCTCACTGATAAAAATATTGAAAAATAATACTTGGGTATAAAAAATATTGGGAAACGAGAATGGAAATGATTTTTTGTAGGAATTTCATTTAGTGGTAAAATTCATTTCTTTTCTCATTGTACATGACAATATTCTGCATATTTGAAAATCTAGCTCTGCAGTTTGTCATGGTTATGATATGGTGACTGTAATTTTGCCAAGTAGGACATCCTCCTGAATGGAAATGGTAGGTTGATTGTAATGTTGCTCTGTGACCAACAAGAAATATGATCCAGGAACATGCCCTACTTGGCAAAATCACAGTAAACGCTATAATAGACAAACATTTGTTTTGGTTCTGTTCATTACAGTTGCCAATATTGTGTACTTTGTTTCAATTTTACCAATGTTCTGAGAAGCTTTGATGCTTAGAAAGTGAGCATGTGCACCACTTATGTTGATTTAAGTTGTTCTTAGACTTGTACTGTTGCATAGACCAGTCATGTGACTGAGGCTTCAGGGCAAAAAGGGGACACTATTCCACATCTCAGAAACTCAGGCATGAGGGGGAAGATTCCCAACAGAGAATCTCAGTCACAGCACTGGGGAACACAGTGGTCTTTGAATCCTGTCTTGAAAGTAAGCAAAGCTTTACCCTTCACTCTCCTCTGCACTCTATACTCCTCTTTTCATGAACACAGCTCTCCAACAGTAAAGAGAATTACAGTGTGTTACCAATCATGTACAGTGCATATGTTTACACAAAGTGTTACATGTGACATAATCCTGTTGTCTGAGGCAGTTTGGTCCTGATATATCTTATACCTATATATATATATATATATATATATATATATATATATATAAACTTTATTGTCATCACAATATTTTTGCCATTCAATGTAATTGGAAATACATGTTCTCTTTATTGTTTTGTAGACCAGTGGCTCTCAACTGGTGTGACTTCCATGCCAACATGGAAGGGTTCCCTTCATCCTCAAAACCCTACTGAAAAAAGCTACACAAGGTAAATTATATTGGTTAACTGTTTGTTTTTATGGATATTTCTGTTTAGTTTTGTAGGATAGACTGTTTTAGTACTGTGTTGGATCTCCATTTGATGTCCATTGTATAAATATGGGTTCTGAAGCAAAACCAGTTGAGAACCACCGTTATAGACCACCTGAAGTCAAATGGTAAAGACTCTGTAAATGCAAGGCTGTGTTAAGATGGCCCAAAGCACCAACTTCCTCCCCGTGATTCCGCATCGCGTAGCCTACGAGGCCATTTCTCCAGGCTTAGCTGTGCATTGAGAGGGAAATTAAAGTATATATTCCTTCTCCTGAAAAGAACGTGAGAAATCTGCAACATAGAATACTGCATTAATATTCTACAGGTAAAATATCATTGTTTTGCTCAATGCATTTAATGAAAAGAAGAATCAAATCATTCTGCATGGCAAAGAGGAGTTGCCGTTCAATACCACACAGTTAATAAACGAAGTCACGCTACAGTGCTTTCAAAGTATAGTTATCGATGTTAGAATAAAATTAATTGATTGAATAATTTGAGGCTTATTGAAAGCAATATCGCAAAAGTAGACGCCAACTCATGAATGTTGGATATCACAGGGTGGAAGGGAGCAATTGGCACAAAGCTTATTGATGGCATGCTGGCTTAAATAAAATTATGGTTTAAAGTCTCTCAGAAGATATACAGTGTGCTGTTATGAATAAAAAACTCAATATACTTTTGTACTGGGAATTTTAGATTCTTGTTTATATGTTTGTATTTTGTACTGAGAATCAAAATGCCATTCATCCCCTTTATTTTTATTGTAGTGCTCCTGATTATAAAATCAGTTCCACTAACATTTTGATGATGCCATACTGTATTATGGCCCATATATCAAATCCATGCCTTGATATTAGGTCTGAATTTATATCTAAATCACAATAAATGTGATAAATGTGTATATTTTAAGAGAAGCTTTTATTTGTCTCTTGAGCTTAAATTAGTTTCATGTTGAATTTAAATGTACAGCAAATTTATTTGCATTTGTCTAAGCAAATGTGTTTCATTTTGAGACCAAAATAAACCATTATTTTATGCACAAGATTATGAAAGACGAACGCTCTCTTACATTCTGGTGACACAACACCTTTTTTTTTTCTTTTTTTTTAAGATATACGCAGTTAATAATCTTTAATTATTTTTCCTTAAAGGCAAAAGTTGTATTATTTGTTTAAATATATAAATATTAAAACTAGGTAATTGTAAAAGCAAAACTGAGTAAGTATTGAGATTTTAAAATAATATATCTTATTTATATTTATATCTCATAACAGGAGAACAAACTCTTTGCCAGTGGTTTAAAATTCAAGATTATGTAATTATGCAGTTATGTAATTTTGCATAAAGTAAATTGATCTCATTTTAGAGATTTTTGATCTAATCTAATTTTTTATTTATATGCTAATGGAAAGCAAGATAAAATGACTAATTATTCTTTGCAGTGTATATAGAAATATTAATGGTGCAGTGGTGTCTTATACAATCACTCCAAAGGAGAGTGTCTTTTTATGGAGGTGACTGAAACGAATGTAAAATTTGATCAGGTGTCTAAAATCTGAAGCAATCAGTTTTGTATTACCATAAAGCACTGTGCGATCTGCTTTCGAATCGAACTTAGTCCCACTATTCACTTTGCCATCATGATAAAGTCAAAGGTGTAGTGTCACTCCGAATGGAATACATGACAGTCTAGAGGAAGTGATGTCGTGTTCATGACAGACAGATTAGATGGTTCAGTAAATTTGCATGTCCGAACCAGTGTTTGAGATGAGAGTGACAGTTGCTCCCTGTTTGCATGCAGGAAAACACACACGCACACACACAAACAGGCATTAGCACTGAACTGCAGGCAGAGAGTCTTTACCAGGTGGTAAACAGGGGTCGTCACAGTATAATGTATGGGCTTTTTATTGGATGGCAACAGGATGACACATGATGATGGACAGGGTGGAAAAAGGAGGGAAACTTATTAGAAATAAGTAAATGTAAATGTGACTCCTATAATGTGGGGCGGTACAATCATGTAGTAAACTACATGAAATGAAAGTGTAATGTTTCCATTTTGAAATACTTTCAAAAGTGGGTTAATGTGTTTGTGTTCTAGAGTGTTTTGATGGAATGAATTGTGAATGAGTTGTGATGTGATCTCAATGACAGTGATAAATCCATCTAAACAATGACAATTGAATCACACTGAGAAACAGATGACAGCAACTTCAAGCAATTCAGCACCAAAACATCCGTTCTATCATCTTTTCTTTGTATCAACAATGGACTCTAATGTATCATCAGGTGGTAATACAAGGTAAAATGGTGTCCTACAAGGACTTTTTCAGCACTCTGCATGAATGCAGCGGTGGCTGATAGCAGCCCGGCCAACGGGACACCCTATCTATCCTTGTCACTGTCAATGCTATCAGGATCCAGTCAATATCCTTCCCTCCCGCTCTTAGAAGCCTCACAAGTTTGCCCTGTGGCACTGCTGATAAACTTCCAGCAAGAAAACAAGCTCGGAGCTTTATCACATTGTAAAAGCTTGTCCAAGCATCCAATTACGCTTCATCTGGGTCCTGTTTTACCAAGAGTTAAAGTGAATGTGCTGTTAAAAAGCCCTCAAACTGCGCCCAACCTACAATTTTCTCGGGACAACTGTACCAAAATAACTCCATCGAAGGGAATTAAACAAAGATAATAGAGCTGGACCTACCTTCAAGACCCTTGGTGTCGAGCAGGTCAAACATGATGACGGCCACGGCCGACCATGTTATGATGAGAGCCAGCACAAGGATCCAGGCCATGGGTGAGCTGAACGTGCTGTACAGGTCATCAGTCATGGTGCGCTTGGATGAACGTACGGGATTTGCACTCAGGTCATTCTTGGTCTCGACTATGGTAGTCGTAGTGGTGGAGGACCGCGCTGTAGGGACAGATAGAGCTTTAGAAATGTATAAGTGCAAATCTTAGCTGTACAAAACAGGTTAACCCATAAATAAAGAACATTCTACATGGTTTCAAACTGGTTTAAGCTGGTAATTTTTGGCAAAAAATCTGGTCCTGTCTCGTTTTCATAGTAGTCACTGGTGGGACTGACTTCTTGGTTGTTTAAAGCCCGAAACACCAAGCAGACGCCGACAAACTAGTGGTGACGAAAGCAGACTGCGGGGTTGGCTCACATCGGCTGGGTCCATAGTTGCCCTGACACACCAAACAGACGCTCGACAGCCAATGGCCAAGTAGCACGTCCATTCTGCGCCTGCGTAAGAAGAAATGTCTTTCCGTACCAGCAGGTGGCAGTAGCCGAACAGCCAATCAGAATGATCAGATGGCTCGACTGACCGATTCAAAATGTTGAATCGGCCAAAAAAAAAGCCGACAAGGATCAACTTCAGCTGACGGTGTGAAACACACTGAGAAAACTTAGATGGCCGTCGGGCAGTTTTTGGCTTGGTGTGTTCTGGGCTTTAGAGTCCATGATGGGTAGAGTTGGTAGTTTGGTGTGTGGATTCCCCTTTTCTACATATCTTGCTCATTGACTGAATCGACGCACCCAAGTATATATTTTTGTATTTATAAATTGGTGCAGAGAAATATCTTTTTGCTCATTAGAGTTGGTAAACCACATTGGAACAATATCAAACCAGCTACTATGGGTGGGCGATACACCTGTAGACATGATTAACTGGTAGAAATTTGTTGAGATTTTGGACTATATTGTCTCTATCGTGGTTACGCTCACGTGAAATTGCTGTGCTGCATGTGTGGTCATGAAATATTATTGTTTGCATGCATTTGTAATAATTGTGGTTTAAAAACAAGTGATTTTAAACCATTGAAGCTGCTGCTCAGTGAGCGTGTGTGTACTGAACGGAGTTATTTTTGCTGCTTTATTGGCTTTAAATGGTTACATACACACACTTGTATGTGTCAAAATGCCTGTCTTTGCAAGTATTCTATAGTAAATAGGCTAGTCATTTATGCCCTAAGTGAATGTAAACAGTTGAGAAAGGAAACACACATGTAAAGGCAGGAACACACCAAGCCGACAGTCGGTTTGTCGGGCAGTTTTTGTTCACCGTCAGCTGAAGTTGGTCCTCGTCGGCTTTTTTTCGGCGGATTCGACATGTTGAATCGGCATTGGAGCTCGTCGGGCCATCTCATCATTCTGATTAGTTGTTCAGCTACTGCCACCTGCTGGTAAGGAAAGGCATTTCATCTTACGCAGGCGCAGAATGGATGTGCTACTTGGCCGTCGGCTGTCGAGCGTCGGTTTGGTGTCTCAGGGCAACTTTGGACTATTTTATATAGCCTATTTTAAAGGCATATTAAATATGATATGGTAATCATACATATAAATATTTGGAGTGTGTATGTATACACCTCAATGAAATAAATTTTGAAATATATAAAAAATATATAAATGCTCAAACATCCATTTTGTAACAGACGTGCGTATTTATTTGAGCTATTCCATCAGTGAAACGACACACTACAGCCAGTAAAACTATTAAATAAATATCGGTAAATAATGGTAACCTAAATAATAAGAAAGTTAAAAAAAAATTTTTTTTTTAAATATTTGTTTTTTATTTCCACACAGATACGTCATATAGCCTACCGCTCTGTGCTTTGAGAGGGATGTGGGACATGAGCAGGAAGGAGACCTCTCTTTAATAATATCTTCATGTTATCTCCTGATGTTACAAGCAACTGACACTTGTTGTAAAAGGTCTGAAGAGCGAGTTTTATCTTCAGACATTCAGGCTATGTTTGATTTAGCGTTGCCAGAGAAAGCGAAAGTAAAAATTACCAGCGTGTGTGAAACACGCTATATACAAATAAACTTAACGCGCCTTATAAAGTCTAATAACAAGCACAATCTGTGTTAAATAGAAATTGACGTGCAAGCAAAAAGGTTTCTGTCCTACAGTGTTTTTTCTACTTTACCACAGTAAAGAATGCGAATAGCCTATAATACGCCTAAAAGCGAACGAAAGGAAGAAACGTTTATAATCCCCTGTATGAGTGAAGATTTGGGAAAATAGAGATTCCATGTTCAGTGGAATAACTAATGGAATATTGTTAAATTCTCTGATAATCGGGTGACCAGATCGCGATTTGCAAAACAGAATAGGCTACAAAGCTTAAATTTATGTACAGGTCATCAGTCATGGTGCGCTTGGATGAAGGGAAATTTTATGGAAATTTTGGCATGAACCAAAATGTTTCCATGGCTGCGATGTCACATTTAATTGCTAACTAATTTCTTTTGTAAACAAAGCTTTGTGCTTCACTCGTGTTATATTCAAGTAAATACTGCCACAGCTCTATCAGTGGGTACCGAATATACCCAGATTCTCAGTACTACCGGTACTACAGAAATGCGGGTATCGTCACATTTTCAAAATTTCAGTACTGACTTGGTACTGAAGTACCGGTACTTTTGATAACACTAGCTAGACAGCAGATGCCTTTATCAATGCATTGCCTGGAAGAGAGATTGAATTGAACTTGCTGTCTGTAGATAGGGCACACATCTGCAACAGCAATGTTTCATCATTAAAACATCTCCAAGGCCACATGAGGAATGCTGGCGCTGTGTCATCTGTTGGCCGGAGCCCCTTTAAAAGCCTCTTCTCTAAATGGATATAAATTCTTGCGGCAGCTCAGTCTGAATTGCTGCACAGAGACTTCAAACATACGACACATGTAACCTTTATATATGCTGCTGCGTTTACAAGACCCTTTATTGATCTTTGCCAGTTTTGTTGAAGTCATAGTAAATGATTGATTCTTGCAGAAGCTGTTGTGATTGTGTTTACAGAAACTATTTGTGGATGATCCATTGTGAATCTGAACCAAGATCGGGGTAGTGGTTCTTGTTTATGTTGGTCCTGTTGCTCAGACAAGCAATGTTTTCTGCTGCCTCTACTCTTGGCTTGCACATAATGACGTGTCTATGCGCGCGGGGGTCTGATACAGATGTCACACGCTGAAAGTGTCAGCTAAGACCACCTGTTGCATCTCTTCACGTTGGTCCCTGTGGTCAAACTTAGGATTAGACGTCCCATCCAAATGCTGACTCAAGAAGCTTTCTCTAGACAGCCTATGATTAGCTGCATCTGGTTTGGAGTTTTAGTGCATCTTTATCATGATTTTGCCCCTGCAGATTGTCTGCAAGCTTCAGTATCTGACTGTACAGAAACATAAGATCTCAGATAGTGTACACCAAAGGCTTAGGAGAAATCCTCCAGGGCAACACGGTGCACAAATGCCACTTCAACCCTCACTGTGCTGTAAATCAAACAGTGGCAGAAGGAAATAGCCCTTTTTGCATGGCTTATTTTGATACAAGATCTTGTCCGTCTCAGATTCTTATGTTGATATCCATGGCAACTAATCCCAGGTAAGTGAGAGCTGTTGAGACAATGAAGTCAGCATAAACAACACTCTGCACTTCTATTCCCTCAAGTGTCACTTTAAATATGATTTATTCAGGCTGATCTGAGAGACATTTCACAGTTTAATAAGAATATCAAATTTACTTTTAAGTCTTTGCTACGTTAAGCCATTTCACGCAAGACTGGGGCTCATTTATGCAGGCCCTTGACATAAATAATTGTTTTTGTTTTGTTTTTTGGAAACTCTATCTCAAGTAACTAATAGTGACTTTAAAAAGGTTTCAAACTTTCTGAATATTTTTTTTTTTTTTGTATTTGGAAGCTGACAGGATTTCAGTGTGTTGAGAGAACCTTTGAGAATACTGCACTTTTAAATCTAAATGATGCCAACTATCAATGAAAATATGCTGAAGAGACACTGAAACCTTAAAGGGTTAGATCACCCAAAAAATGAAAATAAGGTAATTTATTACTCACCCGTAAGACCTTTGTTCATCTTCAACACAAATTAAGATATTTTTGAAGAAATCTGATGGCTCAGTGAGGCCTCTATTGCAAGCAATGTCACCGAACTTCTCAAGATCCAGAAAGGTACTCAAAACATATTTAAAACAGTTCATGTGAGTACAGTGGTTCTACCTTAATATTATAAAGCGACGAGAATACTTTCTGTGTGCCAAAAAAAAATAACGACTTTTCGACAATATCTAATGATGGCAGATTTCAAAACACTGCTTCAAATCTTTACGAATCTTTTGTTTCGAATCAGTGATTCGGATCGCGTATCAAACTGCTGAAATCACGTGACTTTGGTGCTCCGAACAACTGATTCGAAACAAAGGATTTGTAAAGCTTCGAAGCTTCATGAAGCAGTGTTTTGAAATTGGCCATCACTAGATACTGTTGAAAAGTCGTGATTTAGTTTTTTTTTTTGGTGCACAAAAAGGTATTCTCGTTACTTTATAATATTAAGGTAGAACCACTTAACTCCCATTAACTGTTTTAAATATGTTTTGAGTACCTTTCTGGATCTTGAGAAGTCCGGTGACATTGCTGGCAATAGAGACCTCACTGAGCCATTGGATTTCATCAAAAATATCTTAATTTGTGTTCCGAAGATGAATAAAGTTCTTACGTGGAACGACATGAGGGTGAATAATTAATGACAGAATTTTCATTTTTGGCTGAACTAACCCTTAAAGCTTCTCAGGAGTCATAAAAGTGGTCCACATGACATATTGTAACTTTATTCCAAGTTTTTAAGTGTCATATAATAACTGAAACTTATTATTCACTTATAATCTTAACATTTGCCATTCTTGAGAGATGTAGCGAATGTCAGTTTGTAAATGAATCATTCCTTTGAGTCAAGTCTTTTCAACGAGTGATTTATTCATGAAGCAAACAAGTCTGAATCTTCAGTCAAACTCACTCACTCAATGATCTGGTTGCACCAACTTCAGAAGACCTGTTATATTTGCATGGACCACTTTTATGGTGCATTTGTGTCCTTTCTGAAGCTTCAGTCACTGTTTATTTGAATTCCATGGAAAAGAGTGACTGGCACAGAATGATGGGAATCATAAATCATTTATAATGTAAATTAATTTCATTTCATTTTTGGGTGAACTATTCCTTTAAATGTATTTTCTCTAGCTGATTAAATAGCCATATTTCAGTTGATAACTACCTTAAAACCCTTAAAAAGCTGCGCTAAGATCACAGGCCTTCTTCAAAAGAGTACAGATTACCATAGAGCCAAATGATATGGTGTATTTTTAGCAGCTTTCAACCACGAAATTCCCCTGCAAAGCAAATGGCTGCCATCTGACAGACAGTTAACTTCACTAAGACTAAGTTAACTTGAGGTACTTGACTGTATACTGTTAGTAGCATAGTTTGTCACATACAGTACAGTAACATTTACTTGACTTACACCATCTTATCGTTAAATGCACTTAGAAATGTAACTGGAAAATGAAGTTGACAGTACCTTCCATCTCTCTCATGCACTAACAGGCTGAACACAATCTCAAGAGTCAATTCCCCAGTCCAGAATAGTTTTCCGATCGAAAGCACCACAATGTCTCTCTGTGCCTTTCCTGTTGGAGTCCCAATAAAACTTGGATTTGTGCCAGGGCCCCCTACAAGGAAGCCAAAAGGCACCTGTTGCTTAAAGTGACAGGAAAAAAAAACTATACACTTCCAACTGGTACCATGTACCAGCAGGAAGAGAAAAAACAAGGCTAGGCTGTCAAAAGAGCAAATCAAGCCCTAGGTTGTCCTTATGTTTGTTACCAACCCATGATGTGTGTGGGTCAGGAAACATGGGAGAGAAGGGAGGACGGGTTTCAAGGTAACCTTATCTGTGACTGGACTGTGTGGTTTATTCTTAGAGTCCCCGGCAGCAACGGCATTATGTTTTGCCTTTTTAGGCCAGGGGTGTTACCCCCAAAGAGGAGCCGGGCTGTCATCGGGTGAGTGTGCGGAAGGCAACCACACACGCACACATGAATACACACAACACACCTCTGAAATGTATACTTTGATCCATTTTAGCACCATTTGCTGCTCATTTGCATAGTTAAATATTGCATATTATACTTTAAAAGCATGGCGCACTGTAAAGAGATCTGTTTAATGCCGATTTTTTAAAGCTAAGATTGAGGTAGAGAAGTACTGTCAATGAATGCATGTAAGAAACTAAGCCTGAAAGCTGTTTACGGTGACTTGTTAAATATTCATGCAAATCAAGCAAAACCTTTTTCATAAACCGTGCAAATGGAACAATTTAGAAAGTTGACCTTTAAAGAGCAAATTGCATTTTATTATTTTAGCTCTACCTTCCCTGTATTTCAGGGAATATGGAAAAGCATGAGATGTCAGAACGCTTTCCACGGTTAAAGACTGTATGAAATCGTTTGATGAGCACAGTTTTCTTTCTTGTGTTGAGGTATTTTTCTACTGAAAAATTAAGTTGAAGTCCCTTCAATTTTTCCGAATTGTCAATAGGTTTTAGTTATGTCATAGCCATTTACACTATGATTTGCTATTTCTTGTCAGCTACTTACTATTAGTAATATTTTATTAAATATTTTATTTTATTTAAGTGCTAGATGAGTCATCAGTATTTCTTTTTTTGCAGATAAATGTGTATATAGCTGCTAAAAGACTGTTTTGTCAACTTCTTGGAGTATTCTAGCATGTAGATGACCTCAAAGCTAATACATGTAGACTAAAAGCTATAGAACTTTTTTTTAGGGTGCAATTTTGAGGAATTTGGTGTAAAATTTCACAATTGAAATACTACACACCAAAACACAAAATTACTTCTGGAGCAAATTTGAGCATCCCGATCAGCCAATGGCATGAATTTGGGGGTGGGACTAAACTTATTTTTATACTCTGTAAACCCAAATACAGTGGTATGCGAAAGTTTGGGAACCCCTTACAGAATCTGTGAAAATGTGAATAATTTTAACAAAATAAGAGAGATCATACAAAATGCATGTTATTCTTTATTTAGTACTGTCCTGAGTAAGATATTTTACATAAAAGATGTTTACATAAAGTCCACAAGACAAAAAATAGCTGAATTTATTAAAATGACCCTGTTCAAAAGTTTGGGAACCCTTGGTTCTTAATACTATGTGTGGTTACCTGAATGATCTACGACTCTTTTTGTTTTTTGTTTTGTGATGTTTGTTCATGAGTCTCTTGTTTATTCTGAGCAGTTAAACTGAGCTCTGTTCTTCAGAAAAATCCTCCAGGTCCTGCAGAATCTTCAGTTTCAAGGATTTTTTGCATATTTGAACCCTTTCCAGCAGTGACTGAATGATTCTGAGATCCATCTTTTCACACTGAGGACAACTGAGGGACTCAAACACAACTATTAAAAAAGGTTCAAACATTCACTGATGCTCCAGAAGGAAACATGATGCATTAATAGACCGGGGGTGAAAACATTTTGAATTTGAAGATCAAGGTAAATTGTACATAATTTGTCTCCCGGGAAAAATGTAGGTATCTTCTGTTGCTTCCGGAGGGCAATACTAAATGAAAAAAATTATATTTCAACAAAAAGAGAAAAATGTGGACATCTTTATCCTGTTCAAAAGTTTTCACCCCCCGGCTCTTAATGCATCGTGTTTCCGTAACATGCATTTTGTATGATCTCTCTTATTTTGTTAAAATTATTCACATTTTCACAGATTCTGCAAGGGGTTCCTAAACTTTCGCATACCACTGTAAGCTGGCAAAACTTGAAAGATTTGAGGTAATCAGTTACATCAACATTTTTAAGTTAAGAAATTCAACGTTTAAGTAAGCAGAACTAGCAGATTTTTATTTACATTTTGGTTGCTCTTAACTTGAAATATTTGAGTATGCTAATTCATACATTTCACTTAAAATTATTATGTAATCTCAACTTAAATATTTTTAGTAGTGGAAACTTGACTAGATTTAGCTAATTCAGTAAATGCTAACTTTTTTGGTAAATGCTAATTATTTGGTAACACAATGCCTTGATAGCATTAGCATAGCATAGCAATTGCTGGATGAGTACAGCAATATAGAACACTTAACATATATCTGTTCTCAAACCAAGCTCATGCACCACTCATCACCATGATGGAAACATAAAAAAAAACAAAAAAAACCATAAACTCTTCTGAATTGGCACAGCAAAACATTAAACACTACTAAATCTTCCACTTAACATTAATACTGCACAAAAAACATTATATAACACTTAATTTTAGCATTTATTCTCCCTTTCGAGTGTCATGGCAACACATGCAGGGAAATAGAAATCTCAGCCCAGTTTCATTTAAATTTAAGTTTATCTAAATTAAAAATAGAAAGGAAGAAAGTTCAGATTATTTAAAATGTGTCAGCTTTGTGAACTCAAAAAAAAAAAAAAATTCTAAATACTCATAAAGTTCAAATTACTCAAAAAGTTAATTTGATTGAACTAATTTGTTTACTTTAAGTTTATCCTACTCAAACCAATTAATTACTTTGAGCATTAGGGTTTACAATGTATAAATGATGTATAAATGATTTTTTGCTATTCCTTTTGGTGACGCTAGAGGTGTTACTCTGTTCACCCTTATATAACATTATACCACTAAAAGTGGAAATAATTATACGTTTTTATTTTCCGTTTTTTTGGAAGACCCATGTGCATGAGGAGAACCTTGCATCTTTATTCTCATCCCTTCAGAGCAGAATATACAACAGAAGCTTCTCATTTCTCACCCACTCATCTGCATTGCTGTCGTAGTCAGTCAACCCTTTTGCAGGTCAATATGAAACATGCAGGTCTGATGAAATCGTGTGCAATGAGGAGGAAAAATGACTGGCATTGTGATGCGAATCACGGGTGTTTTTCGTATGTGTGTGTGTTTGTGTGTATGCGCGGAGCCCACTCTGGAAGCAGGTTGACGCAGACACATTCTGTCCTGTTTAGTGTGCCGCTATGTCACCTCAGGGTTCAATCCTAGCTCGTCGTCTCTGAACAGCTATCACATAAAAGACACTGTGATGACATCTGTGACCTCCTTATCTCACAATAGCAGGGTTTTATATCAGCTAGATTTACATCTAAATGCTGCCTCCCTGAATAGCTTCTCAAGTCCTTGAAATGAGACAAGACTTTGCTAAGGGTCTGAATAAACTAGCTGTATCTCTATATATGGTGCAAAGGTGAGAAAAAAAGCATTGTGTTTTGCAGACGATTCAATCAGCGGTGCTCTGAACGTCCCGCTAAAAGTGGAAGCTGCATGATTAGTCATTTTATTAAATAAGCAGAGGAACCAATGGAGCAGACGTACAGAAACCTTTAAACAAATCAAGGATTGGTTGTTTTTAGGGATGGTAATTGTGAAGAATTGAATGGTTTTGGTTCGGATTCCTCTTAAGGATTCCGGTTTCTTAACCATTTTTAATGAACTATTCTTTTTGTTCTTGTAAGGAATATATATTTGAGAAAATGTTGATTCACTAAAAACACCAACTCATAATCGGACAATACTGTTCACGGTTTATTTCGCTAGGCCTGTCGCGATAGTCGATATATCGACTTATTGCACGATATATGGACATGACCTCTCTCATTTTTGGTGACGCGATATATTGCCCATTATGTTTACACAAAAATAATTGTCACCGACATTTTGCCAAACGTGCTGCCTCTTGTCATCTCGTCAGCTCTCCAAGGCGAAAGCGGGGCTCAGCTCCTTCATACACAGAGCTGACATCGACAGGCGGAAATATGTGCCATTCGAGTCGTTATAGCGTTTTCCTGACAACTACAGGAAGAATATTGGAAGAATAAGTGCAAATGCACTCAGTTTCCGCAGTCCACTGGTGCAAATATAAACATAACAGCATATAAACATGACAGCTAGTTTCACACAGGACGCGGCAGTCGTGAGTGTCTAGTTCGTTTTTGCATTCCACTGCGCCGTTTTTCCATGGAAACGTGTTTGTTTGACTGTTGCACTCGCGACTTTCGCAGCATCTCGTGCATGACGCGGCGCTAAAACGCGGTGCACAAGTTAAAAGAAGTTTTTCAAACACGCCTCTAGAAAAACAGATACCTCAGCAGGCCATATCTGACTGCTAAATCTGTGTCTTTGTCCATATGGACATCTGACAATAGCGTGCACCCTTACTTTACTGAGAAAATAAGGTTAGGGAAAAACTTGTAGATGGAAAATCTCCATATAAGTGCCTTTTGTGCATTTGCAAGTTTTTTTTTCTCTACTTGTTATTTTGCAGTTTTTGTTAGCAAAGGTTTATTTATTATTTATTCAATATTATTATTTTTTGGATGCTTCAATTCCAGTATCTAAATATTCTTAAGAGTTAAGTTCATTGTCATTTGAAAGTGTGTAGGCCTACTTGCATTATTATGCTATTATATTATTATATATTCATATAATAAAATGATCTTAAAATGACAATAATATCGCATATCGCAATTATTTCTGGGGCAATATATCACACAACAAAAAGTAGTTATCGTGACAGGCCTATATTTCGCACTGTGTATATTACATACATACATATATATTTCAGAACACACCCAGCCTGTTAGTCCTGCCCCCAAACTCACACCATTGGTTGAGCCAGTGCTATAGAGTATGTTGTAGTAATCTGCTAGTGTTATTTTAAATTTGAATAGAAAAAAATCCTAGAAGTTTGCAAATATTCTTTTAGTAGATAAATATACATTTAAAATATTCGGTTTCTTAGCGAAAACAGATACTGACTTGACCGAAACTGAAGTGATTCTTCAAAAAGCTTCAGAAAAGATAATACAGTTTTTTCATTATCTCAGTCTTTTTTTTTTTTTGGTATTTCACATTTTGCTCTGTGAAGTAAAAAAAATGGAAGCAACAAAAAAAGGAAGAAATATAGAGCTGATAAGCCTATAATGCTGAAAAAGCATGCAAAGTAGACAAATTCTTTCCATCCATGAATGATTTTAAGAATTTAGAAAAAAAAGACTTTTTGTGAGCCATACAGATGCAGTTTCTGGAAAGAGAAAACAATAAACCAGCAGGTTGCGGAATGAAAATGTGATGCATAAACTTGTCTATAAAAACAAAACATTCACTTTTATTGCATTCTCTGTCTGACAACCAAGGATTTTACAGTTAGCTATTGTCAGATAAAACAATAAGTCTCTGACAATGATCTCCAAATCATGTAGTTTTATTTAGAATGTACAGTAAAACTAGCAGTTTACTAACCTGGCATGGTACACATTTGGGCCGCTTCATTGGGAAATAATCCTTCAGCACAGGCACAAACTTAAAGAAGCTTTCGTCTCCCTAATAGACGTCAGGTTTTCTTCCTCCTCACATAGAGAGATCTGTAGCTGTTGGTGAGAGGAAGCAGACCCAGCAGTAAAAGATCGGACAAAACTGCATCTTAATGGGTAATTTAAAAGAACTGCTGATGAAGTCATTAATACTTAAAGACAGTCTGTCTGGAGTGCAATAGCAAGCAGCGCTAAATGACCATAATGGGAGGAGAGGTCAGGCCCTGATTCAAATGCTTTTGGAGAACAGGAATTTGGGGAGAAAAAAAGAACAGAAATAGGCCTAATGGGTTCTGTCATTGTGTTTCACGGGGAGGGGTGTTATGGATGTTATGAGTGCATCAAACCCCTGTTATGCCATGCCAAACCCAATCATAATTTAGTCTTGTCAGCTCTAACCGGCCATCTGGATGCTTGCCGTAGCAACAACAGCCATAAACAAAGAATAATATGAGTAACACAGAGCAAACTAACCATGACGTTTAATGGCGGGTATTGTTGGGATCATATACTGTACAAATAAGGATTTTTTTTGAGCCAATGGGTTTTTAGCTTAGAGGTTTTCAAGTTAAATAAGGTTAACATTACTTAAAGAGACTTTCACATTATGTTCTATAACAATATATTTGTCACATCGTGTGGCTGTAATGTGCGCACAAAGACGAGGAGTACAAAATAGACAGTCTTTTAATAATAATCTTTACGAGGAAACACGCAGGGAAAGTAATCAAAATAAATACAAACAGGTGAATAAAATCTAAAATTAGTAACTAATTAGGGAACAAAGAACAGTGAAAATTAAACTAAAACAACATACACGTTACAATATTACATGAAGTCATACCTCATTTGTTGATTTTAAAGCTGTTGTTATTTATTTTCTTTTTTAAAGAAATCACTTTTTAAGGACTACAACAAACGGCTGGTAGGGACTACAACGAGCTTCTTCCTGGGTTGATGACATCACTAACCCTAAAATTTACATAAACCCTGCCCTCGAGAACACACAACAAAGGGGGCGAGGCTGTGTTATTGCAATACAGTATGTAACACAAATGCAATAGCATGTCATAAAGGCAAGACATAAGACTCTTTTTTTCTTACTGACTATAGGACCTCAAGTACCACAAGGATTTACATGTGTAAATTAATGTATCAGACAACTGTCCTTATTTTAAATTATTTTGTTGTGGATCAAAACTTTAAAAAGTTTCTTCAAGTAATGTTGAGTGATGTTAACAGACCTTATTGTTCTAATTATTCAAAAAAACATTTTAAAAACTCATTCAAAGTTGGCAGAGAGCTCAAAATATGTTATCTGAGCTACATTTATGGTACTTTTTGTGTGTGTGTGTTTCAGAGACTGACAGACGTGATCATTTTGAACTGTTGAAAGAGCTGTGTGAACATACTTCAAAAATTTCTACTTACTGTATGTGTTCTTCTGAAAAATAACAGCATGCATGTTTTGGAACAACGTGAGGTGAGTAAATAATGACTTTTAATGTGTCATTTTTGGGGGTACGTTATTTCTTCAACACAGTGGGATAAGCTTTACTCTCTCCATGTAATGTTTTTGACCTTTAAAAATAAATTACGGTGAATTTTTCTCAAATATCAACATACAGTACAGTAGTTGAAAAGTGAACAAAATAGAGGCCTTTATGAATTTATATTTATGTATGAATTGAATTTAAAAAATAAAATTCACATTCAGCTATATTATGAAAAATGAAAAAGGAGTTTTGGACTGTTTTGATGAATGAGAATAACTATAAGGCTGGTGAAAAACATCAGTTAAAACATCACTGGTGAGATTTCACCCACATCTCAAGTCAGGAGCAAGTGCGCTAAATGCCATTTTTAAGAGTGAACCCATTTATTAATTTTCTTAAGAATTCATATAAGTGATGAATTTTATTTACAAGTGGCCCTAATTTGACCCGTATCGCCATAATATGTTTAGGAAGACTGTTGCAGGCTCAGCTATAGTCCAGTCGTAGAGCAGGATAATATGAAAGTAACAATTTTAATAGGAGAAAGTAAAAATTTTTTATCCTTTCTCTGGGTTGCAACCTAGTTATGCTGGTCTCGTCCACAGCACCAATCCATAAAAGTCCATCCTAAAAGCTAGCCGGATATTGATAGTGACTCAGCTGGGATTGCTCCCGCTGGCTAAATTGCAAGCTTTCCATCATTGTAAAGTCCACAATATTATTTGAGTTGTATAAAGATTTGGCCACGCGACATGCTCTTTGGCAATATATCCCTCTGAACTGAATGCGGCCCAGTACCGTTGGATGTGTTCATGTGTAATTAGAGTTGACAGGTCCGCAACATCCCATATTAAAGTGCTGAGATGGGCAGCCCAATGCATCACTGATTCCCACTTAAGGAAAGTACGCCGAACACCTGAATGGAGCTGCATCGCAGCACAGCTGCTGCGGCCCTACCTACCGCACTTTTTTGTTCAGATACCGTACCATCAATTAAAAGCCCTGCATTGCAGGCGCTCTTCTGGCATTCATTCATTTTCAAAGCACTCCGCTAAAAGGCGCCACTAAGAGTGTCACAATGAAAGTTCAACCAATCTCTCTCTCAAGCTCACTGGCAGCTTGCAGAGCTCGCTGGCACCTATCAATAATAGAAGCAGATGTGGAGGCCTCAGGATAGAAAATGTGCTGAAACACTAGGCTGTAAATGTATACTTTAAATGTGAAGGATAATTGCAGAGGTTGTGCAAACGGCCTCATTCGGTGGTAATGTGTAATGTCTAGCCTGATGGGTCAGCTGTGTTTGCAAGGCATACGCTTAACAAATATGAACAGTAAGCTGAGTGAACCAAGCTATGGTTGTTTAGACTCACATCTTGACTGTTAAAGAAATAGGCCACCCAAATATGACATTTCTACATTGCACTGTAAAAATTTTTTTTTCAAAGTTGCAAATAGTGACAGTGACATGACGTGAAGGCCAAGTATGGTAATCCATCCAAGTTAGTGCACACACATGAGGAGCAGCGAGTAGCGAACACACACACACACACACACACACACACTGCAAACCGTGGACACACACACCCGGAGCAGTGGGCTGCCATTTGCTGTGACTAGGTTAGGTGCCTTGCTGCCGGTATTGAGAATCGGAATAGGAGTACAATTTACAAGAAAATACTATTTCAGTCTTAATACTTCAAAATTTCATGTTTAATTCAATGTATAACTTTGTTTTGTTTTGTGTAGTTATTTATGAAATTTACTAGCAATTTCTGAGTGTAAATCATACAGTACATTTTTTGGTAACACTTTGATATGGGAAACATATTCACTATTAAAGGGTTAGTTCACCCAAAAATGAAATTTCTGTCACAAATTAAGATAATTTGAAGAAATCCAAGAGGTTTTTGTATCCTCCATTGAAAGCATCGAAATTACCACATTCAAGGTCCAAAAAAATAGTAAAAACATAATTCAAATAGTCAACGACCTTGAATGTGGTAATTTTATTGCTTTCAATTGAGGATAAAAAAAAACCTCTTGGATTTCATCCAAATATCTTAAAGCTGCTGTCCATAACTTTTTTTTTTTTTTTTTGGTTAAAAATGATCCAAAATCAATTTTTGAGCAAGTACACATCCAGCCAGTGTTCAAAACGATCTCCTTATCTTAGCTCGATTCACAACTGTAAGCTTGTAATAATGTTTTATAATAAGAGCGACCTGGCGGGTTTTGGCTGGAAATTCGAGCATGCAGCAGTTGGTCTTTGCTTCATTACATCAGGTCTGTAAACAGAAAGAAGGAGTCCAGGCTAGTCAGCTTAATCATGTGAGGACATTGCTGGTAGCGGATCATTTATAGCCTTTTCTCACAGCAGCTGAAGACACTGACAATCATCAGTGACAACTGGAGATTCCCCCCTAGTCAAAAGCAAAAGACTTCAGACTGCAGAGTGGTTACAGAAAATGAAATCTACAGGTAACGCTAATATACACTAAATACACAGTCACACAATGCTGATGTTGTTAACATTAACAATTTGAGAACAAAGTATAACAGTAATAATAATTTGTAGCACAGTAACAATAATCCAGGCTTAGCGATCGTTAGATTTAATAATCATTGGCAGCGTGATTTATTGTAGGCCTAATGCTTTTCCCCTCAGTTAGTCAGAACAAAAGTGGCAGAAATGTTACTTACTTTTTCAGTTTATATTTTTCGGTGAATATTCTTATATTGGTCATACTTTCAAGACTGTGAAAAATCTGTGATTCTGAAGTACAATATCCGGTGCGGTGACTGACAGCAAACATTAGATTGATCCGCGCTGAGCCGTGTCGAGGCACAACCCACGTAACGATAACAATTCCGCATATGACTGCAATTGCAGGTTTCCAACAGAGATGGCGACAAAGAGGAAAAATGCCGGACTGCAGCTTTAAATTGTGTTCCGAAGATGAACGAAGGTCTTATGATTGTGAAACGACATAGTGAGTAATGACAGAAATTTCATTTTTGGGTGAACTAACCCTTTAACTACAACTTTTGTCTCAATAAACTCTTAATTTACTGCTTATTAGTTAGTAAGCTAGTTGTTGTAGCATTTAAGTTTAGGTATGGAGTAGGAAGGGCTGTAGAATATGGTCATGCAGAATAAGGCATTAATATGTGCTTTATAAGTACTAATTAACGGCCAATATGCAAGCTAATAAGCAACTAGTTAAAAGTGAGAATTGTTCCCCATACTAAAGTGTTACCCATTTTTGGTAACACTTCAGAATACTGATCCTTCATTAATAAATAACTACACAGGAACAAATGAATAATGCATTATTAACACTCTAGTAACTACTATTAACTAACAAGAAACTCTGATTAATGAATTAGTAAGTAATAGTGCTCAGTTGAAGGTAGTAGTTCACTTTTAGCTAATCAGTAACTACTATTTTTTCATACCTCCCAGAGAACTACTAAGACCTACTATATACAGGTTCATAATTAACATAAATTAACTAAAGTAAAGGTCATGGTAACCCACTAGTAATGACTGAAGTATTACCAAATCCTTCAGAAGTAATTAGTAAATATTTGGATCAGTATTGAAAAGTGAAAAGCATGATAACTCTCTAGTAACTACTGAAGTCATTGTAAACTTTTTTGGTTTTTGTATGTTTTTGTACAGTTTTGTACAGTAATTCTCTATGATGTATTTGGTAACACATAAGTAATTACTAGTGGGTTTCACTTTAAAATACTGATTCAAATAAGTAGTAGTTACTTTAAAGTTATATAGTAACTCTTGAGTTATTACTATCCAATACTTTACAAAAACCTCAAAAGTTTACAATGACTTCAGTAGTTACTAGAGAGTTGTCATGTTTTTCACTTTAGAATACTGATCCAAATAATTAGTAATTACTTCTGAAGGATTTGGTAATACTTCAGTCATTACTAGTGGGTTACCATGACCTTTACTTTAGAATTAATTATACATTATGCATCATTCATTTTAATTATGAACCTGTATATAGTAGTTCTTAGTAGTTCTCTGGGAGGTATGAAAAAATAGTAGTTACTGATTAGCTAATAGTGAACTACTACCTTCAACTGAGCACTATTACTTACTAATTCATTAATCAGAGTTTCTTGTTAGTTAATAGCAGTTACTAGAATGTTAAATGCATTACTCATTTGTTCCTGTGTATTTATTAATTAATGAAGGATCAGTATTCTAAAGTGTTACCCTATTTTTTACAGTGTATTTAGCTGAACTCATATTGTTTCGTACCCATTTGCTGTTATATTTTCCTGAAGGAACTCAAAAGTTGAACATCTGAAAACTTGTGTAGAGCACTGTGCAGCACTTCCCATAAAATTATACAAATAGGATTTTAAAAAGTCACCAAAAAAATGATCGTAAAGGCTGTTCACACCAAAAACTATAACTATAAAGAAAACGATAAAGATATAGTTCTAAAAATCGTTCTAAATATAAAAGAATAGCACTGTCCCACACACAGCTATAACAATATAGAGGAACGATATCATTGGGATCACTTTCAGAACGATTTTTTCCTAGCTGCTGGACCATAAAACACTGATAGCCAATCAGAATCCATTCTAATTTATGGGCTCGCGCATTTCAAATGGCAGACGACATTGCGGAGAAGTTCATCGCTGAGGTCCATAAAAAGCCACCACTTTTTGACAAGTCAACCCCCCCCCCCCTTTCAAGGATACTTAAAAGAATATATGGATATATGGAAAACAATCTGTCACACCCTCGGAATAAATGGTGAGAAGTATTAACGACGAGATCATTATGCCTAGCAAACAGTGTAACATAAAAATGACCTCAGGTATCCAGTGCTAGTTTCGACAACATGTCTTGCTTCCTTTGAAGTTGCAGTGAAAAAGAGGCATTCTTTTTATTCCACTATATTGACTTCGTCAGCTAAATTCCGTATTAGATTAGATCGATTGCACTAGCTATTCACTCGAAACATAGCATGCTGAGGACATCTGCTGGTTAAAGCCGTATAACTGCAACAAGAACAGCAAAAACATGGACACACTTTGAAACCTCAGCGCGAGAGCTTATAATAAACAGACCGTTATCGTTCATTGGTGTGGACGCAAATATTGTTATCGTTATCTTTATAGTTATCGTTGTTGGTGTGAACGGGCCTTAATAAAAGTGGTCCAATTGACTTTTGTCCTTGTAATTTAAATGGACCACCTTTATGAGACTTTTCTTTATGGAGTGAAAAATGCTGAGGTAAAAAAAAAAAGCATACAGTACTGGTGCAGAACGATGGTGAATAAAAAAATCGTTAAAAAACGATGGTGAGTAGACAAAACTGTAATTTTTGGGTGAACTATTCTTTAACTTTTGGGTGTTATTCACCTCCCCTTGTCTGCTCTGTGGATTGCTTACATAAACAGCAACTTGCATCACTTGCAAACTTTGATCAAACAGTCTGTCGCAGAGCAACAAACAAACTGGGGGCAGGAAATTATCATCAATATCTGATGGCCCTCTGGAATGCAGGTTTAAATGATTAATACTGGCAGTGAGCTGCAAAAGTGCTGTGCTCTCCCTAACACAGCAGCAGACACTGTGTGATGTGTTTATCTGATGCTAATAGACTGTTTAGGTGGTGAACATGATGCATCTGTTGTACATGTGTGAAAATAACTTTTAATTATGCTCCATGCATTGCTGTTTCAAACTTTATTGTATGCATATTTGAATAAAAATTGCATGTATATGTTTATTTCACACAGGAAAAGGAGTATGTGGAATCCTGCAGATTTGGCCCAGTTGGGACTCATTAAGCTTAAAGTAAGTGTTTTAATGCAAAATAATATAATCAATACACTTTAATAGACATTAACAGCCCTGACAGATAATAGATGGCAGCATTTAATGCAGAGTTGTTAAAAAAAGCATGCTGAAATGTTATCCCACATCCACAAGGGGGCACTGAAACACCCAGAGGGGCCAATCACAGGCTTATTAAAAAATTAATTAAACAGCCCTTCTGTAGGCTGTTATTGAACACCTCATTATTGGAGCTTATGTAATCAGCTTTCAGTGTTACACTTATTAAGACATACCGACAGGTAGCGTAAAGCAGGATTGCTACTGTTTGTTAACACTGGCTTTTGTGAACTAATTACCAATTACCTCTAATATACTGTACCTCACTGCAGTCACGCATACCCATAGTTGCGGTGTGTGACAAATAGAGTTACTTAATATACAAGCCTGCAGAAAGGGTGTTCTTGGGCAAGGACAAAAAAAAAAAAAAAAAATTATGTTGCAGTTATGGGAGAAGAAATTGTAAATAAAAATGGTATATATTATCCAAAGCAATCAGTATGTTATTTTAGCTTTTATTTTAGTTTTATTGATATTTTATTTAGTTTTAGTTGAAGTTTTCAATTCATATTTGTATTTTATTTTATTTCAGCTTTATTTCAAAGAACAGAAATGTTTTTAATAGTTTTAGTTTTATATGTGTGTGTGTGTGTGTGTGTGTGTTTGTGTTAATTAATATATACAGGGCTTGACATTAACACCTACCCGCCAAATGTGGGTGGATTTCAGCAGTGGCGTGTAACGCAGTCACTCCTCCTAGCCACTTTGGTGGGTTGAATTTTATATACAGTATATACATTTTTCAATTGTAGTCTTTTAAAAAGGCATCTGAAATATGCAATGTAGTCTTGTCAAAAAATATCGATTTTTCGATACATATTGATACTGAAATATCAGAAACGCTTCCAATAGGCTACTCATTTTCCACAGAATAGATACACGATACCCTCTCTTTCTCGCTCTCTCATCTCTCAGACAGCGGTGTTACAGGGCTTGAATATTGGCTTGGGATTACACGTATTACGCATAATTTTCTCATTCCCGCAGATTTTGTGCTCACACCCAAAGTGTGTGCACATAAAGCCGCCTCTCAGTACAAAATTCTGTTCTTTTTCGCTGCTTATTGTGCCTAAACAGTCAAATACACACAAAACAATGTCAAAATGCTGTCATTGGCGAGTATTCATATAAAGTCAGTTATGTTTTAAATGAATGTAAACAATCCTTGTGTCAGATCTTAAAATGACAGCAGCCTAATATACTGTACCTGCTGCCAAATTATGAGATAATATTAAAAATATCTATATATGACAGTTTTTCCCCATGGTATCGATGTCAGAAATTGTGGCCAATGAAAATGCTGAGTGGCTAGTAACTTTGGAAAATCACTAACATTAGTCACAGTGCCTGGTGATCAAAAAAGTTAATGTCAAGCCCTGAATGTATATAATGTATTTAGCCCTTAGCTGAACCCTTTGCGGCTGAGGAAAAACATCTATGTAGCAGGGCGCCCATCTGCTCACATGTCACAAATCTTTTATAAGAATTCCATCTCAGTGAGGAAGTGATAATATTGCGATTCAAAATGCTACAAAGATTTCAATATGAGATGTAGTGGAACAGCTGCTTTGGAAAACAGGCTATACAGTATATTAGCATAACACAATGGACATGTTTTGTGGTGGAGTTGGCCTATAAATACATTCAAAGCCACGTCGACTGTCATATTAGTCTTGTAAATCTGTGAAATAGCCATTGTGTTATTTAAAGGACACAATACAGCTTTAACATCCACAGTTTAGCCTGCCAATGAGGGTGTGTTCAAGGTGCAGAGGAACCTTTGAAAGAATAATGCCTTGATTTTTCACTATTATAGTTGGGTGAAAAGCCTATGGCATACTGAATAAGAGCAGATCAAATAAAACATTTAGGAGAACCCAAAGTTCAACCTCGCTAAAGCACAAAGCAAGAAAGTGCATCAGTCTGGTGTCCAATTTAAAGTGATAGAAGTCATGGGCTCTGCAGTAGCTCATGAATTTTTAAAGGATCGATATCTCTCCATACAGCTGCTACAGATGCGCAGTCCTCCTTAATTTCATATTCTTTATTGGTTCATCCCAGTTTGCCAAATCTAGATTAAGATTTGAGAAAGCTATCAGATACAAGCAGTATGACACTTTCAGGCAGATAATTAAAATTTTGTGATGTGAATGTAATAAATTAAAATCTCTGAATCGAAGACAACTATGTCTCAAAGAGTTGTAATGACTTTTAAGGGAACAAAGAAACAAATGCATGTGAACAAAATACTAGGTTATTCATATACGACATATAATACATTCCAGGAGGATTCTGTATTATTAATTTTGTCATGAGGTTAATGGCCTTCATTTCCACTAGATTTGCTTGCTTGGACATTGTGGAAACTTGGCAAATGCGAGGACCAGGCATGATGGCCGGAAAACGCAGATAGGCTAAGTCATGTGGCATGGAACATGCACACAAACATAACGCAGTGTCACTAATTCTGTCAGTTTCCCAATGAATCCGAGATTTAACTGGACCAGAGGACAAGCATGACAAGAAGGAGGGGTCCGCAATTTCTCCTGCAGTCATTACCTCCGGAAATCGGAATGTAAATACATGGTACTGCCACTCAAGATTGCTGGGAAAATTAAAGCATGTCATAAACATTGATAGAGAGACTGATTGTCTGTGTATTTTTTTGTGGGTGTGGGCTTGTGTTTGTGTTTGTCGACTATTTGGGATTGCTTTGCACCAGCAGTAACTTTTAAGTATAAAAGTATAGGATATACTATACAAGCAAGTACACTTAGTTTAAAGGCCTATATAGTATATAAAATGTATATTGCATGTGTTACTCGGCTCTAATGAATACTTGATTCTGATTGGTCAGTCACGGGCACTGCATCGATCGTGGCAACGCTGCACATCATTCCGCTCAGGTAAATAAAATCGACGCTACAGCATATAGCTATAATATACGGTCATATCTTCGACTGTGTTTGACAATAAAGACAGATACAGACTTATTATTAGATTTAAGTATTAAACTGTTACTTTTAATATTGTTGCAGTGTTCGTCTTGTTTGCTAGCCGGTTTGTTTTGTTTGCTAGCCTATAGTAGCCTTGCTAGCCTACATGATGTAGTGGAATATTTTTTCTTAATGTAACGTTATCTAACATAAAGTAATTTATAGCCTATATTTTTCTTAATACAGCTAAAATTATAAAGTAATGTCAACTTAAATTGATATTTTGTCTACCTATTTTATTATTTATTTTGTGAGTAACGTTAGAGTGTAATCAGGATACAATCGTTTTCGCAAAACAAATCCCTTCATAAGCAGCAAAAACGGTAGTGTTGTAGAAACTAAACTTTTTTTTTCGTGAAAAGAACATTTCAACTACAACAATAGAAGATTAATAAACGAATTGTTAGATTAGTAACAAGGACATTTCTTTTCATTGTAGACTTTGAAACCCGCGGGAGCCGTTTAAATTCAGACCTGGAATTTCCTGAGGGCGACTAAAGCAATTACAGCCCGCTATATATCTGCATCTTGCCGAGTGACCCCCAAATACCACACAGTCATTATTTCCATATCGCCTTGCTCTCACGCCCACTGAGAGAGGGAGCAGAGAGCTCATCCGGTGCATTGAGGGACGTCCAGGTCCTCATCTGTGCTCTGTACAGCATCAGCACCAGCCGCTGCGTGAGAAACAAACCGAGTCGCATCCCCGCGGAGAGCAGCACCGCGTGCGCTTCATTCAATCTGGAGCGTCAGATGGTGTAAGATGCTCCGCTTCTTTGTCCTCCTCTACACCCGAACTGAGCAAGTTAACGCTGGAAGGGACCAATAGTAGTTTAGAGACCCGCGAAGACACGTTTCAGTTGCACTGAACGGCTCTTGCAGGACGCGCGCTTGGATTATTGTCCTCATATCACCATTCCCGTGGATTTCCTGCTGGAGAACTAAACACGCGCGTCGCGGCTTCCAGAGAAAGAAAACGAGTCACTACTGTTTAAAATGTGTTAATTCGGTTTCTTTCTCGCAAAGGAGGAGCGATGAGATCGTAAACAACACTGGGTGGCTTTGTTTCTCAGACACGGACCCGTGGAAGATCATATTGACATGTTTTCAGTTCTGGATCTGGAGATAGCGTTATTTCTCAGCCAACTTAGAGAAGTGTTGTCCGTATCCCTTTGACTTTACGTTGCACCTCAATTCTACTTTTCAAACAAACACATGCAGTTTTCTTCATATCTTCTTCCTATGTGGTGGAGCGCTTGGGATGCTTTAATCGGAAGGGCGTATTTGATTCGCGTCTATCGCCTTTGGAGTGAAGAAAGATCCCTTTAAACCCGCTGCCTGGGCATCATTTTGTGGAGTTACAGCGACCCACGTGGAAACACGGACTCGAAGGAGGGCAAGATGGGCTGTTGCAGTGGTAGATGCACGCTGGCATTTATATGTGGCATGCAATTGGTAAGTGATAATGCTTAAGTAATTTCTACCTGCTGTGATGGTGATAGTTTATGGATTTGAACCTACAGCCTTTCAGATTACCAGCCAAGATCTTTCATTAGACTTTTAATTACTAAATTACAGCACCACTTTTTAATAAAAACTGGTGAATTTGTGAATCAGGACCATTTGATTGGACTAACCTTGGGTTAAAGTTCATAGAGGGTTTGAACCTACAACCTTTCGGATTACTCGCCAAGGTTTTTAATCTGAATTGGTTGCTGGACGCTTGTTCCTTTTTTATTTTAATGTGATTTTATAGAGTTGTCACTTGTAATTGTGCAAAAACTGTAGTGAACCCGAGAACTCGAGAACCCAAGTGACCACCTGACTAGTGGTCAGTGATACGGCACTAAGATGTATGTATCTTAGTAGAAATAATGTAGGGCTATATGTGGAAACCCTGCCTCGTTATATTACACCGGAGGGATGATGGTGCTCATGAAGGCAGGGCTTGTGTCATTAGCCTGGGGCCACTATCATTTATGCTTATCTTCCCACTACCACAGGTCCTGACAGCCAATTAGGAGTTTTAAATTTAAGATTCTAAGCCAAGTCTCATTGACCTACTAAAGCAGAAAATGATTACTTATTGCTTCTGCTATTGCTTAAGAGGGTTTTTAGAATTCTACATTTAATGTTTTCTAATCCAGTCCCATTTCAGTCTGGTGTTTGTACAGCAACATTGTGCTCTGCGAGAATTCACGGAACGGAGTAATTTTACTCTTCCCAGACTATCTGTATGACACCTTTTGAATCACTCTTTCAGTTACAGTAATGGATAGTGGCCACCGACAGTCTTGCCATGCCAACCAGCTGGCATGGTGAATCAGACGTGCGTGATAGATCACATGACAACTGGCAAGCGTGACTACACTAATCCAAATGGACGTTTGTAGGTTAATGTATCACATAGGTCATTAACCCGAAGAATCAGCTGTAGTGGGTGATGTCACCACCTGGTGTCTATTAATCAGACCTTACTCAGTGTTCGTGACTAGAAGCCGCTCTTTGAGCGGGATGATGTCATAAGCATATCATTTAAGCGGGATGATGTCATAGGTGAGCAAGTTACTTTTAGTAGCCGTTGGGTGGGTTTTGTGCTGACTGATGTAAAACTTTGAGGGGAGTTCATGTTTTTTTTTCTTTCTTTTTTTTTTTTTTGGTGCACTAATCTGAGCTCTCTTTTGTCCTCCCTTTTCTTTTGTGTTTCTCTGACCTTTTCCGATCCCGATTCCCCATGTTTGCTACTATCCTGCGGGAGAGTTCATTCTGAGCACAACTGGGATGCCCTCAGTTGGAAGGTTCAGAAACACATTGTTGTATTGCAGTGTTTTATATTTGTTCCTCTTGTCACACTCTGTAAGTAGGGGAGACCCAGAGCAACTAAATTGACTTACTAGGTAAATGTTCAGTAATGTTCTCTCATTTCATGAGAAAAAGAAGGGTGGGGGTATGGGGAAAAAGGCCTTTTAACACTGCTGCTGGTAGCCGCCATATAATGTTTAATCATGATAGTCAGGGGCAATTGCCACACGAGTTATGAATTAAAAATGTCATAAAATTTGTCATGAAATGAACGCTGTTACAGAATGCACTGATATCAACTTCACAATATATTTTATTTAAAAGGATTTCAGATACTGTTGGTTCCTCTTAGACTTCATGACTTGCATTAAGCACACTTATTCATGACAGCTAAAAGAATTTAATAGCATAAAAAGGTGAAAAAAATACAGAAAGTTAACATAAGTATGGTCTTATGTGAGATGGGTTGATATCATTTGTCACAATTTCCCCTAACAACTTTTTTTAACCAAAGGATGGCATGTAGTTCAGCATGTAGTGTCAGAGTTATGAAGAAAAAAAAAGTTGTTGTCGAAGCTCTTTCCTCATCTATCTTTGTTACCCTTTTCTTCCATAGGAATGGCTGTAAAAACACATAATGCACCCAGCTTTGCTAAATTACCAGGCAGACCAGTTTTTATTGCCTTAGGCAATAATACAGATAAAATGTCCATAGTCAAAGCATTTATGAGAGTTCTCTCTGGTGGTTTTTGTGTCTGGCATGTATAAATGCCTGTGGTCTAACAGTCTGGCCTGGAGGCCCAACATTCTGACATTGAAGCAACGAAAGAATATTGTATACTCAACGGGATATGTTCATAGAGATTGCTCAAAGATGCATTTATAGGAAGGACATCTGCTAAAATAGTTTAGACTCTATTATGGCTGATAAAGAACTTGATAACCGTTGTCAAGTTGTCCTCTTAGCTTCAGCCTCTGACAGCCTCCCTTTGATGTGTATTGTATACTAAGATGAATACAGCTGGTGAAATCCACCCGTTCCAATTGGCTGCCCGCAAGGGAACTTCTGGGAATCAGCCGTGCACAAGTTTTTTTTTTATCAGTAAGTCAGGAAGATTTGTTTACATGTTAGCAGATTGCTGCTGATGTTGCAGGGTTTATGGTAGGGGTGGGCAGTATGACCAAAATCTTATATCACGATATATGAGTAATTTTATTTCATAATGACATATATCTCAAAATAGTTATTTTAGCTTAAAATAATTCTTGTTACCAATTTTAATATTACTAAAATCGAATACTAGCCTAAAAAAAACTCTTATGCTTACTGAAGGCAAGTAAACAGTCAGTGATAAAAATAAGAACAAATAAACTAATTACAAGCAATAAGACCAAACTACAATAGACCAAAGACAAATGAAATAGACCCTTCTTGAAAAAATTAATACATTTATTTTTATTACAAAAGTGATTCATTCAAGAGCAATGACAGATTTTCTCTCTTGTTATTTGATTAACATTAATGACAGATGACAGCAGGTAGGCTATATTAGGCTGCTGTCACTTTAAGACCAACTGTTTATGTTTACTTAAGACATAAATGACTGTTTACAGGGATACTTGCAAAGATTGATATTTTGACACATAAGTATGTGTATTTAACCGCTCAAGCCCAATTAGGAAGAAGGGTCTGTCTGCGTCTCGCAGTACTGCAAACCACACCCCGGCAAGTTACGCCTACTACTACAAGTTACGCCTCCCGCGAAGAAACAAGCATGGATGTCATCGACTAAAACAGTTTTTTAAAGTAAATTATTTTGTTTTATGTATAAAAGGTTTGTAAGGCTAACTTATATTGCTTTAGAATCTGATGAAGTATGAAATAACAGCTATTAGTAAAACACAAAATAAATTATACAATCAAATTAACAGACTCATGGTGATTATAGCTAAAAAAAAAAAACTTACCCCTAAACCTAACCCTGCCATAAAATTAAAATTTACTGTAATAAGTAAAATACATTAAAAAAAAACCTGAGGAAAACAAACAGGATAACTTTGTGTTGTCTGGTGATTTGTGTAATACAATCTGTAGGCCTTATCACTAGGTGGCGATAGTGAACAAAGAAAAGTGATGTAGAAGAAGAGTGGTTCTAGTCACAACATCTGCGATTCCAGAGGAAGGGGCTCTGATGACATCTCAAATGGCTGTTTCATTGTAGGGGGTGTAACTTGTAGTAGGTGCGTAATTTGTAGGGGCGTGGTTTGTAGTACTGCGGCACGCAGTCGGACACGCTTGAAATCAGGCGGCAAAAAGAACTCCGTTCAGTACTTGGAACATATATAATTATTTAAGAGTTTTGTTTTAGACACGCTGTATCATCTGTTATGTCCTTGAGGGAAGTTCTGACCAAGTGGTTCTCTCAAATTTTGCACTAATTTCCTTGTTATCTCTGTAAGCTTTTGTGGAAACTGAAGCATCATTATTTGAATGTTTTACCACTTAGTTGTACGCCGGTCTGTTGTTGTGGCTGCATCGATTTCAGATTTATCTGCCCCTGCGCACCCTTATCATCAACAGTTGGTCATTTTACTTGTTCATCAGAAGGTTTTTTTTTTTTCTGTCTAAGTGGGCAGTACTTGGCCAGAATAAACTGCAGAATGCAGTAAAATTAATGTTGATAGTCAAAGATCTCTCTGGATTATATCATAAATATTATTTGTCAAGCCCGTTTCTTTGTTTCTTTAAATGATTTGATTTAATTAATTGCATGATTAATCAGTTTAGTCACATATATCAATGTTTTCTAAGAAAAGCCCTTGAATGAGAATAATTCAAAGATGTTATTGTGGCAGATAAGTTGAAAAGACATTACAGAATCTTTAGAGTTTAAAATATTATTTATTTCCATATCATTGTCTATTATTGGCCTGTAGTCCACAGCAATGCGTAATGCAGTAAGTCCATCTGTCCGTATTTGTTTTCGTGCTGTCTGCTTTCAGTAAGTGTGATTTGGCAAGTTGCCTGTAGAATAGTCATAATCAGGAAGCATGATTAAATGTTCATTTTATATATTTTATAATTAATTTAATTGTACTAAAGTAACGTTGAATCGAAGTCCATTAAACTACAGGAGATGCACAAGGCATTGAAAATGTACAATTTAACTTTAATCAGCTTCTGCATTTGTCATTTCAGATACATTTATCAGGTTTTACATCTGTCATATATATATATATATATATATATATTATTTTTTTAATTTGTTTATGCTTTTTCAGCCACAAATGTATGTTTAGCCAAATAAACCCAAGATTGATTGTTAACTAAAATGTTACCTTGGGAGTAAAAATAGAATGGGTAAATAGAAAAAAAAGAAAGAAAAAAAAAATTACTTGTTAGACTGTGTCCTCATTGGCAAATAACATATTGCCCAGAGTCTGACAGACACCTGTTGTTCTTGAGGTCATGAACTGAGTTTATTTCTAAACTCTCTTGAAATATTCTACACCTGGCGCTACACATTTCTATAATTGCTTTGTTTTCAAACAGGTATGAATGTCTGCTGTCATTTTTCCTCTTTGAACACCACAAAGACAAAGGTTTAATTGTTGTTTTCCTTCATCGTAATCAGCTGTATGCAGGAGAAAGACTCTTGTTCTTGAAATTAATTACTCTCCTGAATGCAGGTGATTTACCAAATGTAGATTTTCTTGAGGTTAATGCCGTGCATTGTGTTTAATGGAGTTCGTCCATAAGCACGTAAAAGTGCTGCGACAACTCTTTTTTTTTTTTTTTAGAAATGGATTAGAAGTAAACGGATTCCTAGCGTACAGACGGAAACAGATACTTTGCCAAACACAACAATCGCATTGGCAGAATATTGCTCTAAATTGCTGTGCAATGCCTTTGCAACTTGACCTTGATTTTCCAAAACTGCCAGATGGTTTCGGAAGCTGTTTTGCCTAATTAATCCAAATATTTACATTCTGTCTTATCAAATCATTGATGCCATAACTCTACCATGTATAAATAAATGTTTTTGTACACCATGAATTTAGACTTGCTAATTAAAAGCTGCATTAAGATGCTTTTTTGCAAACTTCCTCTCTTACACCTAAACAATTAAACAAGTGACAAAGCTCTTTTTCATGTAAATTAGATTTTTGTGCAACATTTTGTTGATCGATTGGTTTGTATTACAGTACTTCGCCATCAGTCTACAAATAGTCTCTTCTGTGCAATCTCATTGGCTATAAATCAAACTGATCTGATTGGCTATTATTGTGACATCAGTTTCACAAGCTATGTTTCCATCCAAAGTTGCGAATTTAACTTATGCGCAAAATTGAAATATCGCATTTGTCAATAAAGCACAATTTCAATCCCATGTGTTCAAGAGAACAAAATTGTCACTTCCTGCCGCAAAAATTTTAATAAATTGCCACAAAATATCTGTAATAAAAATGAAAGCTGCCTGGTGTTTGGAAACGCAATTGTGTGAGACAGTTCTGGGAGGTAATTATACCCTACCATTTTGATGACAGACTTTGACTCAAGCAGTTTAGAATGACCAAACCAACATTTGAGTTGTTACAATGTAATTGGTCTGCTGGTTAGTCCAGTTATCGAATCACATCCACTGCTGAGGCAAACACAAAAAGTTTTTTTGTTGTGCATCAAGGGATTTATTAAAAATGTAAATGTTTCCATAGTAGTTTATACACATGTCTTCTTATCGGATCAAACTGAGCATCAGTTGAGTGCATATGATTTTTATGCACATTTTTAGAATGAATGTGTGTCTTGGTGGTGGAATCTTGGTGTTTCAATCCAGCATTTTTTATGCAATGTCCCAAAATTCACATAAAATTAGGTGGATGGAAACACATTGTCTGTGGGCGTGTCACTGGAAACCTTTTGCATTGTGCTTGGTGTAAATCCATCGATTTGTTGGACTGTTGAATCTGATTGCAAATATTTTCATAAATTTAATGATAAAGAATGCCAGATTGACTAGCAGGATAGAGACAGAATCCTGCTCACAGTGAACAAGTGAAGCTCTTTGGCTTTATGACTGCAACTGAAGAGCTGCCTTTCAGGGAAAAGAAGTCCTTGATATTTGGCTAGTGAATTGAATTGGCTTCTCCACACCACAATCCAAATCTAAAAAGGCAGAAAGATTGAATGGCTTTTCAAATGTTATAAATCATTCCCAGCCTAACAAAACCAATAAACACAATTGCCGCAAAGGTGTGGTGGGAATAAGTCTTTGCTGCAGGACATTTTTCAGGCATTTCTCCTTCCTTTTGGCATTAAATTAACCTTTCTTTTCCCGCCCCGGATGCCTCTTTCGTAGTCAGGAGATTTCAGAACACAAAAGGTTACAGTGATGATCCCTGTGCTGTGCTGCACGCTATTTGCCAGGTTCCCATCTGATTGAGGCGAGCCATAAACATTAGCGGGAATGTCTCCTAGCAACAATAGGTATAAATGTTGGAATGTTGCCCAGTAGCTGAACATGGAGGACATCCAGACTCCTCATAGTTGCCCTTTTGACCCGTCAAAGCCCAGAACAGTACAAGAAATGCATTATGTGTATCATGATGCCTTTTGGCTGGTTTTGTTTACTGAATCTATTTGATTTGAATTTGCATTATTTTGTTCTTGGCAAAGCCTTTCCAACCAAGGCGTTCACATAATAAAGTGCACAAATCACATTAATGGTTGTTTCGGGACAGGTTGCGGAGAATACAAATGATTTCGAAAAAAATCTTTGGCATTAGATCAGAAACATCTCATAGGAAAGTTAGCAATATTAGATTCATATTCCTTTCAAGCGGCTCATCTAAAAATGAACTGTGTGAATTTTATTTTATTTATTTCATTTTATTAATTTTATTTGGTGTTCGGAAATCTGTTCCATTTCAGTTATGTTTGGCGCAATGTTCATTTATATATACAGTATTTTGATAATAGTTTATTTATAATGTAGTCTTTTTTTGACAAAAATATTAATTTAGTCTGTATTATTGTCATGTCATTTTAATTTGAGTGAAATTTACTATACTACAATGGCATCCAATTGAATTGAAACTAAATAAATGACATTTAAGTTGGTGAGGAAAAAATATTTTATATATTAATTTAAATATGTATGAACATGTAACAAAATCAACATGTGGAAACTGATCTTATTTTTCTTAAAAAAAAAAAAAAAGTTTTATTTTTAAATAATTTAAGGTAGCACTTTATTTTACAGTCCTGTTCCCCATCTACATACTATGTCAGGGCTCCAGACTGCACCTAAAACGGGCGCATTTGCGACTAAAAATATTAATTCGCGAGTGATATTTTTGCTGACGCGACTATACAAATTCACATGTTATGGCTGTAAAATGTGCATGTTATTTGCATGTTCTGTGACCAGTAGCCTATCACATAATTTGCTGTGTTGACGTAATTAAATGAGATAGTGTGAAAGTTTCACTGAGTTAGAGCGCCAAAATATGAACGGGTATGGAAAAATATCACACACCAAACAGATGCTAAAGAACTAGCGCTGATGAAAGCCGACTGTGTTGTCGCCTGTGTTGGTGCAAAAAAGCTGCATTTGAACACACCGTTCTGCTCCTGTTAAGGACACAACTGCCTATTTCTTCATGTAAATTTGTCTATATTCGTCATTCAAAAGGGGAAACCGGCTCTGCAGACTGCAGATATACACACAATGCAGCACGTGCTTACCGTTTTAAATATCATGCTGCTCACTTTCGTTTCATTATTCCACTCTACTCATGCTCATCAGATAAATTGAAGTCATAAAAAGTCTTCAGTAGGCTACCTTAAATGGTATAACAAGAGTATGAATGATCATTTTATGGTGTCTTATATTTTGTGGATGGAAAAACAAATCACGATTCTCACTAATGTGATTATTATCATTAATTTCATTAAATAAATGTGAGTGCTGCGTATTTTAATGTCAAAAGATGGCGCTGTTGTGTGTTCTTCAGGCTCTCGCAAAAGTGCTTCAGAGCAGCTCGCAATCAATGATTAGCGCACATTTGTCAACCCATTGCTTATGAACTAATGCTGATCAATTATGACAAAGTTTACTTTATATTATTTATATTGTAATGCGTTGTTAACGGTTCTAACAACACCATTTTTTTATCTTCCTCATCTGAACTTGAATGAGCAGCAAAAGTAAACCACAGACATTTCAAAATAAGAGTCTGTATTTCAGCCTGTTCATTAATCAAAGTCAAGTAATATGTATATTAATTTCCCCTGTTTGTTATTTGGTTACACAAACAAAATTTTATATATTTATTTCCATATATTTATATTTATTTTCATTTGATTCAAAAGTAAACTGTTGTAGCTTCAGGAAGGACAGACTAAGAACATTATTTGACATTTTCAATATAAAGATTTTACTAGCATCAGGGTTATTCTAGTTAACTAAAACCATTAAAAACATTTTTTCATTGTTTGAAATAAATGTTAATACTGAAATAAAAATTCATACAAACTAAATAGACATGTTAAAAAAAAAAAAAAAAACTAAAGAAATTATTAAAACTTAACGAAAAATGAAAGCAGGAAATATAAAAATCGAATCATGAAAATAGTGACATTAATTTCCCAGAAAAATCACAAGATGAAAATGCTGAAACTGTAAAGGGGAGATATATAAACACAACAGGATGATTAAAAGTAAGTGATTTAAAAATGTAAGTTCATTGTTTTGGCTCTTAAAAAATTTTTTTTGGCCTCATTTAATTATTGTCCTGGTGCAAATTTTATATTTATCTCTTTCATTATTATTGACAAACTCTAAAAAACCTTTTGTTAAAGGGATAGAAATGAAAATTTTGTCATAATTTACTAACCCTCAAATTGTTCAAATTCTTCTGTTAAACACAAAAAAATGTTTTTGTGCTTAACAGAAGAAAGAAACTCATACAGGTTTGAAACAACTGTAGGGTGAGTAAATGACTTTTTGAGTGAACTATCCCTTTAACAAACATTTAATTTTGTTGACATGTTTAACTTTTTTTTAAGTAGTGCTGCAGAAATTCCACACTGCATCTTAAATGCTTGTTTTAATGCATGTCTTTGAACACATTCATGAGTGCTGTGTTATATTCAAGCTGTGTAATCAGTTCCATTAATTAGACTGTTAAATTGACAGTCTGCCCATTCTCTGTTTGCCTGTCATTGATGCTGTCATTCTTGTTAAAACCATCAAATTATTCACCACCACACCAAGCGGTGTGCGACCACAGTTTGTATCCGGCCACTTTACGCAAGTCGTTTTACGGTAAAGTTACCTCACTTTGCATCTGGGAATGAAGCCATCATCTTTTGCGGTTTGGCTGTGTTTCAGCAAACTTTGTTAGAACATCTTCTCCTTAATGCGGTTGCCTATAGTTTTTGATCTAATAATAAACAGTCCCTTGTGTTATTGTCTGGAAATATGAATACCCATAACGCTTTTGTATCACCTGTCTGATAAATCCTCTGCGTTGTTGCCACAGCAGAAGCGTTTTTACCTGACTGCAGCAGTAGAGCCTAGAGAATGTGATCCCATGGGAATACAGACAAAGGCGCTTATGTGCTTCAGCAGAACGAAACGAGGCAGGGCAGTAGAATGGCTGTGAATAAAAGCATTTTTGCTACATAGCTTTGTATGTGTGTTCAAGCGTAGTTGAAGTAAAACTGAGAGTTTGTTATTGTCCATATATTCTCAGTCGCAGTTGTGTTTACAAGCAGTGTAGCATGCACATCTGTCCTTGATATATACATATATTATATACAGTACATGATATTTCAGGTCACAGCCTTATCCTGCTTCATGCTTAAGATGTCAATTGTAACCTGATGTCGTAAAGTGAAGATAATGTAGTTGATAACAGCATTTAGTGTATGATATTGCGGCGTCACCTTCCTTGGTTGTTTGCAGTTAAGAAGTGAAATGTGATCAAGCCAGAGTGAGTTTCAAGTGGGTTTCTTCTGTTCACCTCATATACCTACAAAGCCTGTCAATCTGACACACTCATTTAGTGTGGTTAATTATAAAAAAAAAGAAAAGAAAAAAGCAATGTGATTTAATAAAATAAAAATAAAAAATTTAGTAAAATAAAACAATCAATCATTTCCAGTTTTCCCACTGATTTGAACGTTAAGTCTAAATCTACTCTGGGCAGATTGACTTGATTGCAAAATGTTGTAGGTCAGCAATAGACTAATGTTAAATATGGAAAGAAAATAAACAATATATTGGCTTCTAAAGCCACTTTTTTTATAATGTCGATTCAATGAATGGTCTCAGTTGGGTGCTTTTCTCAGCAAATATTTATATGTGAATAGTTGTGATTCATTTGATGCTTCAGTTAGCATATGTAATTAATTTGATCAAGTACCTAAACATATTCAATACCGTGTGTGTGTGTGTGTGGATCCAGATTACCCCACAAAGTACGAAAGATATGGAATCTTTGACTTTACTTTACTTGGACCCCACAAGGACACAATCTTTTATATGAGACTAAATGTTGACTCAATATACTATCGTCCTTCACTAGCATCCTTCATCTCCCTAAACCTACCCTTCACAAGAACCTATCCCTAAACCTATATATAAAAATAAATAGAAGAATTTCAGAAGGTTACAATTACATTAGGCTCCTTTGATGGGTAGGTTTCGGTATAGTGTAGGGGATGGCCATACTATAACGACTTTTAAGATTTTGTCAAACATTTTTATATATGATTTTTAAGACGTTGTCTTTGTGGGTTCTGACTGAAGGACCCCACAACGTCCTAAATTCCTGATCTTAATATCTTAGTGGGGTCATTTGGACCCCACAAAGTAGTATAAACAAGGATGTGTGTGTGTGTGTGTATGCACATACAACTGTACCATTTAAAAATAAAGATTTTTTTTTTATGTTGTAATATTGTTGAAACAGTGATGCATTTCTTTCCAGATCATTTAATTTATTGAAAAAACAGCATTTATTTGAAATATACATTTTGTAGAATTGTAAGTCTGTACTTATGAAGCTTACTGTATGTGTTTATAATGCAAATTATTAATTTCTTTTAAAAAGCCCCAAATTTTACTGAACCCAAACCTTTAAAACAGTAGTGTATATTTATATGTAAAGCTGTCCTTTTGACATGTTTTTGGCTATGTATAGAAATATCATATTTTTAAGGGCCTTACACTAACATTTGAAAACCATGGTTTCATATATACCATCATGATACTGTAGTATTGGTACAGTATGTATTTATAAAGTGATTGTGAGATAATGTATTAACTCTCTTGTTTAAAGTGCGCAGTCCTGTAATCCAAAAGGCTGTTTCCTGAGAACATATTGTTACAAGGAAAGCTTTTAGGATGAGTGCTTTTTGATGCCAGAGGAATCATAAATATTTAACCAAGCTGAAATCTAGGTTTACCGTTTCTTTGTTTTTCTTTACCTTCAATGTATACATAGTACTGCTATCCAGTTCTTATTTGCTTTAGAAGCGTTTCAGTTTCATAATCCAATCCGAAGACGGTTACAATGCCAACAGCTGCTTTACAAGCGGAACAGCCACACACACCCTTTGATAACTTTCAGTGGTTAATATCTCTCTGCTGACTGCCTGCAAATGTTACGATAATTTACGATCGATACTTAGTAGTGAGATTGGTCTTTATTTTCCATAAAGTGTTTTATGGGTGCCTGGAATGGCATTTTAGCAGGGTTCACGCCTCAGCATGGCACTTAGGCTGATTACGACTGTGCCTCTGCATATCGTAACATGATAAGAGATTTTCTTACACTGCGATGGCATGCCTGGTCAAGGACGGCTCCATCGTTGCAGGACCTGCGAGGGCTGTCCTGACATGTGATCTGTCATTGTGGCGTGGCTCAGGTGAAGAACTGCACTCGCTGATGAGGTGGGCTGTTCCACATCTGTTCGGGTCAGCTGAGAATCTAGAGGTCTGTAGGGTCAAAGCCCATATCTAGCACATACTATACAGCCATCCTTCTTTATTTTGAACGTTATCTGGGCAACACCTGCTCTCTTAACCAGGGTCTTTTAACCAATTCACTTTTTGAATTCGAATTGCACTAAAAAGGATGCAGAAGTGCAATTTAAATTTGAATCTAAGTAATTAGAATTTGAAATTCCAAGAAATTCATAACTACATAAATTTTAGCTAAGTGTTGTTTGAAAGTTTTGAATGTTGGATGGATGGATGGATGGATGGATGGATGGATAGTTAGTTAGTCAGTCCACAGCATTATTGGTTTAGTATCCTTTTTCAAATAAAATCACCTGTATGTCTCATTATAATGGAGAATTCAATTCCATGCCCACATTTTGTCTATTTAGGTGACATTATTGTCTGTTAAGAGAAGATAGCCACAGTAAGTGGTTCCATAGGGCTCTAGAGTCCATTGTAATTTCCCTCACTTCTTAAAGGAACCTATAGGGTTCCATCAAAGCTATTAGAGTGAGAGGAGCAGATGTGTGTTGTCCACATGAGGCGGTTTTGATGGAAGCAGGTTATGGGGACTGAAGGCATTGTTAGCCAGGGCACACGGTGGCAGATCACGTGCTTTAATGTGCCTCAGGCCATTTCCAATGGCTTCATATTACAGTGTGCAAATGTAATTACGTTCTTGGTGCACAGGAAGAGAAGCCTTTGTGGAATATGTTAGCTGTATTAAGACACACTTTTTACCAGATAAATTAAAATGGGGTTTTGCTGATCTGCTGTCATTGGGCTTGGGTTGAAAAGTGGAACTGACAAATTGATTGTTTTTGTTTTTGACTTCCCTCAACGATTGGAAACGCCTTTCTGCAGTCCCTAAGGTTGGATGCTGGTGTGTTGGAGTTCAAACGTTTTTATTATTAATTAGCAACAAGCTAGAATTCATAGGTCAACCTGCTTTAATGAAAAAGGCCACATTGGTCGACTGATGTCAACAGCTCAGCTAGATAGCCATGCTGAGATTCACTCTTCATACATTAGTCTGTTCTTTAATTATTGTTTTCAGCCGTCATGACTGCTGTTGCGCTTGGTAGGAGGTGTGCTTAGATTTTCAAATGCAATGGCTACACCCCAGGGTGCTGAGCTAGCCTATATTTTAAACATATACCATTTAGTACTCAAATAAGGAACATTAAGGAATCCAGTCAAGACTAAACTCACAGTAGGGCCTCTACTTCTGATTGCATTTACGTCTCTACGTTACATCCCAGTTGTTTAAGCAAATGGAGACCTTTACTCAAGTCCTGCCTCTAAGATCCTAGTAATCTTATATCCTTGTTGAAAAAACTGTTAAAACCAGCCTAACACTGCATCACATAACCAGATGCGGCGTGATAAAAGGTATCTTTTCCTAGTTTTTGTCCTAACTAGCCGTGACGGCGACACGCGGCGATTCTATTTTAGAAACGGTTTCTATTTTTCTGTGACGCCGTGCCTGGAACAACACAAAATATGGCAAAGATAATCTCAGGTACTGTTTATGTGCTTTGTTTAATGTTAAAAGCATCTAATGTGAGTTAGAATATAATTTTTTTGTCTTTTATAGCCGTAATGAAAGCAACGATGGAGAATTTACCTCATATCTTCAAAATAAATAAAATGAAACAAGAACGTTCAACTGTCAACTCATTGTGAACAGATAAGTGTATTCTGTGACAAAGATTGTTTCAGTAACTCAGTATATATTAACGTAAAATGGTGTAATATAAGGTGACCAGATTTCTGAAATAGAAATCGGGGACATGTCCTATTTGAGTAGTCAAAATATCACCAAAATCTCACTTTTGTTATTATCTATTTATTAAAAAACGGGGACAATACATTTTTGAATGTTTTTGTTTTTATTTGTTGTGGGTTCCTTATATTAGGCTGTTACATTAATAATTATTGTGATTTAGTTTCATTATTAAGATTTTTGCTCTGGTTTTAATACAATTTACCAAAAAAAATATTACTTTTATTAGGCAGTTCAAAACAATATGCCTGTTATGCTACAGAACAAACAGAAGTATGACTTTACAAAAGCACATTACATTACAAAAATAAAATAAATAAAAGAAAAGATAAATAAAATATTTATTATTAAATTTAATATTTTAATTTTCACAAGCTGTTTTTACTGTATACAGAAATTACAACTTTTTTAACTTTGAACTATTTTTATCTATTATTTTGCATTTTAGACTTATTTTAAGCACAAAGTAAGTAGCGTGTGTATTATTTATTTTATTATTATTTTTCTATTTATTCATATGAGCGAACCTTCACCACGTGATATAGTTAAGATGTGTGTGTAAATTGCTTCGTTGAAGTTCTGTTTAAAATTATGCAAAACAATCTTGCACCCTGTTGAGGCCCTGTTATAACACATACAGACAGTATTACTTTAATTTAACATAACATGACTAGTTAGTATGATTTTTGACGATATCCAGATTACGTTTTTCCAGAAGTAGTGGCGCGCGACCAAATGTAGCTGCACAGCCCCCTCTGTTGGTGAGCATGATCACTACACAGTTGCTCAGATAACCAGCCTGCTGTATGCTGGTCGGGCTTTTTTGCAGTGTATTTGCGGGTTGTTTTGAACGAGCTGTAAAAAGGGGACATTTCCGGGGACAGCTCCAGTCGGGGACAGAAAACCAAAAAATGTGACTGTCCCTGGAAAATGGGGACATCTGGTCACCCTAGTGTAATATTCATGAATTTGGTTATGTACTTATCCATTTCATTACGAGTGCTGGGAGCTTGCCGAGAGGGCCCGCCCACACGCTCTTCTGATTGGCTGTGATTTTTGATTGACTTTACCGCGTCTCATAGTCGTGTCGCGTCTGGTGTGGACAGACAAATTGTTTGTCACTGGAATCATATCACATCGCGTCTTGTTAGGACATGGTGTAAGCTGTTTTAAGATAGTTTTAGCTGGTGTTCAGCTGGTTGGCAAGCTGGTTTCCCAGTCTGACCAGCGGAAAGTGCCCAAAACCCTCTTATATTTGCCAATATACCAGCCTCTCCAGACTGGGAGACCAGGGGCCAGTTGCATAAACCGTTATGTTAAGACAGTCTTAAGAACTAGTATGACCAACTAGAAGTTAGTTAGTTAGGGGTAATCAGTCTTAGTTTTCGGTATCAAATTAGACCAATCTATGTTTTTATGTAACTGACTTAAAAACATTATGAACAGTCTTAAAGAAAAAAAAGGACAACTAAATAATTTAGTCGCAAATAAGTAAATAGCTGAGAGAAATGCGAGAATGCGAGAGAGATGCTCACACTGTTGAGCCCTGCTAAGAAGGGTAATTTAGCTCTAGTAGCCCTACACACACACACACACACACACACATTTACTGTTTTCCAGTTTGAAATGCTTGCTGTTGGCCCTTTTTTTTTTTCTTCCATAAACCTTATTCATCAATTGTTAGGTCGTTTGGGGATGTCTCTTCGTAATACCCAAAACGCCCCATCTTAGAAATCTCAAACAAACGATGATCGTGAGTCGGCCTGTCTGTGTGTCAGTGGCATTGTTCTGGGTGTCGGTGGAAAAGTGATCGCTGTCTGTCACTCATAAATATAATTTCCTTGAAACCTGTGAGCCATGCGCCGCTGTGGGGAGGTTCTGATTGCATTGGAGGTGACAGAGCCAGTGTCAGACTGCCTGTTTCGACGTAGTGACCTTGTAGAAGTGGGGGAAGTGGTCAGGAATGATGGATTTCCTCGTGCTTATGATGCTTGTCTGTTGCCCCCCTGGGAAAGGCTCTGCAGAGTGAGGATTTCAAAGAAATAACCTTTTTCATTTTATAGTAAAAAATCGGCCGTCAAAAAACTTAAAATGCCATGCTGTGTCATTTTACACTTAGATTTATGGGGATTTAACTTTTTCTCCTGTGACAGGAAGTTAAACTGGCTATGCCACCAATAAAAGCCAAGTCTTTATGTTAGAAATAGAATCTGACATTTTAACACATTTTCTTCATATTTTGAGATGTAAGATAAAAACATATATTTACACTACCATTCAAAAGTTTGAGGTAAAATAAAAATGTTTTTAAATTAAGTCTCTTATGCTCACCAAGGCTGCATTTATATGATTAAAAATACAGTAAAAACAGTAATATTGTGAAATATTATTACAAAAATAACTGTCTTTTATTTTAAAATGTAATTTTTTCCTGTGATGGCAAAGCTGAATTTTAACTCCAGCATCATTACTCCAATCTTCAGTGTCACATGATCCTTCAGGAATCATTCTGATATGCTGAATTGCTGCTCAAGAAACATTTCTTATTAATGTCACTGTTGAAAGCAGTTGTGCTGCCTAATGTTTTTGTGGAAATCATATGTTTTTTCAAGATTCTTTGATGAATAGAAAGGTAAAAAAATATATAGCATTTATAAATAGATTTGTTTTGTAACAATGTAAAAGTCTTTACTGTCACTTTTGATCAATGTGATGCATCCTTTTAATATACTTTCTTAGATGTTTTTCAGATAATTATATGCCCACTGAAATATTTCATGTTTTCTTATAGCAGAATTTTTTTGATTTATGTGTCTTAAATGTATGTTTGCATATTTGCATTTCTATGCATATATACATACATAATTCCCCTCATTTCCTGCCAAGGTGTCACATGGAACAGCATAAGCCTGTATAATCACTGATAAACTGCACAAGCATTTTGTTAAGACCGATTGAGGGAGAAAAACAAGTTAATAAAATAAGAAAAAATCGCCACTCAGCACTCACACACAAATGTCTTTATATATACACTCACGTGTACACGCACACCCCATAAATGAGAGCTAGAGAGGTGTATAATGGGCAGAAATTAATTAACGAGTGGTGGCTGAAGTTGCTGGGTTCAGTCACAGAGCATGGTGCTGCGCAAGGTGCTGAGCTGGCTAATGAGATGTGGAGGCAGCCGGTATTAAACAGCCAGGCTCTTTTAATGGGAAAGGTCAAGCATGTCAGCTGCCATTATTGTTCTCTGTGTCCAGCTGAAGCTACAGCCAGTCTTGCTAAATTGAGATCTCAACTTGCTAATAGCCTAGAACTTCACTAGAGGTGTATTAAACCTGTCCAAAAGTTTCCTTGTGGCTTTACTGTCATCCATCTATGTATCCATTCATCCATCTAGTGTTCTTTCATCCATCCATCCATCCATCCATCCATCCATCTATCCATCCATCCATCTGTTGTTCTATCATTCTATCATCTGTCTGTCCATCCATCCATCGTTCTATTGTTCTATCATCTGTCCGTCCGTCCATCCATCCATCTATCTATCTATCATTTGTCTGTCCGTCTGTCCATCGATCTATCATTCTATCCATCTATCATTCTATCATCTGTCTGTCTATCCATCCATCGTTCTATTGTTCTATCATCTGTCTGTCCATCCATCCATCTATCCATCTATCCATCTATCCATCTATCTATCTATCTATCTATCATTTGTCTGTCCGTCTGTCCATCCATCTATTGTTCTATCATCTGTCTGTCCATCCATCCATCCATCGTTCTATCATCTGTCCGTCCGTCCATCTATCTATCTATCTATCTATAATTTTTCTGTCTGTCTGTCCATCCGTCTATCGTTCTACCCATCTATTGTTCTATCATCTGTCTGTCAGCCTTTTATCGTCCATCCATCATCCATCCATCCATCCATCCATCCATCATTCTATCGTTCTATCAATCATCCATCAATCTATCCATTGTTCTTTTATTTGTCCATCTGTCTGTCCATCCATCGTTCTATCTGTCTGTCTGTCATCCTTTTATCGTCCATCCATCATCCATCATCATTCTATCATCCATCCATACATCCATCCATCCATTGTTCTATCATTTGTCTATCTATCTATCTGTCTTCAAAATGCTTCAATTTAGTTTATGCAGTATATTATATAATCAATAAATACCACTGTACCTATTGTGCCTTATTATAGTGATAATGCACTCATTTTAGAAGTGTTTTTGGAGGTGGCGGTCGTAGCCACATGGTCTTACCTTGAGCCTAGTGCTGGATCAGATGTGGTATGGTTGGTTTTATTTTTCCCATTGGTGGGGAGCTTCAGCTAGAGTGACAGTGAGACCAGTGAGTTGTGTGAAGTAGAAGACATGACTCTAGCATTGAATGCAGGGGTGGATACTCACAGGGATGCCACACATCAGTGTCGCACTGTCATTCTGTCCCAGTTTGTTGAGGATTAGACGTATACATCCCTGTCAGCAGATACAGCTGTCGCTACTGAGCTGAAAAATGGACATACATGCATCACCTTCTCAGGCTTTAAGAGTTTGTGAGAATGAATAATGAATTTCTCATGATGCTTTGGGTGTTTTTTCTCACTTTTGACTCTGAGAATAATACTGAGCAGGAAGAAAAGAAATGGTAGCCTTTGCAGAAAGCAGTCAGTTTCAGCTGTTGAAGTGACTGGTGATTTGTAGACGTCAAGACTGATGTTTTGTAGTATTAGGGTCTTCTGTTATTACTGTATTTAGTGTGACTTTTTATAGTTTTTAGAAGTCAGAAAGAAACTATTGTACTCTTCTGTTCATTAGCTGTTTCTGTGGATGGTTTATGGGCTCTTGCTTTTGGGGTGAATTCGCTCATCAGTTGCCACTTTCAGCAAAAACACTGTTATTTGCTAACCATCTGCAATCTAGGTCATCTAGGCATACTTATTTAAATGGACATTATTTTAAGCTCAAACATGCCTAATTGTTATGTAAATTAGACTTATTGTAGATCAGAAAGTCTGTGTTTTTTTTTTTCATGACTCCCAGAACAAGCAAATTTTAGTTCACAAGTTCTGTGAACAATAGAGGACCTCCTTTAAATGTTACAGATGGATTTCTTGGCTCTTTACAAATTTGTTATCGTTTTTATTATGTATAATTTGTTTAAAAAAATAAAATAAAAAAGCCTTAGACTGTGTGGCATCAAAACCTGTTGTCCAAATTTCTTGCAGGATCTGAAAGGATTTTATATGCTTAGACTTGTGTGTGACTGTACCTTTCATTAAATATTCTAAAATATTTCTAACAGAGCCTTCTTGAAACTTCAGCTATTTGTTATGTGCTTTTCTGAGACGTTTCTGGCTTGCTTGATGAGAATGTGTACAATGCTGCGTTTGTTTACCCTGTTTTAACATAATACTCTGGTATTTATGTTCTCTATAAGCTAAACTAATGCTGTGTAAGCCAGTGTGGAACTGATTAATGTTACATGTGTTTGCTATTGTTAAATGGATAGTTTACTCATCATTTACTCACCCTCATGTTGATCCAAACCAGTATACAAAAGATTATATTTCAAAGAGCAACATTGGACCCTGTATTGCTCATACTGTCCTTACAATGAAAGTGGAACACACTGTCCATACAATGAAAGTCTATGGGGTCCAATAGTGTGTTCCACAGCAGTTTTGGAACGGTATGAGGGTGACTAAATGATGACAATTGGATTCTGCCCACAGATTTTAAATGGTCATTGTGTAATGTAGCATCACTCAACATTTTCTTGATGATGCACTTGTAGATTATCGATCATCATTTTAGGACTTGACATTAATAGAGTCTTCACTTATGGGAAATATGTGCTGACCCTGGGCGATGTCACATGGACATGAGTAATAGCAGAAAATGAGAATGAGGCTGATTCTCTTGTGAGGGCCCTTGTGACCCTCATTGGTAGGCTTGACAGGAGCAGGTCAATATTGTCTTCCTGTTTAATTTATTTAATTGCTTGACCTATGAAATGAAAGGTCACAGCTGCTGCTCAAAGGTTTATCCGTTCATTGACCATTTGAAGGTGTTTAATGGTGAGAATAAATTTAGATTTATATATATAATTTTATACAGGGTGAAATAAAGAGTTGAATAGTCTTCTATTCTCTTGAGACTTCCTTGCCGGACAAATTCCCTTTCGCCTTGTGGATTGTCATTAGAGTTTCGCTCTGTAATCTGTACACGTCTGTGCTAAGCAGCCCAAAAACAGGTTCATAGGCAATAGCACATCCTCCGGTCTTCCATGACTGGTAATTAAGTAGCAAAATTTCTGACACATTCATTACTAGACGGCCTACGGACGCCAGCGTTTGCGGCATTTTATAGGTCGTGACTGGTGTCAGACTGTCAGAAAACTGTTGATGGCAGAAAATTATCATGCATTTAGAGTACATGATTAAAAGACCACAAGGACTTGTGAATGCAGTTTGCATTTACAACAGCGACACACTGGGGGACTGTGTGAGACTTTTTTTTAATAACTGAACAGTGCTTCCAGACATTTTAGCTAAAAAAAGAAGAAGAAAAAAAGAAGAAGAAAAAGCATAATTTTTAAAATAATTTTTTTGTTTTGTCCTGTAACAGCTCCGAGACCATGTAAATATACTCTGATATTCATAGCTCGAATCTCCACCCATATTAATCAGATCAGCAAAACAAATTGATCAGAAAATTTAGTGGTTGTGACATCAAGTGAAGCGATTGCTTACATAGAATTAAAAAGTGTCTGTCATAAATATGCAGTAGCAAAAACAGAGTTCAATTTGTTGTTGTTTTTTTTTCATCTTTTTTTATCATTCTTTAGGCGGTCTGACAAATATATATTTAAATAAATATATAGGCCTAGTATATAACCTTTTTAAATAACTTTTTAATATTTTTTAAAATTATTTTATTTGGCAAGAATGCATTAAATTGGTCAGAAGTGACAGTAAAGACATGATAAAATGTATCACAGTTTCCACAAAAATATTAAGCAGCACAACTGTTTTCAGCACTGATAATAATACACACTAAAAAATGCCAGGTTAAAAACGGAAAATGGAAAAACCCAGTGATTGGGTTAAATTTTTGCCCAACCTGCTGCGTAGTTTTGTTTAACCCAACTATTGTTTAAAAATGACTATTGCTTGCTTAAAATGACCCCAAATATGTTAGAAATGAACATTTATTAATATGTTTAATAAATTAACATTTATTATGTTAATGAATAATAATTAAACAATAAACATTTATTAAATTACTAATAAATGTTCACCTTTTGATTATTATTGTTGCCTCTAGTAATTATGTATCTGATTTTTAATTTCCAACCTATTTTCGGTTCATTTTAAGCCAGCCTTATAGTCATTTTTAAACAATATTTGGGTTAAATAAAACTGCCCAGCACGTTGTGCAAACATTTAACGTAATTGCTTGGTTTGTCCATTTTCAACCAAACTTGGGTTGTTTTTAACCCAGCATTTTTTAGAGTGTAAGAAATGTTTCTTGAGCACCTAATCAGCTTATTAGAATGATTTCTGAAGGATGTGACACTGAAAACTGGATTAATGGCTGCTGGAAATTCAGCTTTGCTTTTACAGTAATAAATTAAATTTTAAAATCTATTCAAATTGAAAACAGTTATTTTTAAATTGTAATAATATTTCATAATATTACTGTTTTTACTGTATTTTTGATCAAATAAATACAGCCTTGATGAGCATAAGAGACTTATATCACTCAACTACATTAAAGTGGTAGATTGTAAAGTGTTATATTTGAAATTTTTCCCTTTTTTTCCCCCATATTTGCTTAATGCTCCAATATATAGACTTACTGACCATTGAGGCACCATGTGTGAATCTGAGCATTTTTGCTGTGGGTCTTGTGACATTCATCAATATAAAGCAAACATGCTGAACACAGAGATCTTCTGAACTCAGGTCAGTCCGCAAAACCTCACAGCAGCCTTAACACTTCTCAGATAGATCACAGACCCTGCCAAGTAAACAAGATGCACTATCAGCCTGGAATGAAAGCCTGAAAGGTGACAGGCAGCAAAAGATATTGGCTAACGAGATGTGTTGAAGCAGTGGTTCTCAAACTTTTCAGGCTAAGTACCTCTCTAGATCGAGTCAGAGCATGTAAGCACATAGGCCGTGTGTCCACCAAAGCGATTTTAGCCAGCTGAAAACAGCAGGCTCTCTGCTGAAAATGGCTAGCTGTAGGCGCTTGAGAGCGCTTCGGTGACGCAGCATTTTTTTCAGTTGAGACGCTTTGCTTGCTAGGATTACTAGTATCTCATTTCATACACATAGTTTGTTTCTGTATTGTTTCTATATAAAAATGTCGATACAATGTAAAGCATTTGCTCTGGCACATTTTGTTCTGTTCTGTTAATTTGTTCTACGCTTGTTGTTTGCTGCCGTTGTACAAGCAGGATGTGGCGATTGGTCGTATGGTATTTGTCCTGCCCCTGCTCAACTGTGGTTGGATGATTGGGTAAAAAGCGACAGTGATGAGTACTGCGTTTTACCCAAAGTTGAATGTTCTTCAACTCTCTGCGACCATAAAAAACACAGAGCACTCAGCGTGAAAAAGATGCTCGGCACCTCGTCACGCTGCTGGTGTTTTAAAAACACGGTGCTCCCGTTGAAAACAATTGGCTAGCCTCGGGAAAAAACGCTTTGGTGGACATAGTCTCACATAGCCAGACAAACAAACAGCGATTTTTAAGTTCAATTTTTAAAATTGTATTTTTTTTAATAGTATATGTAATTAATTATTATTAGTTAATTAGTTGATTGATTTATATATATATATATATATATATATATATGGGAGGGTTACTTTAAAAATGTATTCCATTACAGTTACAAATTACTTCAAGTATTCAGTAACGTAATCCAAGCACCACAATATGAAAGTAATGTAATCTGATTACTTTTGGATTCCTTCAAGGTTACTTATGTAAATAAAGTCAAGTAAAAAGTCATGTCATCAAAAATACTTTAATTTATTATGGATTTGATGCAAAATATAAAATATTTAAGAAAATGCCATGTAGTTGTAACTATGCTGTAATTTTTATGTCACATTTTTATTAATTAATTTGATTTTAACATTAAAATAATAAATAATGTAATAATATAGTAATCATTACAGTATTATTTATTTATAGTGTACAGTTTGAGGAGCGTTGGGTCAGAGAAAGTACTCACTGGAGAAAGAGAGAGAGAGAGAGAGAGAGAGAGACTGGAAGCAATGGAGGTAGAACAGGAGCAAGGAAGATTGGGGGTCAAACAGAAGTGGCGGAAAGAGGGAATAAGTTGGGAGAGCGGAAGCGTGTGCAAAGGAGATGGAAACTATAGATGAGGGAGATTGAGACAGGCTTGAAGAGTGAGACAATCAGAGAGAGCCAGAGCTCTGAGCGGCCCGGATAAGCTCAGCACAGCTCAGGAGTTGATAGCACTTGACTGCTTGAGGGTGGCTGGAAATAAGACAAACTGTCCCTTGCTGTCAAGCCTTCGGGACTGATTGATCTGTTATCTCTCTGCACAATTTATCTCTTACTTGCTTTATTACCGTGTGTGTGTGTGTGTGTGTGTGTGTGTGTGTGTGTGTGTGTGTGTGTGTGTGTGTGAGAGAGAGAGAGAGAGAGCGAAAAAGAAAGCGAGCAATTCAAAGAGGGACTTGGTAAGCGAGACCATCTCCACTTGAAAGGTGTACTGAGTACGAAGACTTCTCTGAATTAGTTCTTTGTAACACGTATTATGTTATGTCTGCGTTTCACCATTTCACTATTGTACAGATTAGTATTGGGGAAGTTACTCTAAATTTTTGAGTTGTTTACAGCTTGGCAACCTACTGTTTCAAAGAAGCTTAAATAGTTTTCCAAAAAAGTTAGCTATTAACTTTAACGACAAGCTACCAGCAGTAATGTATAGATATATTTTAACTATAAGATTAAACAATTAAACTTTAGTAAGTTACTCCCCAATAGATTCTCCAAACCATGCAGTTTTATAGCATCTATTATAACCGGAGTGGACATTTAAATCAAAATATTTTAAACCTAAGTATTTCTCCCCCACTTTATGAGTAATTGTTTTGTTTTGCTTTGCCTGAAGGCAAAAAAATCAGGCAAGTAGGAGCTTCTGCCAACCAGTTGAAAATGCAGTGCACTGAATGAATAAACAAATAAGCAGTTATTTTACTTTGGTTATCACCTACTTATCTGCCTGTCTGGAAAACAGATACTGGGCAAACATCATGCAATTAATATTCATGAGTTAAATGTACCATTTTTATAATGTGCACCCTCCATTAAAATGTATATTATATGAGCGGTAATGTGTTTCATCATTATTATTTTTTTTTTTACAGTTGTTTTAGGGTTTATGGTGTTGTGTTGTTGTGTTGTTGTGGCAACAAAGTTGTAAAATGGGATATAAATTTACACTTTTATTTTTGTATTTTTGTTTTTGCATTAAAATCGTGTTAACGTGTAATTTGTTCACATCTTATGGCTGTACTATTGAAGCAGTATTTTAAATGGGACATATAATGCCCCTTTTACAAGATGTAATATAAGTCTCTGGTGTCCCCAGAATGTGTCTGTGAATTTTCAGCTCAAAATACCCAGATTATTTATTATAGCTTGTCAAATTTGCCCCTATTTGGGTGTGAGCAAAAACACGCCGTCTAAAGTAGCCCAACATGGCCTCGCCCCCTTTGTTGCGTGTTCTTGGGGGCAGGGTTTATGTAAATTTTAGGGTTAGTGATGTCATTAACCCGGGAAGAAGCTTGTTGTAGTCTCTACCAGCTGTTTGTTGTAGTCCTTAAACAGAGAATTCTTTAAAAGAAAATATCTCCCTTTGCATTAAACTTTGAGCATCGTAACTTTGCTGACATTGTTTATGCTCAAACAGCAACATTACACACTAACTAAAGTTAAAAAAAAAAAAAAAAAACATTTTTTGTCACCAGAAATGCTATTAATTGAACTTAACTTAAGCAAAACTTGGAATGTTCCTTTCATATCCTATGTATTTCTCACAATATATTCTTTATCTTCCAATTATACATTGCCTAATTGGAGCTTGAACTATAATTTTACATAGTTGGGTTACTTCTACCTAGCAGAATATGGTGTTGTCAGTAACACCTTTTAACTTTATAAATGGTTCACACATAATTTTAGCATTATTTTATGACCTTTTATTGTTGTTTCAGAAGAAGCAAGTGGACTAAAGGTTGATGCTCAGCTCTGCTGTTTTAATGTCAAATCTTTACGGTAATGTCTAGGTCAAAACGCCGTCTGTTTGCTGTTCAACTCTAATCAGACCGTGTCCTGGACCTCATCAAGGTTGACTACTCAAGACAGACCGATTTGTTACGCAAACTGACACTCAACAGTTTCTGCTCAACGGCTCTTAAGAAAAATCCATAAGTCGACAATGGGCACTGTTCTGTAAACACTGTGAAACCAAAACGTTGACTAAGCTAAATCATCCATTAAAATAATGAAACAGTCTAATTTAATTCTACCTTCGTTCGTCTGCGGATCCATTATTTCTTTGTTTTGGTCCGTCAGAAGAGGAAGTTGCAGGCATCTCGTATCAGAAGGCTCTGCTGATGTGTGTGTGGTAGCAATATCTTAAGTAGTGTGAGACTTAACGTGCCAGGCTTGTATAAGATGGATGGAATTGGCTGATAAATTGCATTAGATGAAAAGCATAGTGTCTCCTGCCAGATGCACTGGGCGCTGAGAGGGTCATGGCGTACTGGATGCTATGATGGCATACATACAAAGACCTACTGTCATCAGCATACCCGTTCGAGAGTCCTCTATACCTCTCTTCAATATTAAAATATCCCAGCCTTCTTCACCGCTCAACAAGGTTTATTTAAATACTGTGCAGATATAGCTGAATCATATTATTTACTGATTTCTACGCTCTAATAATTCACATCCAATTAGATGGCAATCTGTGAATCGCCATCAGATTTTATGCTGCATTTTGATGACGTGATGTAAAAGCCTTCTTTAGTCAAAGATGATTTATCACAGGCTGTGTTCGGAATAGCATACTACTTTTTCTGCACTATATAGTGTATTGTGCACAGCATGCACATTTTCTGAATGTGTAGAATACTTGGATGACCTACATGTCAGCATGATATGTTGAATACTGTATCCCACAATGCAGTGCACTCGATTTGACCATTCATTTCCAGTGTGATGACTGAACACTTTTTAAATATACACATTTGGGTTGGTACTCTTTTGAATGTTTTTGAAAGAAGCCACTTGTTTTTACCAAGGCTGTATTTATTTGATTGATTACACAGTAATATAACGGTTTTATATTTGAACATATTTTAAGATGTAATATATTTTGTGAGGTCAAAGCTAAATTTGTAGCAATCATTAATCCAGTCATCAGTATCACATGATCCTTCAGAAATCATTGTAATTTGGTGTTCAAAATACATTTCTTATTATTATCACAGTTGAAAACAGTTGTGATGCTTAATATTTATGTGGAAACTGTGATACATTTTTTAAGGATTCTTTGATAACCAGAAAGTTCAAAAGAAGAGCATTTATTTGAAAAAGGAATCTTTTGTAACATTATAAATGCCTTTACTGTTACTTTTAATTAATTTAATGCATTTTTTTAAATTTACCAACCCTAAACTTTTGAATGGTAGTCTATACAGTATACACACAGTATTCATTGTATAATTCTGTTAGAAATTCGCTAGTATTACATTTCAGAAACATAATAATGTTTATAATTATTCGTTATCTTCACTAAACTTTGCCTTTATTCGGTTTCGTTCACATGGAGGTCACATGCTCCAAGGTCACAGGTAGACTGCTTGCAACAGGGAGGCAATCAGCGCCTCGTGTGCTCGCACGCCTGCCCTTTCCAGAACAAGAATGGGACAGCTTGATTTTTATTATCCATCTCCCTTTTCATCATGCAATTGCGGCTCCAGCCGTCAGAGAGAAATTACTCTGATTATTTTCAGCATATGGGGAAATAAGACCCAATTTCCCACCTCAATCTTCGAGATGATTTGAAGTGTAACCAGTCTGTCACACTGGACAGGCAGATAGACGCACCAGGCCCTGATTAGGTCCACCATCAAGCACAGAGTATTTTTTCCCCAAATTATATCAATCTTCATTTATTTAGACTGCAGGAGCTGGAGTTTTTCATTCACCTCCTCAGAGGTTGAGGTTATTAAATGCAAATCACAAGTTAACGCCTGCAATTTTGAGCGATTAACAATAGCTCTGCTTTTGATTTCAAGGTTGTGTGTAATCACAACAAGTGTTTTTCCTTAATTGACACAGAGAATCAAAGCTCGGCTCTTGGATGTCTGTGTCAGTCTTAAATCTAACATCTGGATGTGCCAGGTATCGAACGTAACCTTTGTGTTTACCATTCCCTAAAGTTCATTACAGTAATTACATGACTTTAAAGACAATGCAGCTTGATTGAATTGATTCCATATGAACTCTGTCAGTGCAGGTTTATGTTTGTGACATATTTTCACTCTCCCTTTATATATATATATACATATATATATCGATTAAAAAAATTAACTCGATTAATCATACATTTTTTCTGTGATTAATCGCAATTAAAAACACAAAAACACAAGTTTTTATACGTTTTTAATATATTTTATAATGTAATAATTTCACAGTTAATCTCCAAACTAAAACAACATAAAGTAAAAATACAAGCTTTAAGTAATAAATGGATTAACATCTCTTTTCTATCTCTCTCTTAAGGACACAAATTAGGAAAGAGAAAAGCTGCATATACTACAAAAAGACTGATAAAACATAGTGCTAGGTTTTTTTTTGTTTTTTTGTTTTTTTCATATTTTAACAGGCTGGCAATCCAAATGAGCCATGCAGCTACACCACAGTATAATAGCTAGCTATGTATTTTAATGTGACTAACCTTTGTGGATACAGTGTCTCATAAAATGTAATGTTGTCGTTCTGCTGTCTTTAATTGTTTTCCCGCATTCTGTGCATCTAGCCGATCTGACTTTAACTGTTAATAAACCCAAATGAAATAACATATGGTACAGTAGCCCCCGTCATGTTTCATGGGACTCTTATGACAGGGATATATATATGTGACACATTCTTTATTTATTATATCAGTAGTTAAGGGTAACATTTTTGTTTTTAAAATATTCACGAGTCTTTTGTGTCGAGTCGAGTCAAGTCTGAAGTCATTTCAGGTCTGAAGTCTATTAAAATGCGACTTGAGCCCGAGTCACTAACTCGAGTGCCCATCTCTGGCTAATATTTTTAATGCGTTAAACTGTAAAAAAATTAATCCCATATGTTAACGTGTTAACGTTGACAACACTAACAGTATTATTTTTACTCTCCTGTAGTATAGCACTTTTATTTTTGTTGATTATAAAAGTTTCCATTAATACGGTTATTGAAGGTCAAATGCTAATTGTTGGATTTAAAGCTATACAACCTACTTTTTTTTTTTTTTCAAATTATTAAACCCATTTTTTAAAATATAGTTATATTGCTTGCAGTTTTCGTGACCTCACTAATTGAGAAACTACTTGTATTTTTTGTTAATTTATTTCAATTTGCATTTATAATATTTCATTGTCGCACCACAAACAACTGAAATGAACTAATTTTCACATTCAGGTTTTAGCTGTGTCCGAAATTGAATACTTTCCTACTATATAGTATGCGAACAGTATGTAGTATATAGTACTAAAAAACAGTCTCTGCAGCCTTGTTTCTTTGGCACATAAGGTCTATTGCCCTTTTATCGCCTTGTTGTATTTTGGTTTTGAATTTATTAAAGGGGACCTATTATGCCCCTTTTTACAAGATGTAAAATAAGTCTCTGATGTCTCCAGAGTGTGTATGTGAAGTTTTAGCTCAAAATACCCCACAGATAATATTTTATATCATGTTAAAATTGCCACTTTTTGGGGTTGAGCAAAAACGCGCCGTTTCAGTGTGTGCCCTTTAAATGCAAAGAGCTGCTGCGCTCGGCTTAAGAGGGCTGAGTTTCAAGAGCTGATTCTCCGGTGTCAGGAGTCAGTCAGGACGCACTAAAGAAACTGCGAATATATGCTGCATGGAGATAGAACAGTATAGTTTAGTTCAATTATGGTTATAACTTATATTGTCTTCTTGTTTTTATCCACTACATTAGTACAAGCCAGCTTACCGATGAGTTTTATAACGCTTATTGTACTTCACACAAAATATGAAGCGTCTGTTTTCATTCCAGAAAATCACTGTAAGAGCTTAATAAAACACAGTGCAAGTGTGCATTAAAATATTATCCATAAACTCTCTCTCTCTCTCTCCCTCCCTTGCATTATTATCAACATAAGTACATAGCGAATTACACAGAAACACTTGTTACAACTAACAGTAAACAAATATATAAAGACCTATTCGGGGTGTTTAATAAACTGGTAAACTTTATATCTGTAAATCAACTCAGATGAACTGTAATAAAGTGCTTTCACCTTCATTACTGCCGTATCCAGTATCACTCTGGAGGCTGTAAGATGGATCATGAACAGTTTACTGTCTACTGTACTATCCTTGAGTAACAACTTTTTAGCACAATGTCTGTTTTGTATTGTCCCTTTGTATTGACATTCGTTCACAAAGCAGTCCGGTGTGGAATGATTCGCGCAGACATAAATTAATTTCGGTAGAGTTGAGGGAGCATTTTCTTCGAAAACAAAATTAATCCACCTCGTCTTCAGCGGCTCAGATTTAGGGAATAAATGGAGAGAGCTATGTGGATTAATCCATCCAGCTACAGAACACCTAAAACGCTTGGGAGACATTCTCTTCAGTGCAGCAATGGCATACTGTGTAAACTGGCTGTGAACTCGCTCAGGCCGGTTCTATGTTAAAACAACAGTGTCAACATTCGTGGGCGGGGCTGTGGCTAATGTGACATCACACTGCCAGGAACCTGCAAACGGCTTGTTCTGAGACACTGCTTATGATTTATGAGGATAAAAAAAAAAAAGAGGAGTAGTCATTATAGGGTGGTTGTGTACACACACTGCCAACACACATGTATAGCCAAACACCATGCAAAAGTGAATTTTGCATAATAGGTCCCCTTTAAAGTGCTGCAAATAGATTTGCTTTGCCTCAGCTCATCTTCCTGTCTGTTTGGATGTTACACTAATCTAGTTAAATAAAAGTAGAAAACATTTTGTTGAACTGTTACAGCTTTTAAAAACTCACATTACCACACTTTCAAACATTAAACATTAAGCCAAATAGTTTTAATAATATTGTTTCTAATAAGGTTTTATTATGCTGCTCTCTGATTTGAGCAGGTACAGTATGTGCATTACGATTAGAAAATCGCGAGTCAAGTAAAATGTTCTTTTCCACCCCGACTGTTTCTACATGCAAATTAACATTTGCCGGTGAACCAACAACATCCGAGAAATGACTTGAAAAATTGATGACCTTGGTACAAGCTTTACGTCTGAAACACCTCATTAGCTGCTTTCCTCTCACTAGAGTCTAGACTGTATTTGGATTATGGAAACCAGGCTCGTTTGTGGGGGTGTTTTTTTTTTAAAAAAAAAAAAGGCCCAAATAGCTGTAATTATCTGGAAGAGTCATTAGCTTTGTGTTTATCTAGGTAAAAATGATGCTTTCGTAAATATCAGTAATATATGAGTGATATTTTTCCTCTACTTTGCTTGTGCCAGAGGCTTCATTTCCCGTTTCACTCAACAGAGATGGAAATCAAACATGGAAAGTTCAAACCATTTGCTGCGGCCCTCTCTCCTCCGGTACAGCCGTCACCGTTATTAATGCCCCCCGATGTAAATGACTGATAGTCTCGAGTTGCACTGCCCCTGAAGTACGCTGCAGCGGGGTATCGGGCACTTAATTCTGCTGCTATGCCACGCTTTTAAGAGGGGAGATAAGCCATGAGCGGCCAATTTCCTTCCGAGATGGGCAGGTTTTATTGATGGAGTGGACCACGCTAATGTTTTTAGCCTTCTGGGTGTCCATCTGTGAGCATTTTTCCAGTGTCATCACCACTCTGTTTAAGTAGCTCCAATGGCTTCTTCGGGCAAAGGGGAGATAATGCAGGCTATTTATCATGCAGGAATTCAATTTTGAGCCCACCATTCTCCTCATAAAAGAGTTACCAATCCATATATCAAGCATTTAGTTGTCTGTTTTCATGAGCGGGAAATCATTTGTATGCATTTTATTTATTTATCGCACAGGTCGGATGGTCGACGGCGTTCGCCCTTAGGGTGGAGGAGAAAGATAGTCAAGGTGAACAATTAACTAGGGTGGCAATGTCAGAGAAAGACAGAAAGACTGTGCACTTTAATATGAACTTGTCTGTCTGAAACATGGTTAATGATTATTGGGATAGGAATTTGAATTGAATCGCAATCAGAATTTACTGATTGAAGATTTATTTTGATTCTATATGTGCTGTTAATATGACACTTTTAGTACTTTTGTGGAATATTAGAAAAAGTCTCATATGCTTTAAAGTGCCGTGGAATGCGCAGGATTATTCAATGTGTTGACGTAATTTCAACTGAAACAGGAAGACAGGGCGGGACATATTGAACAGCTCCATTGGTCCAACCTCCCCTTCATTAATTTAGCCAATTGTTTATATCACAGCTCGGCCAGAGCCATTAAGCTAGGTAAAACCTTTAATCTCTAACTGTTTCTCCTCGTAATCTTCTCCATATTGCTTTAAAATAGCATTCTGTGCAGAATTCAAATGGGTCTGATACATTTTGTGGTCGGCGCTGACTCGCTGATATTATCTGCTCGGTGCTATCGTGTCTCTGGACCAGAGCAGACTGTGTGTGCTGCTGCAATTCGCATGACACTAACTTCACTTGCCTCAATGGAAAGCATATTTAATTGTTCCCTGTCCCCTATAGTGCACTATGTGCCATTCACCATTTAGAAAATAGTAAATGTGTGAACAAGTGACCGATTTCAGATGCAGTTTCAGCGTTGAACTACAGTGGTTCAACCTTATGAAGCGACGAAAATACTTTTTGAAAAAAGTCATTATTTTGTTTTTTTGGTGCACAAAAAGTGTCACTTCATAACATTAAGGTTGAACCACTGTAGTCACATGAACTGTTTTAAATATGTCTTTAGTAGCTTTCTGGGCATCTGAAAGTGTTAATTATCTTGCTGGCAATGCAGGCCTCACTGAGCCATCGGATTTTATCAAAAATATCTTAATTTGTGTTCCGAAGATGAACGAAGGTCTTACAGGTGTGGAACGACATGAGGGTGAGTAATTAATGACAGAATTTTCACGTTTGGGTGAACTAACCCTTTAAGTTCGCAAAACACAATAACAATTGTTAATTCATTTCAGGGTGGATATGAAATAAATAATTTGCAGTTCAGTAAGCGGGTCTTATTATTTCAGTACCTTATCAAAATGATTTGTAAGTGTTTTTTGGTTCACAGAAAAGAAGCTGCTCATAAAACTCAGATAACCTAGAACTCAGATTCTAGGGATGCACAATAAATCTGTATTAAATCAATATTATTAGAGATTTTATCATATTGGTCTATGTTAGATATTTAATTGTGTGTTAGATATTTAATTGGTGCTATTGACTATTAATTGGTCAGTATTAAATATTTAATCATGCATTCTCATTTCCTCTAAATTAACTTTTTGATTGCCTTGCCATCATCTAATGCTATTGAAGTTAATCTAAAAAAAAAAAAAAAAAACACTAATAATTTAATAACTCTGTTAAATGTATTCTTTTTCAGGATCTGATTCAACCCTAGTGATTATTGTTGAATGCAAAGTCATTCACCCACAGGTTATTTTTTCCCTGGATCTCATTTCACTCAACGTTTGCGTTCCTAATGGGCTCTGTTGTTAATATACACTCAGCCCTCTGCTGGGGTGTGTGACCTCCAGTCGCCAGGGCTTTACTGTTATATGATTAACGAGAGTGTGATTTCACAGGATCAGGCGAGCGTTCAAAAACAGTTTTTGATGAAAACCCTTTTGATGAAGTGCTGATATTAATAGCGTCCTGTGTTTCTTGTGGCTCTCATGAGGGCTTCAGATCTAGGTACACATGTGCACTTTGCTGCTGCTTGAAGCCATGGACAGACTCGTTTAGAGGACCAGCTAGCTGTGCGCAGCTGTGGTCCAGTCAAGGTCATGTGTCTGAGACGTGTTTCATGCATGTCTGACAGTAATTAATTGTGCCGGGCGCAGTCCTGGCCTTCTCTTCCTGTCCTCTCTCCGCTGCCACTTCCTATAGATTTCAACAGAGTTGGCTGACGTTATAAAGCCACAGATGTGCTAACTTGATAATATATTTCATATTACTTGCTAGAGCATCATACCGAGTTGCATCGATAGCTGTTCGTCTTTCCTGTTTTCCCCTTTGTAATAAAATGGCAGATGAGATGATTTACAGTTTTAAGGTTACTTTTTCCTCATAAGTGATTCTCATCTATTTTCCTGCCAATAAAATACATCACAGCAGAGGAAGACTTCATCTAATGACGAACCCCCTAATGCTATTTAAATGACGCTGTTTGAGGGGAAGTGTGAGTGTTCGACAGTGATTGTTAGTTTTAGTTTTGGTAATACATTCCACACCATCTGGACTATCAGTAGGAACTTACTAAAAAAAGTAATATATGCAGAATTTCCTGTTACTTTGTATAAAAAATGCTGAAAAAAGTAATGTTTTTTAGCAGTTCATGTGTAAGATCTAGTGGTACAGTTTTGCTTAAGGAGAATAGGGTGCCAATGTCAACCTTATTTTATTTTATTTTATTTTTTACCAAATTTGGCTAACCAAATATAACCATAATGGAAATTTGGCTAACCAAATTTGACAGCCAGTGTTGACCAAGCAATTTTATTAGAAGAGAACCTTTGACTTTTTTATGACTTTTTATTTTAATGTAACTTTGTTATTTATTTATTATAAATTATTTATTATTAATTTTACTTGCTAATCATGCAACTTTATTTTTAACAATTTTTAGGAGAATCATATAAAATCCACTTGGCTCAAATTAATTTTTTAACAGGAAAGAAATATCTGTTTGCTGGGGTGAGGAAAACTTGATACAATCTCTGAATACTGAATAAGTCTTATCTTACACCATTTTGCTTTTCAAGTAAATTGATCTTGTTTTAGGGATAGTTTAGGTATTTTTATTGGAAACTAAGACAAAATACTGATTAAATATGATTTTTCAGTGAAACTAGAGAATGTTTTCAACTAGTTGGAGTATCGGCTTTCTGTACTGACATAAACAGCAAGTCCGGCATGTCCTGAAGCCTGTCTCATTTTCGAATTGTCCTCACTTGGCTCTCAGTTTGAAGCTCTCAGTTTGAGAGAATTAAGGACTGAAATCAATTTGAGCACTGCCATTTCCCCCTCAAGTGGCTTATTAGAACATTACGCCACTGCCTGAGATTATTGATTCCAATCAAATCTGTTAGCTTCATTAGCTGATAGTTTCGCCTGTTGAGACGGATGAAAGATCAGAGAAAATGGCATCCGAAATTATGATTTGGTTGTTTCAGATCGTATTACGTTTTTACATTTAAATGCCAGTGAGGCTTTGTGTAATATAGAAATAGGAGCATATTTTCTCAGGCAGGGGTTTTTGAGATAGCAAAGCAAAAGCTTTTTAGATGATTAGGGGTTGGATGGAAAGAGAGCGAGCAGGAGCCAGAGACCTGTGCAATGCATTTAATCTCATAAAGTAATGCGCTGTGCTCACATTCAGCAATCAGCTCATCATGGTGGGCTGAAGTAGCTGACACTGTGACACGTGGAGGTGAAATCACAGTAGCAATAACTCCATTCTGATCTTTGTGCTTTGCTGGCTCAACAGGAGAAAGAATGGCTACTTTGCTTTCCTCAAGACCTAGTCGTATTATGTGCATAACGGAATGAGTATTTCTCTCTTTGACTCTGTATCTTTTTTTTTTTTTTTTTTTTCATTTTTAATTTTTCCATGTTGATAGTAGATACCCTTAATAGTGCTGTGGTGGTACCATGATGCAGTGATGGTAATAAGTCTTATTTGACCTCCGAGTCCAGTCTGGTTTTAGAGGAGGTTTGGGCATGTATTAGCTGTAAGTCTAGCTAGCCAACCAGCTGAACACTAACTTGGTCAAGCTGGGGGACCAGCAAAGATGGTCTCAAACTATGCTAAGAACAGTAAACCATCTCAAACTGTATTTGTCCCAAGCAGGGATATGTTGTTTTGCTGAATGTTAGCATTCCCATTCATCCCAATGGCAGTTGCACTGCTGGCGCTAAGCTATTAGGCTTACCACAAGTTAAATAAAATCCCAGAGAAAGAGATTTGTTTAAAGGGATAGTTCACCCATCATTTACTCACCTTTATGTTGTTCCAAACCCGTAAAACTTTTGTTCATCTTTAAAACAGAAACAAAAATATTTCTAAAGAAATAAGAGATTTCTGTCCCTCCATTGACAGTCTTTGCAACTATCACTTTGACACTTCAAAAAGTTCATAGAGAGATTGTAAAACTAATCCATATGAATCGCTTTACATGATAAACAGATTTAATTTAGTCTTTTATTCACATATAAACACTGAGCAGCAAACATAAACAAAAGCTCAACCGAACCTGCTTGATGCATGAGAATGAACCTCATTGGTTCTTTTGCGGAAACTATGTAAAATTCTTTTAATGTCACTTTTGATCAATTTAATGCATCCTTGCTGAATAAAAGTACCAATAAAAAAAATACTGACCCCACATTTTTGGACAGTAGTTTATGTGATATGTAATTTAAAATACATGAAGTGATGTTGTATTATGATGGTTAAGATGACATACATCAATATTGTTGTGCTGATAACCCCTTGGCATTGATAGGGAAACTCAAAATGTGAACCATAACTGTAGTTTTGGTATTCTTAAGTGTTAAAGATTTAATTACATTGGTAAAGGTCAAGGGCTCTAACTAAGTGAATAATAATGTAAGATAATCATCTCATGAACAGGGGAACATAGGGGAAATGGAATATGTTAGTATGCACAATGATCGGAAGGATGGAATTACACAACAATTAGTATTAGAACAATGATTGGCAAGTTTAAAGTGCCGTGCAGCTGTAATTAAAATGCAACCAAAGCCGAGACTCTGGAGTCCTGTTTGTGAGCGGCATCAGTTTACTCTGAGCTAAGTTTTCATCTCTCTTTCCTATGTGTTACCTTACGCCACCTTGTACCCCAGTGAAATGAGAAGGATATATGGGTCCCATCCTCTAACAATACCTGAAGGAAATTACTTGGGAGGTGAGGAACAGAATACTGGATTTCTTAATCTTATTTTCTCTCCACTTTTTTTATTGAATTTGGAGGGAATTTGCAGTATACTGATAGCCTTGTGTTGTTTGTGCAGACTACCAATAGCAGCAAGTCATTGCGTTTCCCTGAAAACATGGTCTTGTTTGTTGAATGATACTGTTCAAGCCACAATATTTCGCCTCTCTTTTGATTCTTTTTGCCGTTTAATGGACAAAATTGAGGATCGGCTGGCTGCCTTAATGTTCCTGTCTGATCGATGACAGGGTCAGATGATTGATGAATCAAGCAATCAGCGAGTTTCTCCCGTGGACTCGTGGTCGACGCAGACGATCAATTCCTCTCCCAATGGAGTGATATCATTAAGCCTCAGGAAGTTTCAATAGCAGCCTCTGCAGGATCCTTGTGCCCAGAACTAGGAATATATTTGACCTAGGAACAGGCTGTTAACTTTTCCAAAGTCAAGACACAATAGCAAGACTTTGCCAGGGCCCCAGGGCACAATATTACTTTTTCCGCAATTTTCAGACCCAGGGTCCCAAAGCACTTTTGTGGAAAACGCACCCATTTTCAGGGCTTTTTTCGTAATTAAAGTCGACAGCCACTTTGCTTGATTTTTTTCTCTCTCCTTGTTTCACTTAATCCATTGTGCTTTTTTCATTCTCTCTTAGAAAAGGTCAGGGAATCATCGGAAAAGGTGCCCCTAAATCCCAGGCATACACAGGGATCAGAGATGAGCAACCATAATCTCCTCTCCTTTATGACAAGGGACATTTTTCTGCTTTGATATCAGATAGGTGTTGACCTTTGTATGCCCCGTCTGTGTCACTTTTAGTCAAAGCTAGTCTCAGAGGTTTCTCGTTCATCTCATGAATTGAAAAAGGAGCAGCAAAAACCATGTTTGTTAGCTTTGAGACTCTATTGTGATCGGTAAGATTTTAAAAAAAGTATTTTTATTCACCAAGGATGCATTAAATTGATCTTTTAAATTTATTATTTATAATGTTATAAAAAAACATTTCAAATGAATGCTGTTCTTATGAACTTTATTCATCATTCATAATCCTGAAAAATAAAATGTTTCAATAGAAATATGCCAGCACTGGAGGGAAAGTTTCTTCAAATACACATTTAGAGGCTACAATTCTTACAACTGCAGAAAGGGTTGCTAGATCCCTCTTCAGACTACAGATCTTTTTTGTGAGGTGGTGTAGTTTGGCATTGGATTGTCTATAACTGATTCCTAACCTTCTGTGCTTTGTTCATGTCCTGTTGTGTGCCTTGTTTTCAGGATCAAAGCAACACCCTGCACAGTAGCGGCCTCTTCCTTCTGAAATGCTTCCCTAACAGTATGGACGCTCTACTTAATTGACACCCAGATGCCACAACAAAGAGATGATACATAACCAAGACCTTTCACTCAGGCTGCCATTCATTTGTGTGAGAATCTGGAAGAACAGGGTGACTCATTATTCATATTCTCGTCTTGAAGTTAGGCTGAATTTATGCATTGCAAGGGAGAAGATAGCATTAAACAAATAAAAACCTTCTAAAAACCAAATCTTATGCCATATGCCATATCTGCTGTAGCTGTCTTTGATAATTTAAAATAAAAAGACACAAATGAGATGAGTGTTGGCATACAGTAATTATATCAGATAATTTGGTCTTAGATGAGAAATGTTTGAGTTCATATTGACTGTGGCCAAATCTGAGCACAGTCTGAAGCATTGAGATCACTCTGAAGGGGAAGAGATGCATTTTTCTCTGGAGAAATATGAGTCTCCATTTGCTCTCCATTTTATCTTCTTGCAGTCTAGAAGAAACAGTTGCGATACCATATAAAGAATGATGTTTGGGTAAGGAGTGCTTTATGTGTGGGAAGATGTTTCCCCCTATCTCTGCTAAATGGAATAGGCCATCTCCATCAGCACATGTTCTTCCCCAGAGGGTGCCTGTCATCAGAGAGCATGTGGGCTTGTGGCAACGTGACCTTAGTAATATCCTGGCTGTTGAACATGCCTGACTTTCACAGGAGATTTACATAAGTATGGCAGAGTCTGATGAATATTCACAAATTTCGCCCCACTGCACTCAACTTCTTGACCCAAATGATGCTCTATGGGTGCATTCAGAAGAACCGCAAACATTGTTGTTGTATTGTAGATCAGAACATGTTTATGCAGCTTTAGTCATGCCTGTGATATCAGTTAGTTACATTGCTGCTTGGGAATAGCTCAGCCTCAGACGTCACGGACCATTGGCTGAACGTCTGATGCATATGGCACACAAAATGGAAAACACTTCAGGAGTTTCTAAGTCGTTGTCAGATTGGTTGAATTCTCCAGGATTTCTGGGAAACGTGTGTTGCGTTCTTCAATGGTCCAACTGGAAACAAAGATGTCGTGACGTCAAACCCCCTCGTGGAAAAAGAAAGTCGTTGTGTTTACAACAGTGACAATAAGCGCTTATCAGGATCAACAAAACGCTGGATGTAAATGTGAAGTTTACAGCACCATTGTTGCAGTAAACTTTCACGACGTTCTTGAACGAATTACACGCTGGAGACATTGACTTTACACTTGACTTTACCCTAAACATGACGCTAAACAAAACGAACTGTGATTGGTTGCTTTACACGTCAGTCAGACACCCTCTTGGGCGGTCCTTGGCCAATGAAAGCTGCGATGGAGTCTAGACCTTCTGCCATTAGACTGAAGGTCTGGCTACTTGAGACTAGGGAATAGCAAGCTGTAGGTTTTTTGTATATGTTTGTAGTAACCTTTAGAAAATAAATAGGATATGACAAATAGGACCATTTTTTTTGATGATATAATATTGTCTGGGCAAACAATTCATCCTGCATTGAGAAAATTTCATTTTAAAAAGTAAAAACATTCCATGTTAATCTACTAACTCCCCTGACTGCTTTGTCGGACAAAATGGCGGATTCTGCGTTATGATTTGTTAGATCGCCTGTCAATCAAACTCCCAGCGAAGGGTCAATTGTATTGTCACATTATTTTAACAGTTTATATATGTTTTTTTTTTTTTTATTTATTATAGGCTAAAGAGTTTCAGGGTTTAGCTCAAAATTAAATAAAACAAAAAATAACTAAACTGTTAAAATAGTATGGAAACTGCAATTGTATAGATAAAAGATACAAATTTTACATTTGTGCAGCTGTGCATTTCTTTCAGTCTGCCTTCAGTATTTTCAATGCAATCTATACTAATATATACTATATACACACCCACCAAGCAATGACAATCTATTTCAATATTGTTGATTAACTGAAGTGAGAATTTTTTTTATTCATTCAGTGATAAAATCCCTGTAATGTATGTGGTGGATGAGTCAGCCAGCGCCGCTGTGGTGTGTTATTATTAGCTAAATATTTATCTTCCCACCTACTCCATATTTGCACATAATTCTTAAAAAACACAGCTTTATTTTACATAAGTACAGTGGAAATTATTTTATTGGCCTTTTGATTTGGAATCTAATGCCTCAGATGAAGGCAAAAGCAAAGACAGTGTGGCTGGCTCGTATTTGTATCAAATTTTTGAACCGGCCCCCAAGCTTGGCCTGGTGTATTCAAAATCAATAGTTTATTTTAAGACATTGGCAAATATTTCTTTCACTGCATACATGGAAAGCGAGCACTAATACAGTGGCCCCAAAATGTATTTGGACACTTAAGCCACACTTAAAAATATATGAATGTTATTGTATTAGATAACAGAATATCGGATTGGGGTTTGAGGAAGTTCGGGGAGCGTATCATTTCTCGAGATAACTTTATTTATGGGCGTTTGACTCTGTCATTATGAAGTATCTTTATACTTTTCAAAAAGCAGATGAAAGCGTGAAGCTCAACAGGTCCTGGTGTTTGTTACGCTGTGACTTCATGGTCTCTAAAGCCCTGAAAACAGGTTTCTCTGACCTGTTATTTCCCATTAAATTCCATGAGCGGATTCCAGCTCTTTGTGGCAGCAGAGCTTTTGGGCTTTTAAGAAACTGGCACAAACTGAAAAAACCTGTCAGTCAATGAAACTTGGTAATGCTGCTGCTATTTACCAGCAGTTCTCTGACAAAATCGCTTAAATGAGTAGTGGCACTTTCCCCAAACACAGCCAGTGAGAAGTGAAATAAATAAAGCATCAAGCAATTATGAAGCCTGATGACAGTTTAAGGTCAGCCAATTAGAGGGCTTCTTCACTGAAATCAGCTCAAGGTTACTTTTTTACCATGTAGCTATGGAGGTCACTGTCATAGTGACGATTGAATCATTTAATGTATTTGTCATTTATGTAGCATCACCTACAGTAGGTTGTATGTCAGGGATCTATTTTTAATATTGCTTCAGTGGTTGTACGGAAGAACCTGAAGGATATATGACATTTGGATTGAATTTCCATGCATCTCTAGAGTTCCTACTGTACCCTGACTAGTTCATATTTTACATATTTATTAGTAAAGCCATTGTGGCAGCTCTCACAGTGTGCTCTCTCCGCATGCTGGCAGTTTCCATCCCGCTCAGTTGACATTTGAGTTCACTGCTGGGTCTATTCCCGTATCAGTCTCGATCATCTTTCTGGCCCTCGGGCAACGGCTCTTTCGTCAGCCTCATTTAAATGCAAACGAATATTAAAATAGATTATCATCATTAACACTGCTGTATCTTGATGAATTTTATTCAGTTGCTCTCCTCCTCCCACCCCTAGAGCCATCCATACTAAGGAAATTAACATTCGCCACTTGGTTCCTCAAAAACCTCAGGGTGGCAAACAAGAGGCTCTTCTTCACTGGTCTGTATTAATGAGGCTCTCAAATATGGGTGTGAAAAGTCTTTAATATTCAATCTCTAATGTAATTGATGGAAAATTGCTTCCCAATTTGCATACTGTTCAGATTACATAGTATGTGAGATTTTATAAATGGATTTTATTGATCTTACTGTGAACGATTCATTTTATGCATATGTTTTTTTTGTTTTTTTTGTGAGCTTGTAATTTTTTTATTAAAATATCTTAACTCAATCATCCTGTGAAACGACAGACAACGTATGGTGGATTTCTTCAAATATTTAGTCCACTTAAACCCCCCTTTCTTACAATTGACCGTAATCTGCCTCCATCCAATCAACAAACGATGGACAGAACCAAGTTCCGCCCTAGTACAACTGTAAAGTTAAGTAAATATATAAAGTTATGAAACTTAACTTTGACCTCAGCCAAAACGATATGCCCGGAAACAAATAATAGATTCATGAGACCAACGATTGCCTGTTAGAAATACCCATGACGAATTACTAAAGACACATCAGAGCCAGCGGAAAACTTTAGAAGGACTACATGAGCGCTGATCGTCCGGTGGTCTCCTGGATCTCACAACTACATTCTCACCTGAAAAACTCTTAAAACCACATTCCGTGACACAATAACAGTAGTATTTAGAAAATGATGTGGGTTTTATCCAACAACATTGATGCTCACTGGTTGGTGCGAGATGCATTCTGGGATACCTGGCTGTCTCAAGTTCGCACAAGTCACCTCCTGATGCATCCTTGATAAAAGGGCCAGAGCAAGAACACATCCAGGGATTTGAACTGTACTTACCTAGATGTAACTTTGAATTGGAACAGTACTTGGTAGGGCTGCACGATTTATCGCGATTAAACCGCACACGATTTGGTAAAGGCTGCGATTATTTTATGCACAGCTTGTCAGAGGTGTACGGCTCAGTGATCAGTAGTAAATGCTTTTCCATCTCAAAGCCAGAGGGCGTTCTTGCACAGAAACAACAAATATGCCCTGCCGCAGAAAAAGATAATGCGTCATCTCACTGTAGCTGAATAAACAAGATTGAAATGCTTTGATTGTTTAAACATGGCTAATAAACACACGACTGCCTTATTCTGTGTAAGAAGCCACATCATCTCACAGAAGGACGCTCAACTGTCGTTATTAAGTGAGTTTGGAGTAAAAACCTTATTAAATGTTGTCTTGTCATGTTAATAAATGCTTCTCATGTCTGGAACGATGTTTGACGCGTGTTGCTTTTTCAAATGTACATTATAAGCGACTCAAACTCGCAGTGCTTTCAGATGGATTAGCATTTGGAGCCATACTTCATCGACAAGCTGCGCATAAATAATCGCAGCCTCTGCAATTTCATAATCGCACCAAGAATCGCGTATAAGCGATAATTGCGTTTAAGTTCAAAGGTATTTTTCGTATTGTGCGACAAATTGTGCCGCCCTAGTACTTGGGCAGCGAATGAGGATGTCCACAAGAACACAATTACAGACAAGAAGGCATTTTGAGCAACAGTTTTTGTTTTGGTTCTTGACTTTTTTTTATATTGCTGCCTTCAAGTCCTCTTTGAAATTTCCAGTGTTTGATCTTGAAAGTTGTTATTATGATCTAATGTGTTTTCAAGTGGTTTTGATCGGGAAAAAATATGCATGGATTGGGCATTTCTTTCTGTCTGTTTCTCAACTTTTTAAAAAGTATGAACTTTTAGTTCATAGTACACATATGCAGATTTTCATGTAGCCCATATAGCAGTCAAAGAACAGATCTTTTATTTGTATACAATCTGAGGAACAGATACCAGATGAAAATCTTCAGTATGTAAAATTTAATATTAATGTCTGCCGTTTCCTCCATGGCCTCTTTTTCTTCGGTCTGTGGGTGTAAAGCACAATTACTTTAGCAGAGTGCTTTTCTTTTGCTGCCATTTAGACCTTTGTGAGGATTCTGGTCAAAGAGCAGGAGGCCAAGAATATGAAACGGCCCATTGTGCAATGTAGATAATGAACACCATTTTTCAAGCTTAGCTACACATTCTGACAGCTGCTACGGAATCCCTCCACTGTATGAACGGCATGCTTAAACATATCATTGTATCTGTTACATGCTGTTGCTGACACTGGAAGTCATCATCATTGTCTTTTACAAACAACACAGTTACTCTTCAAATGTCCAGCATGCGTCATTTACAGTGCCAAGATTTGTGCGAATGGCAAGTCTTCAGTGTGGTAATGAATACGTTCAGACAGCTCTATATGTAAATAACCTCATGCATTTTCAGTAACCTCTTACTGGATGCGTGTAAATATTGGCATTCATTACACTGGTCTACTGGCTCTATGCACGCAATGGACTTGATGTGCCTTTTTTGTACCATTTCCTGGAAGTCTTCTGGGATGTAATGAAGCTCTTGAATTGAAGTTGTTTGTTTATTTGTCCTGAGATGGACTATGACTATTCAATGCCTGAATGTGTTTGCTTAGTGTGAAAATGGAATATTTGAGATTCATATCATATTTTGTTAGCATCATATTCAAATATTCTTCTAGGCCTTCAAAAGTAATGCCATACAATTCCCCCCCACCCCAAAATCAGCTAGTCAAGGCTGAATAATTGGTCTGGTTTCGTATAGTTGAAAGAGAGGAGATAGATAGATTAGGGTTGGGCGATGTCTACAGAGTTAGCATCAGACGATGTCTGCAGACAAACATCGCAATGGTCAGTGACATCGGGGGTGGGAATGAATCCGTTGGAATGAATTAAAAACGAGAACGAGCATGGAGCTGAAAGGGCTGAAGCGTGTTTGGCTTTACATTAAACCACTAGAGGATATAGCGCTGAAATATCATTACCACAAACGATCTTGAGCGCTTGTGGTGTGATCCGCACTGCTTACTTCAACCAGGGTCCGGATTTGAATATCAGTGGTTTAGTTCATGAAAAACTTCTAGTAGCCTATAATTCGTTTGGCTTTTTTTTTCTTTTCTTTTTTTTTTGCACAATAAAATCTTTACTTTTTAAATTGTGTTAATTGAACTCTTTTGAATGTAATTTGTATTGTGATGAGGAAAAACTTCATTATGTTAGTATTACCTAATCAGGGGAAAAAAAAAAAAATTTGAAGTTACTGCATGGAAATTGAAAGCATGCATTGCACTGCAATATAGTGTGATTAATCAGCATCGTGATATCTGTCGGCATCGGCGATGGACGATGGCATCATCTATCGACCCAACCCTAAGATAGATACATAGACAGATAGATAGTCTTAGAATAATTTCATAATGAGACCTGTGCAAACCTATTCATTGAATATGATGGATATGCCATTATATTTCACAACAACAGCAGTATCTGAAACTATACCAGATATTCCCATTAAGTCATCATTAAATCATCATACAAAACCATTGAACTGTGTTGGATTCATCTTGTCTTGTCCTTGTGTGCACCTCCGCAGGCCTTGCTCTCAGCTAAAGAGGAACAAAAGAAGGGCATAATGATGTACATCACCTCAAACTGATGGCTTCCTGTCACTGTAGTCAGTAGTGGAGGAACGCAGCTCTCAACTACATTCACTCTTTCATTGTGCATATGAAACTCTTCCAGCTGATATTCCATCATAATTTGTTCTTGTCCTTTTCCTTTCTTTTTTTATTGCTTTCTTCTGCTCTTTTGCATCCTTCCTTCCTTCCTAATAGGCCAAGATGCCTAAAAAATGATGCCTATTAAATGCAGCATGTTGCTACAATTTACATTTAGAAAGGAAGAAAAAACATTTATTCACGATGGATGGATGGAAGGAAGGAAGGAAGGAAGGAAGGAAGAAAGGAAGGAAGGAAGGAACCTGCATTTACTAGGATTGAATTGATATCTGGTCCCTGTATCCTTTAAACATTCAAGAAGATAAAAAAAAAAAAAAAAAAATTATATATATATATATATATATATATATATATATATATATATATATATATATATATATATATATACACAGTTGTGCTCAAAATTATTCATACCCTTGGTAAATATGACCAAAGAAGACTGTGAAAATAAATATGCATCGTTAATCATTTTGATCTTTTATTTTAAAAGTCCACAAAAATCCAACCTTTCACTGGAGAATAATAATTTTCAATGGGGGGAAAATCTCATTATGAAATAAATGTTTTTCTCTAATACACGTTGCTCACAATTAATCATACCCATTTATTGAATACTTTTTGCAACCTCCTTTTCCCAAGAGAACAGCTCTGAGTTTTCACCTATAATACCTGATGAGTTTGGAGAACACCTGACCATTCCTTCATGCAGAATCTCTCCAGATCCTTCAGATTCCCAGCTCCATGTTGGTGCTTCTCTTCAGTTCACTCCACTCATTTTCTTTAGGGTTCAGGTCAGGGGACTGGGATGGCCATGGCAGAAGCTTCATTTTGTGCTCAATGACACATTTTTGTGTTGGTTTTGATGTTTTGGATCATTGTCCTGATGGAAGATCCAACCTCGGCCCATTATATGACTTCTAACAGGGACAATCAGGTTTTGATTTTTTATCTGTTGGTATTTGCTAGAATCCATGACACCATGTATCTGAACGAGATGTCCAGGATCTCCGGCAGATAAATAGGCAACATTAAAGATACAGCAGTATATTTAATTGTACACATGGGGTACTTTTTACCCCTGTGTGCACCAAAACAATCTTGAGTGTTTGCTGCTAAAAAGCTTTTTTTTTTTTTTTTTTTGTGACCATAGAACATTTGAAAAGTAACTGACACTGCTTGAACTTCAAACTGGATGGTCAAATGAAACTAAAAAATTAGCTTTTTAGCAGCAAACACTCAAGATTGTTTTGATGCACACAGGGGTAAAACGTTATTCTCCAGTGAAAGGTTGGATTTTTGTAGATTTTTTAAATAAAAGATCAAAATGATTAACGATGCAGATTTATTTTCACAGCCTTCTTTGGTCATATTTACCAAGGGTATGAATAATTTTGAGCACAACTGTATATATATAAAAATTCAGCTTTGCCACCACAGGAATAAATTACATTTTAAAATATATTAAAATAAAAATCAGTGGAATAATGGTTTTCCTTCCTTCAGATTTCCTTTCTAATGCAGTTATTGTAAAACAAAGCTTGTTTCCTTCCTTAATTTAGAATTCTGTTTTTTAATTCCATCATTATAATGCTGTTTTCATGGTCAGTGATGTATGATTTGTTCGTTTATCAGCTTTGTTATGCATACCATCTTACAAATCTTTCATTGATACGCCTACTTGAATTTTTGCATTAACATGTCCATTGTACTTAAAACACGGTGGAGAACAGCAGGGGTCCTTGAATGTGTCTATTTGTCATTGTGTATTTTAGATTTATTCATATAAGTGTACAAAGCTATGTTTGTAGGTGGTTTCAAATGCTCTTTGATAGCTTCTAATTATTTATTTACAGTAGCTGGCCCCGAGAATCTTCTTTGAGGCCTTTTAGAAAATCACCATTTTCATTTGAAATCATACATCTTTGCTTAAAGTCCATTCAGAGAAACAGGTTTATGTGCAGTGCTGAATTGTACTTTATCCTAATGCACTGTTTCTCAGTAAATGATACACAGTGGCACATTTGGAAAAACAATTCTCACTGCCATTACTGCCTGAAACGAAGACCTCTTGAATTTGATGTTCGTGAAACAATGTCACCCATTGTCATGTCTTTCTGGTTCATCTGACTCTGCATAGTCAAAGGATTTCTAGTACGCAGCACACCAACTGAGGGTCTGTACTTGGTGACTTCAGATTTAGTAAGTGTAAATACAAGTATTTGCATTATCTCAAGCTTTAAATGTCTCCATATTTCAAAACCCCCTGCCTGACTCCAAGTGAATGTGTCATAGATTAGTTAACCATTCAGTTCTGCTGTTATTTTTGCAGTCTCATCTCTGCAGAGCAACATTAAAATCACTGGCGGCAGCAGCAGATGGAATTGGATTACTGACGGACAATGGAGGCAGGCCAAGATGCCGTGCTGCATGGGAGCCTTCTTCATTAGCCCGTGCTCAATCTGTAGTTAATGCTCTGTGGCGCTAACGCTGGGAAACGCTATAACTCGGCCAGCCTCTTTTGAATGTGCCGTGAAGCTCTCTATTCAACCTGCCCCTGCTGATTGATTAGCTTTTGTCTCTCTGATTAAAGGCTGCTCGTGTCCCTGCGCACCGAAAGAAATATATAAATGGGGCGAAAGGAGAGAGAAACTGAGCGGGAGAGAGGCGAGCGAAAGTAACAAGGTTGGAAGGATGAGATTCGGTTTTGTCACAGGGAGAATGAACTTTAATCTCAATCACAGACTGAAAGCGTGCGCTATTGCGGCTAATCGCTAATGGGATGCTTCTACTGCCAAGTAATAATCATGAGAAAACATTATGTGCACATAAGGAAGGGAAAATATCATTACAGGAATTGGTTGCACTGACCTTTGCATTCGATATTCATTACTGAATCGGTTTAGTGATGCTTTTAGCTTGACACACTCACTTCTTGTTGTCAATTTACCATGGTTGTGTTGTTACCAAAAAAAAAAAATCTCCTCGACCGTGGTCTACTAATGGTCTTGAGTGACTTTTTTTTTCTCTAAAATTACAGCAACAGCAGTATATTCAATAAATAATTGCATTTATTCATATTTAGAATTGCAATAAACAATTCTTCTACCAAGTAATACTGTTCATTATGCTAACTATAAGCTGTTTACCACTTTAATGGCCTGAGACAGTGTTCTCATATCTCTAACTGATCGAGCATGGTGCCAGCAAGGTCATGGGTATAATGCCTACATACTGGTATAATGATTACATTGAATGCGCTGTAAGTTATAAAAGTGTCTGCCAAATGAGAAAATGTAAATTGTAGCAACATGCTGCATTTAATGTAGGATTGAATTGATGTCTGGTCCCTTGTGTTGTGTACATATTATTGTTCAAAAGTTTGGGGTCAGTAAGATTTTTTTTTTTATTGAAATAAATTAATACTTTTATTCAGCAAGGATACATTAAATTGATTAAAAGTGACAGTAAAGACTTTTAAAATTTCATACAAAAATCTAGTCAAAGAATTTTGGAAAAAAGTATGGTTTCCACAAGTGTTTTCAATGTTAATAAATATAAGAAATGTTTCTTGAGCAGCAAATCAGCATATTAGAATGATTTCTGAAGGATCATGTGACACTGTAGCTGCTGCTTTGTCATCAGAGAAATAAATTACATTTTAAAATATACTAAAATAGAAAACAGTTATTTTAAATTGTAATATATTTCACAATATTTACTGTATTTTATTTTTTTTTAATAAATGCAGCAATGGTGAGCATAAGAGACTTCTTTAAAGACTTAAAGACTCAGACTTTTGATTGGTTGTTTATATCGGCTTATTCGGGGGCTTTAAATGTGATTTTAGAGCCTTAGTATGAGTGTTATGATTTTTTTTAATAGATGCGTACTTGTGCATACTGAAGTACTGAACGTTTGCTGTCTTTGTTGTCAGTGTTTAGTCAGTGATTTCTCACTTCTATATTCTGAATATTAATGGATTTTCTTCTCATATTTATGGACCTAATTTCTCATGTAAAAAATCATTTGATAAATCTGTCACTCTGAGCACAGCTGCCCCATAATGCTGTTTACATTATTGTTATATGAAAGGGGGCCCAGGGGCCACATTATGATGATCCTGGCCCCACACCTCAAACAAGAGCCTGCAACCTCTCCATAAAATCCCTTAAGCTTTTTTCCCCCATTTGACATGCATGTTAATGCCAGGGCTCTTTTGGGAATTCTGTCAATAAGCGCAGGTGTCCACAAAAGCCTGACAGAAGAGAACTGTGAATTTGAGTGCCATTAAGATGTTTTAAAGGCATTGTCAACACACCATCTTTCACCAAACAACATAATATAGCATAATTAGCCATATTTGCATTTTGCAACCTATTTGCAGGCAGGGCAGATTGTATTTTGTGCTGGCATATGGGCAGCCTTTCAACACCATGGCACTGTGGTTTATTAGTTGATTTCAGGGATGGCTGTAGTTTTTCACAAGGCTTCGCAAAAGCAATGGAAACACTGAGTCGGGTCAGTCAATCGTTTTTCTTTTTTTCTGTGTGCTTGTAGTTGCTTCACAACTATGGGCGAACAGTGCATCTGAAAATATGGTGTGATGCATGGTTCATCGGAAGAGCTTTTGATAATGAAGGTATTATGGATTGAGTGTGGTGCTATCATGCTCTCAGGATCATGTTTTTTTGGGTGGATAATGGAAAACTACCCATTAAACAAGTACTCCAGCCAAAATTATTGTATTGTATATCATTGTTTATTATGATGTTTTTTTCAAACTTGTACTTTAGTTCTTCCCAGGAACACAAAAGCAGAACGTTTGAAGAATTGTACTAGTCATTCTTCCATGCTAGAATAGAGTAATGCTTTCATGGATCAAAAAGCAAGGTATCAAAATTAGACCATGTGACTTAAAGAGGCCATACTCTGCCCTTTTACAAAGTCTTGATTTTGTTTTTGGGGTCTACGAGAATAGGGTTTCATGCTTGAATGTTCAAAAAACTCATTATTGTTTACATATTTTACATTGTTGCGATTGGCGATAACCATAATATTTAAAATAAATAGTACACATACTGTATGATAATACAGAGTGCCTATTTACACCAAGTACAAATTGCGTCCCTTGTTGGCAAACGCTATTTACACTAGCTTCACCCACCAATGTCATTTTAAAAATGACGTATGGATTTCACCGTCTTCAGTGGCGTACAAACGTAACTTTTATTGGGATCGACGTGGGTTCGAATCTGCCTTTTGCCAAGCTTGCATTTATTTTCAATAAAAATGAAAATAATGTTCTAAAAGTGGAAATAAACTGCAAACGAGTGTTTAATAATATTAAAAGTGTTTATTGGGTAGGGTTAGGGGAAGGTGTAGGGAGGGTTTTTATTCTCTCAATAACGCAGCATCCATTTAATAATTTTAATATAATTATTATTGCATCCTGTTAATGTCCAAAAATACTGAGATGTAAATAGTATCTGCCAATATAAAGTATAGATAGTATAGTTTATACTATATAGTTTCACTTAGTGTAAATAGCATCTACAGTTATTTGCACTTAGTGTAAATAGCATCTATCACTAAGAAAATATGCTATTTGCACTTAGTGTAAATAGCATCTATCACTAAGAAAATATGCTATTTTCACTTAGTGTAAATAGCATCTATCACTGTTTGCACTTAATGTAAATAGCATCTATTGTTATTTGCACTTTGTGAAAATAGCCGCTGCCATGACAATAACACCAGTATCTGGTTGACATACCAATGTACAGTAGATGGCGATATTGCACCTTAACGCTGATTATCACCAATCTGTTCACCCATCTCTGCCTCCGCTATCCTGCAGATTTGCAGAATCTATATCCTGCCCTCACGCAGAAATTCCACAAGTGAGACTCATGAGTAATAAGTTCCAGAAAATCCCTAATATGGACAAAGACATCCAGCAATCGTTGTAGCTGAATAAAACGCAGATAGAGACATTTTGACTGATTAAACATGAAGAGAATTAACACCATTGTGACAGTATTATGGTTTATCTTTGTTCTTCAAGCCATCTCGTGTATTTTTTTATAAGGATAATGTATAGGCTATTTATAATGCAATGCCAATCACTCTATATAGATTCATATAATTTCTTTTTAATTTCCATTTAAATAATTTCCATTATTTATTTATTTATTTGTTTTTTTCATGATTTCTATAGATATGCCGATATATGGTTCTCGTGAATTTGTTTGGCCACGGTAACCGTGTAGTTAAAAATCTGATATCGTGACAGCCCTGGTGTGATTTCAGAAGACTTTAAATATAGTACATGAAAAGTATGAAGAGCAACCAGAATAATTCTTCACAAAAACTTTGTATGTTTGGAACAACATGACGGTGAGTAAATAACGACAGACTTTTCTTTTATGAACTTTTCCTTTAAGAAAACAGATGGTAATGCATTCGTCTTTTTATCCATCCATTTCGTAGAGGAAATATGGAGGACAGTGAAAATAAACAAGAGCTAGTGCAGTGGGAAATCACATGCCATGATTCATAAAAAAACACTGTGCCACTGAGGGCTGAATGGGAAGGCAAGTCATAATTGTGGTAAAAAAACAAACAAAATCTATGGCATTTGGAAAGGGAAATATTTTTATTCTGGCACAAAACTAATCTCAACTGCACCCCAAAGATGTGGCAATTCTAAACCAAGAGACTTGTGTGAAGTGCACTGATGTTGCTTGGTGTTTTCAGTATAATACCTTTCATTATGATCGAAGACTTAAATGTTTGGGACAGACACGCTCACCAGATGTATGCTGGCAGAAGCTCAAAGGAAACGCCCAGACAACAGAAGACACGTCCCTCAGGGAGATCAGGGGGCGGAGTGGGGGTCACAAACTGTTCTTCACTGGGAAGAACTGGAAAAGATGCACAGATTAATAGACTCCTAAGCTTTGTCTACTGTTGATAGATTTATAGCATGAACTACTGCTCAATTACAAAGAGCAGTGTTTCCTTCACTGTCATGCAATCTACAGCGCCATTGCTAAACAATATTTTAACCAAGTTGTGAGCTTTCATTCTAATTTGAATGAGATGAGAAAAAAACAAAAGCAGAGTTTGAATCAGTCCTTCAATCCTTCACTGAATAAATCACCAACTTCTGATTCGTTTATTGAAACGCGGGACTTTGCTTTTATTCATATTTGAGAAAGCAAGAACTGATTTATGAAAGTTTTGTGAAGCTTAAATTAGTATTATTACTGCTCATATGACAACATGTAGTTTAAGACAGTGACGTTTTCTCTAGTATTTTTACTGTAATTAAGACAATATTGCTTGTTTTTTAAACTTTTTTTATTAACAGAAATAGTTGTTGTTATATTACATTAACCATGATTCTGTTATTCCAGAATATTCAAAATTTTAGTTCTGTGTTAATTATTTTTTAATAAAACCAAGTTATTGAGAGAAAAAAAGTTTTGTTGTTGTTGTTTTAGCATTTTATTGTATGATTAAAATAATTATTAGTTAATTATTAAAATAAATATACCAATAAGTTAGACTGTGCCCTCCTTGGAAGTTGCCCCAGTGGGTCCCAATTTTCTGGTTGAGAACCACTGGTTTATGAAGATTTGTATTGTTTTTTTTATTATTATTATTAATTTTTTTTTTAATCACTGATTTTTATCTTTGATTCTAATAATGAATTTTTCCACAAAAATTTATATATTTGTTTAATTTGATAAGCTTGATGGACTGCAGGGTTGAACAAGTTCTCCTCGCTGTAAAAACATAATTCAGTAGGAAACACTCATATAGCATCTCTGTGCAACTCTAAGTCATTTGATATTCATGCTGTTATTGAACCCTCTGAAGCCTCTATTGATGTTCACTTGAGTAGATGTTTGTTAAGTGAATCTATTGAGGTCACAATGACATTCATGTCTCATTTTCAACCTTCGCTTTGCTCTTTACTATCCTCTGTTACATCATGCAGCAAAGCAGATGATTCATTGGCGTGATTTTTGTTAGGTTTCCTTTCCAGAAAAGACCTTGAACATCTGAGGTTGTTAAATGTGGCTTCTCGTGCCTGTCGGTAAATGCAGCTGGAGACACGGGTGCTATTAGCATTAGCTTTATGAGGTTGGCTGCTTGTAGGTCCTTTGGGGATAAAACTGTGGCCCTGTCCTGGACTGCTTTTGGAAGTGCCATAGCTTGTGGTATTGACATCAGTGTCATGTCCAATCAGTGGCTGAGATTGGAGCACCCAGAGCTGCGAGGCTGAACTTGCCAGCTTTAATTTCCAAGTCAACTCTGGTTTTTGTGCAAGGGTGGGGGTTTGACTCCAGAGAGCGGCACGTCTCGGTCCTAATTAATCGCCTGTGTGACAGGGGTATTCCTCTGGCTGCCTGTAGATTGTGTGCTTTGACATGTGGCCCTGAGGTCTGTCATTTCACCCTGCTTTCCAGCTGACATCAGAGTGCCATCATAAAGCGACCCCTGAAGCTGCCTTTATACAAATAAATGCTCATATGTCAATATATTGTCTTCATTTTTGCTTAGTAAATCAGTATCTTTCTCCTCTGTGTTTCGTTTCTAGATCAGCATCTTGGAGCGACAGATATTTGATTTCCTCGGATACCAGTGGGCTCCGATCCTCACAAACTTCGTCCACATCATCACAGTGATTCTAGGGCTCTTTGGAACAGTACAGTTCAGACCGCGATATGTGACCGGGGTGAGTTTCCACATATTTTCATATTCAGTTTGTGACATATTCTCTTTCACCCCTGCAGGTTATGCTGTCACTTTGTTGTATTAATACCACTGGTGTCATAAAACTGTCTCACTTTGAGTCCTAGCCAGGCACAGTGCAACACAACAATGAGCAGCAAATCTGTTCCATGATAAGTTTTTGTCCTAACATTGCAACCGTGATGAGCAGCAAGACATTTTGACAGTTGATTGGTTTCAAGATGTAAAAACATCTTGTTTTATTGGCTAGCCTCAGCCACAGTGGAATCTCATTGGTCCAAAATCTAGCTCCTCATATGCTCTTAAACATCAAATACTGTATGTTCTGATTGGATGTGATTGTTGTTGTGCAGCAGTTTCAGTTGAGTATGTCCCTAACAAGCTAAGCTAAAAAGTTCTGGATCTAATACTCTGAGATATGAAAACATCCTAAGTTTTAATCACGATGGACTAAATTGTTACAATGGTGCATTTCTCCTTAATTTGGTATGCAAATTAAATAAAGACTAATATTTGTGTCACATTATCACATCCCTGCTAAAATATTAGAAAATGTACAATAAATTCACAAAATAACTTTACGATGTCCAGAAATCAATTTCAGTAGTACATTGAGTTTAATTTATTGACATAGAACTCATGTTTAATGTGATAGTTTCATCCTTACACAGGGTTTTTCCTAGCTCAAAACGAGGCAGAGGTGGTAAAATCCTGATTACGGCAGAAAAAAAAACAAAACAGTTTTACAAGCACATATTTTAGGTATATTTGTATTTTATTGTATTTTGAGAACACTATCATATATACAGTGTTTCCCACAGGGAAACTGTGGTGGTTGTACCTCTGTCCCTATAGGGGGAATATTTTTTGTACATTTTAAAGATAAATTCATTGATCTGGTGCACCCCAACCCATGTTCAGTGTGCAAACTGAACAAAGAAAAAGTCTTGTACCTGAACTTTAAAGGGGGCTCTACAGGGCTTCTGCACTAGAGATGTGATCAGCTCTAACATCACCCAAATCCGTTGTTAAAAATAAATCATCCACCCGCCAACTTCCCAAACCTACGATATTCTCTGATTTAGATATCTGCACTTGATCATCACAATATAATTATTCAAATTCTCAGTGTTTTATATATATATATATATATATATATATATATATATATATATATATATATATATATATGATATAATAACATATGACACTTGAGTAGGCTGCTTTTAAATAAATATCTAAAATAAAAGTTCTTCTTTAGCAAAATTACATTTCCTAATAGCCTATAAACAAAAGTTTTACTCTCTTCAAACTAAAATTGTCACTGTTTCATTACATCATATTGTGGGAAAACACTCTTATCAGAATAATTTCTGTTAAGCTTGTGTATATTTTTAGTTAAAGTTAAAGTTTTTAAGCAATATCTCATGGGGGTTTTTCCTTCCTGTTTTATATAATGATATTATATTCATTATATATAATGAATAGAAATACGTTGTCACTGAAAACGAAAGTAAAAGAATGACGCACATTCCTTGTGTTTTACCAAATGAGAGTTCTGTGTCTTTATTAAAATCAACACATTAATGATTTATCTCTCATCCACCCGCTACCCATCCGCAATTACTTGGAATGTTATTTTGTATTACTCTTCCGGCCCAACCCGGCGGATTATCTGATGCAGATATAACCGCGATCAGCGCGTCACTTTCGTGCGCTCTCACAGAATATCCGTTCGAGGCCAGAAAGTTTTAGGGCTGGAGTGAAAACAATCTTTTTGGCACAGAACCCCATTTTCTGCAGTGGGGATGGGCGGAACGGTTCGAGAATGGACACAGGCCGGGAAGTCGCAACGAAACCATAGTAAAGGGGTATCTGAGCATGTGACTGCCTGTCTGAGTTTTGTCAACACTCGACAGCCGGAGGCAGCACGCAATTTGACGGAGACAGCCTGCATCGTAATTCTCTGTGCAGGAGAAACTCTGCTTACATCTTCTATAATACAATATATTGTTAGTCTTGAGAGTATTTACATTAGTAAATAAATACATAGATTCATATTAGAGATTAGTGTGTCCCAATGGACTGGTGGTAGGTTTTTTCTCAAGCGTGGCAGAGGTTCTGGGTTCTAATCCACCTTTGTATAGTTTATTATTATTGTTCATCAATATGGTATTATGGAAGAAACAGTTGTTGTTCACCACATTCAGCACGGATGAGATCAGACCGCATGTTGTGACAGCTTTTCTCTACAGTCGGGTACAACGGACATTTAACACCCTGGCCAGCGTAACAGAGAGATATCAATGTACTGACGGACCGGGTCATTGGCTCAAATGTGACTCAGACCATGTCACCCAGTTGAGATGAAACAGATTGGCTTTTTAGTGGGATGTGTCTCCCTTTGGAATAAACAATGTTCACTTTTTCAGTCTAGGAGCAGTGGCCGGCCAGTGAGATGGAGAGAGAGCCTCCTACAGAGATAAATTGCTCACATTCGAACATTACTCTTGCTTATATCCGTTTTGGGGATGCTGTCAGGCCAGATAAATTTTTATTCTAATTCAACTTGGCACGTTCCAGTGGCTGGCAAAGGGCCAAATGAGGTTCCACTACATGCCCACATCTTCTGTATCTAATGTCCTGACAACATGTCAGATTTCAAGATGGCAAAATTCCTCCCATCTCCGAGTGTTAACGGTCTGCTGCGCTCTGTTTGTGGGGAAAGGTTAGGCTTAAACAGCCCTCGTCAAGAGCACGTTAATAACCTTCTCCCTCCGGATCAACTCTGAATGCGTGTTAGAGATATCAAGCAGGATTATAAGACTTAATTGAAGTCAATCGCTCTGTCTAGACCCCCTTCTGCTCTAACATGCGGAGGAGGCTCCTTCTTATACAGCAGAGCGTGGAAGGCAGGAGATATATCAACCACATTGTAGTTGGAAGACAAGCATAATATGTTGATCTTTGCCCCTAGCCTGAGGCGCTATAATAAAGGTGTAACGGTACACAAATATGAATATGATGGTTCAGTACGAACCTGTCATATTTTGGTATGGGTTCAGAACAGCATACAAAGTCTGACTAACTTTGCTTTTCTAATTAAAAATGAGTGATATCAATTTCTTTGAATTTTAATTCTGCTTTCTTACATTTAAATTCTGCTTGATATAGCTCAGTTTAAATTCAGGCATTGCATTTAAAATTTAGCAGGTATTCTGCACAATCCCACTAGAGAGCTAGTACATTTGCAAAGGGAGGTTGTAGTGGTTTTGCACATGCTCATTTTTATCAAAGCTAAGTCCATATTGATCTATCTATTAGAGCCACTTTTGGGGAGCTACTCAAAATGCATGTCGCTAACTGCTCATTTTCAAGCGCTAAAGGCCGTGTTTTTCCGCTGAAGTCCCATCAGGTAATTCAAATTGATTTTGCATTTCCCTTCACTCAGTATTTCATTTGCACTCACCTGTCTCACTTTGAATTGGATCAGATAAGTGTTATTTTATCTAAAGATCACTGCCTGGCTAACAGACCTCTGAGTTCTCACGTGGCATACCTCTCACATTTTAATCAGTAAAAACATGCTACGAGCTGCTAATGCTCATGAGCAAATTCAGCGACCCGCTCTACTCTCGTCTTTTGAACAAATTCGTTTAACATAATGGCGGTTTGCTGCATTCACTAATGATGCGAAACGGGATGAGACCTGTGTTTATTTAACCAAAATTTACTTCATTTTCAGAGACACCCCCCTGTGCCGGCTGCAATTTTGCTGGGGAATCTTACATTGTTTCATAATCACATCCCGCTATTTCGATAAGCGTTAGCTCATGAACCGGGGGAACGAGCCACCCTCACAAACTCCTACACAGGGTTCTTGCTTCCACTGTGAAATGCATCGCCTGCCCGTACCGCTTCTTTGGCAGATTCCAGATTTGTGGAGGCAGAATGTTTTAAGGAACACACATCGGAGAATTAATTACAGAGAAAATATCCCACTTACACTTTTGCAGGCCAATTAATCATGCATATGCAAATGTTTATTTGGTTAGGTTGTTATTGGGGGTCTGAGGTTGAAATGGGTCTTTCAAACACCCTCTTTCTGTCTCTTTCACAGTATGCGGTCTGGTTGGTGCTGTGGGTCGCCTGGAATGTCTTCATCATCTGTTTCTATTTGGAAGTGGGTGACCTTTCAAAGGTAACATCAGATTTCGTGCTTCTTTTGCAATGTATAATCCCTCAGCTTGGGTATCAGTGTTTTCTGTTTATGTCTAAGATCCGTAAGCATTTTATTTAGTGTTATTGATTAATTTTAAAAGTGGCTTTATAAAGAATATGTTGCAGATCATCAACCTACATTAGTCACAGCTGGGTATAAAATCCTTTTTAGAGCTGGCTGGATACAGGGCTTGGACTGAGAGTTTTGTGGTCAGTTTGCCTGGGCATTCAACAGGTGACTAAATTAATAGTGAGATTAACTAGTTCATCTAGATTTTTTTATATTATTTCTTTCTTTTTTTCCTATTGTTCTTATATAATTTTTTGTTTTGATATTTTAACTCTTTGCCCACCAGCGTTATTTTGAATATATTGTGAATATTATATTCATAATTTGAATATAATTATGAATATAATAATATTAAAATATTTGTTAATAATATTCAAATATTCGTTATTTGAGCCCCCAGAATATTTTGAATATATTATGAATATATTATGAATATCTAAACATACAATATATCAAAAGAAAGAACTGGAAAAAAAACTATTCTATCTTCATGCATTCTTTTTTTTATCAACACTTGAATGTGGGTAAGCAACACTGAACAAAAAGCTGAGAAAATCACATTTTTGTCAAAGACTACGTCTGGATCTGATCCAGAACAATGATCAAATCATAGATTGAGTAGATCGAGTCCATCAACACCCCCAAAGCTTGCACAGTCCTATATCTCTTTGTGGGTTTGACATTTCATTCAGCAATTAGGCAATTTTGATTTATATGCTGTTGAATGTTTAATGTTGATGGCATTAGCTTAAATGTGCATAAGCAATCTTCTATCGCTTGTTTCTGCTGCTGCTTCGCTTGATTTTGGATTCTGAGATTCTGTACTCTTTCAAAAGATGCATAACAGCACCCCCTATATAACAGTGAAAACATGGATTGCCAGAAAAAATTGTCAATGGCGGGGAAAGAGTTAATGAGTTAAAACAAGAATTATCCCATAATTTAGTCACCCTCAAGCCATAATGGTTGTATATGACTTTCTTCTTTCAGCCGAAGTATATTAAATAATATCCTGGCTCTTTCCAGCTTTGTAATGGCATTGAATAGTGTCCGTTTTTAAAAGCTTACAAAAATGCATCCATCCATCATAAAAGTAATATGATTCCAGTGGGTTAATGAATGCCTTCTGAAGCGAAGTAATGTGTTTTTGTAAGAGAAATATCCATATTTAAAACTTTATAGTAGAATCACTGGCTTCCAGCAACGGCTGTACGCTCGTTCACAAGGGAGTTGAGTTCCAGCGGAAGGGTGACCTCTGACCCGATGTATGACGTAGGATGTATGATGTAGGATGTATGACGTAGTGTAAGTTTAGATGACGAACACGTAAGCGCAGAGGATAGAGCAAAACAAAACGGCCATCACGAATTAGAAGTCTAAAATGAAAAGTTTTAAAGAAATTGCCCTAGGATTTCGATATAAGAGGTCAGAGCTTACCCTTTTACCGGCACTGACGTCTTTCTCATGAATGCACTTACAGCCATTGACGGAAGCCAGTGATTATAGTTTATAAAGTTTTAAATATGGATATTTTTCTTACAAAAACCCATCGCTTCGCTTCAGAAGGCATTTATTAACCCTCTGGAGTCGTATGGATTACTTTTATGATGGATGGATGTGCTTTTTGGAGCTTCAAAAACTCGGACTCTATTCAATGTCATTACAAAGCTGGGAAGAGCCAGGATATTATTTAATATAATTTGATTGTGTTCGCCTAAAAGAAGAAAGTCATATATACCTACAGTGGCTTGAGGGTGAATAAATCATGGGATAATTCTCATTTTGGGGTGAATTATTCCTTTAAGAGTTGGTTCATCAGTTAGCATGCTGACAGTATGCTGTGCTTTTTCCAGTGTAAAACCCTCTTATACACATTCAGATAGATGTCTTTGGCTGTCTTGGCTGCCATGACTGTCGTGTTTTTTTAAGATTGTGTGCCAATTTTAAGAAATTCATTCTTTTCCATCCTGTTGCACTCCATCTATCTGTTTTTGAGTGTAAGATAGTGTTGTAACTTAGCAACCACTCACAACACCCCAGCAACCACCTATCAATACATTGACAACTACTCACAACACCTTAGCAACTGCATAGTAATGCAATAGCCATTCAGAATGCCTTAGCATCTGCAGTGTCTTGGTGCCCATCTACAGCATCTTAACGGTGAGTTTTGCACAGACAAACACCTCACTTTTTCTTCCAAAACTGTAAACATCTAGTTTTTGCATATAGTTGTAAATTGGCAAAGATGTTTTTTTCTCTCCCCTCTATTTTCCCATCTTTGTCTCCTTCATTTCAGCTAATAATTTATTAAATAATCCATCGTCTGCTCATGTGTTGTAGAAATAGCGAGCAAAAACGTAATTAAAATTTCAAATACTGTACCCAATTAAATGGCAAACCAGCCATGAAACTTGATTACGATATCCATAGAGTACTTCACATTTTTATCCTGAAAGATTCTTATGATTCCACATTAGCAGAAAAGACCCCTACTTTTATTTTAATTTCTGTTTAATACTCAGCTGCTTCAGTTCGGTGGCAGTGCAAGCTTTTATATGGACACTTCAAGCCACAAATCATGTAACAACGGTCCATAATTGCAGGTCAAAGATTATCATTTGCCTTACTTGCAGAGGATATGTGTGCTATACCATGCTTTTGCGTATTTGTATTACATCATTGGTCATACGATTTTTGAAGCATTGCAGGGAAAGTGTATTGAGGTATAAGGTAGAAAGAAATGATGTAGTGTATTGCTGAAGATAAAAACGCAAATGCCTGCACTCCTTTCCTCGGGCACAGATCTGTAATGGAGATTGATCCTTTAATCTTTAAATCACCTAGAAATGGCTGGCAGTCAATCTGGTCTTCTGGTTGATATGTCATTAACGTGCAATCTTATCAAGCATCTCAGATGACAGAATGAACATTTCACTTTAGATCTGCTTTGCAAGCTACGGTGTCAAAGATGTCAGACAGATCGCCGGATTCAGCTATCATTTCTCTCTTATAGCCTCTCATGCCATCAGGTTTTGATGTGTCACACATCAAGGTTTTTATATTAGTGAAGCCATGGCTTACAAGATCAGGATAGCAAAGAGGATTATTTTAGGTTGGATTCCTTGTTGTACGACTCAGTTTCACTTTTGTCCTTTTTGATGAGGTTGGCATGAGACCATCACCTTGCATTAACATATTTCTTGCATCTGCATGGTATCTGGATATTCTTCAGCTGCACCTCACATTCCATTTAAGTCTTAGTTAAAAAAAAAAAAAAAAAAAAAAAAACACAGTTAAGGATGTTAATAGGGATTAGAAGTGAGGAAAAGGGAAAAAAATAGGCCGATATAGAGATGTGAGTGAGGATTTATTAAAAGAAACGTAGTCTAGTGGAATAATTTATGGAATATTGTTCATTAACGGCAAATTGTCCGTAGGTGTAAATGTGTGTGAGTCCCAAGCCATGTAATGGGGAGGGTTAGGGAAAGACCTGGCAACCTACCTCGAAAAAACATTGCTAAGAAAATTCATGGACAGTCTCCCGCATATGGTGAGAGATGGTCATACAATCACCAAGAGTCGGATACGGCTGAAATGGTTAATGAGAGAGAGAGATTGTTCATTAAATCAGGAGACCATATCGCAAGGCCAGTGTCTGTTCTGAGAATAGAATAGAAAACAGACCGAACCTCTCTCTCTCTCTCTCTCTCTCTATATATATATATATATATATATATATATATATATATTTCACATATATTGCTCCTCACGTGACTCCAATCACAATAGATTCCAATAGAGATGTTGCTAAGCGAATGCTGAAATTTTTCTCACCTTTTTATTTCAGTTCATCCAAAAATGAAAATTGTTATCATTTCCTCACCATCAAGTTTTTTCAAACCTTTACGAATTTCTTTCTTCTGCTGAACACAAAGGAAGATATTGTGAAGAATATGGCTAACCAAGCAGTTGATGGAAGTCAGTGGGGCCAATCAACTGTTTGGTTACCCATATTCTTCAAAATATCTTATTTTGTTTTCAGCAGAAGAAAAGAACTTGAGGGTGAGTAAATGATGATAACAAAATTTTCGTATTTAGGTCAACTATCCCTTTAACTTGCATAATTAAAAGGGTTAGTTTACCCCAAAAAATGAAAATTCTGTCATCATGACTCTCATGTTGTTCCAAACCTTTTAGGATTTAGTATATTTAGTATAATTTTAGTATTATTTAATTTATTAAAGTATTAATATTTTGAATTATCTTTTATTTTTATATTTTTAGTTTTCATTTTAACTTTTAAGTTTTAGGGATTTTGTTTAGTGCTTTCATCATTTTTATTTTATTTATTTTTGTACTTCAGCTTATTTATTTTTCAAGTTTTTCATCTTATGTTTGTATTTTATGTTATTTCAGATTTATTTCATTTAACAAAAAACGATTTTTAAGTTATTAATAACAACACTGGACCACCTTGATTTTCGTTTTATGAACAATTCTTCAAAATATCATCTTTTGTGGTCTTCTTTTGAGGGTGAGTAAAAAATAACAAAATTTCCATTTTGGGGTGGACTATCCTTTTAAGACTATTTATAATGATCAGATCCTTTTCAGTGCTCGTATTTACAGAACAAGCCGCAAAATGCCACCTATAAAGTGAGGCCCAGTTGATGTGCTGCAGCATCAGTGCTGTTGGTCCACTGGATTGGCAGTACTGATGTGTCTTTCTGAAGCTCGTCGTCAGAGGGGCTGGCAGCCTGTCACAGCTACAGCTTTGTGGGAAAAATCGAGAGCCTCCACAACCCTCTCGAGAGGCTCTCTGTGAGTCTTCATTGCCATTCGACGCCCTCTTCGTTTTTTTAACTGGAGAATTCACACAGCTTCACATCCCACAAGGGATCTTGTCAGTCGTTGTCAGCTGGAGAAGAAAGTCACTTCGGTGTCCTTGATGTCTTCACAGTCTTCTTCAGAATAGAGAGAACTTGAGGCAAACAAATGGAGTTTGCGGATCCGCCTCACAGAATCCGCTCCCTAAGTCATCAACGCGACTTTAATTAGTTCAAAAAGTTATAGGATATTATTTAGCATAATTTATTTCCTTGTGACGGTGCAGCTCATGATTTATTAATGTGGGTGTAATGTGTTTAAGCAGCAGAGAATCCATTGAGACCAGCAGAGGCAATTAGATTTAGATCACACAGAAACAAATGAAGATAAATACAAGAGACAATTCCCAGTCTCTCATTTTTTTTTTTTTTTTTTTTTTTAGGTCACACAGGACTCAATATAAGTCAAGACTTGCGCTGTTACTTATATCAGTAGGAAGTAAAGGTGCAGGAATAGACACGTAAGATCTGTGGCAAAACCTAGTGAGCTGCCAACGGCGACAGCATTTTAAGAGCACTTTCGATGCGGAAACTGTTACAAAAGATAGCTAAATTAATTGTGCTGCTTTCAAATTGTAAGGCAGCATTGCATGTTTATGTAGACGGCAGTCCCAGAAGGTCTTATGAAAAGCTTTGTGAACAGTGCTCAAAGTATATTTTAATCTGTAGTGTACCCTCATTACCCTTGCATACTGGCATTTCTCACATGTTGCCGGTACTCTGACCACCCACATCGCACCACCCTAATCTAACCCACACCCTCCCCCTCCCCCGGAACGCGATTTCAACCAAGGAGAACCCCATCCCACCAAAATAAATGTTCTAAATTGCGTAAATGTCAAACTAGGGACTTTGAGGTGGTACTTGGTGTGTTTCAACCGCAGGAACCAGGGTCTAAATGAAGTTGGGTAAAAATTACCCCCCCAGAAAGTCCCTGCCCGTGAGGTAGTACTTTTTCAAAGTTCAGGAACTTTCGGGGGTGGGACAGGGGTGGGTGATCATGCTAATGAACATGCTAATTGGTTAAGTTCAAGTAGAATTTTGATTCGTTGACTCCACGCAGAATTTTATTTCAACTACCATTTTTTAAAAGTCTGTTGCGGTGCGTGCAGTAAGAGTTGTTTGCTCTTCAAATCATCAATGGGGTTTAAAAAATACGACCGATGGACCAACGATGAGGTTCAGGCTTTATTAAGCTTATATGCGGAGGACGAAATCCAGTGGGAACTGGAAAGTCACACGCAGTCCTACATCACCGGAATCTTCGCGGTAATTTAGACCGTAATGGAAATGCAGACAGCAACAGGTCTGGGGGGGAAAAAGTTCCTGGGACAAATTGTTCTGGGTAATTTCGGTGGAAACATGGCTTTAGTACAACAATAACTACATCATGACGATATCTTTAAAAAAAAAAAAAAAAATCCTAATACTGAACATGTTATTGCATTGTGACTTTTTTCTGAAATCCTGAATCCTGAAAAAAATATTCCACAAAAATATTAAACAGAACAACTGTTTTCAACATTGATAATAATAAGAAATGTTCCTTGAGCAGCAAATCAACATATTAGAATGATTTCTGAAGGATCATGTGACACTGAAGAATGGAGTAATGATGCTGAAAATTCAGCATTGCCATCAATGGAATAAATTAAAAAAATTTAAATATATTAAAACAGAAAACAGTTATTTTAAATTTTTGAACAAATAAATGCAGCCCTGGTGGGCATAAAAGACTAATTTCAAAAACATTAAAAAATATTACTGACCCCAAATTTTTTGAACAGATGTGTGGTTTTGTGGGCTAGATTAATAGCAATGGGGAAAAATACAAAGAATGACTGACATTTGAGGTAGTGGGACCAATTTATGTGTGCAAGCATTTCCTGTTCATCCACATATTTTTTTATAAATCTTAATGTGAATATTCAGGAGGTAATCATTGTCTGTCACAACCCCACCCCCCTATCTCCAAGTCCACATGTGCATGTTTGGAATGGGATTTGGAAGCCATTACTTGAGGATAGTGGTGTTGAGCAAAAGTGACAGCTGAGATTTTGAGGAGGTGGCCAAAGTAAATAGCACAGCAGCCTTCATCCAGTCCACTAGTTTATAAGCAAACACAGACAGTCTGGCGAGAGACTAGAGTTGCCTATTGCACCTCGCTTTGCAATCTGAAAGACACTCCCATCACTACTTCGCCATCCCTGAGGATAGATTGCGTGCTTGCCTTGCTGCTTAGGATCTAGTTTAGTAAGCACTGTTGTATATTATGAGCTACCTGCATTCATATTGACTGTTTAACATTGTCTATATGCAAAAGTCTCAATTTTAAGAAAAGCATCTGCTAAACAGTAAGACTGCTAGATATTTTTTCAATGTTTTAGGAAAAAGATAAAATATTAGTCATGTTCTTAAAGCAAGACCATTTCAAACTTAATTCAAGGTAAATGTTCTGAAAATATAAAATATTATTGTGATCATTTTACACAGTTTTGCTTCTTAAGCAATTCTATGCATTTTTTTTTTAACTTGCTATTCATCAAAGAATGCTGAAAAAAATGTATCACATTTTCCACAAAAATATAACTGTTTCAAAATTGATAATAAGAAATGTTTCTTAAATCAGCATAATAAGTCGCATTTCCACCGCAGGAACTTTCCCCAGGAGCTAGGGACTTTGGGGTGGTACTTGGTGTGTTTTGACCACAGGAACCAGGGTCTAAATGAAGTTCCGGATAAAAAGTTCTCCCTCAGAAAGTCCCTGCTCATGAGGTAGTACTTTTTCAGAGTTTAGGAACTTTGGGGGGTGGGACTTGGGTGCTGAACATGCTGAGTGGTTGAGTTTATGCAGCATTTTATTTCAACCACCATTTTCTGTTGCGGTGCATGCAGTAAGAGTTGTTTGCTCTTCAAATCAACAATGGAGTTTAAAAAAATACGACCGATGGACCGGCGGCGAGGTTCAGGCTTTATTACGCTTATATGTGGAGGACAAAATCCAGTGGGAACTGGAAAGTCGCGCGCAATCCTACGTCACCAGACTAATTTCACGGTACTTTAGACCGCGATGGAAATGCAGATAGCAACAGGTCTGGGGGGAAAAAAGTAATTTCGGTGGAAACATGACTTAAGAATGATTTCCGAAGGATCATGTTACACTAAAGATTGGAGTAATGATGCTGAAAATTCACAGTAATCACAGGAAATTGAAATAGCAAACAGTTGTTTAAAAGTGTAACAATATTTCACAATATTGCTTTTTTTACTGTATTTTTGATCAGATAAATGCAGCCTTGGTGAGCAGAAGGGACTTATTTCAAAAACATTAAAAAGTCTTATGGAACTCGCATTAGACCCAACCATTTGTGTGACTGTCCGTACTGAAAACAGTTATTCTCTAAAGCTTCCCAATGCAAATTCCTAAAACTTCAAACATGTTTGCCTGGTTGCATGAATTTATATTACATTGGTATTTCTGTCAAAATAACAGCAACTTAATCCATAGAACTATGTTGCCGTGGGTTTATTTCCCCCTTACAAAGAAGGCAGCTTAAAATGCCCAGCCCTGTCAACACACTCCGAGTCCTCATATTCAGTAAAATGTTGGAAGTCTGAAAAACTGTCAGGGGGTGAAAGTGATAAGGTGATTTATAGTCAATTTCACTGGGAGCTGGTGGGGAAAAGCTGGGCCTGTCAGCCCTGGCTTCTCAAAACAAATGACTTCGAGCCCATCCACTGGCTCAATAAGGCTATCATTCCCCATCAGGACACATCACTGCCACTTGGCCATGGAGGGAGGAGATGCTTGGGAAGGTATTTGGGGCGCAGGTGAGTCAGTGCTACACCTGTGTGGGGCTGCCTGCTCTAATGCGGCTCTTTGGCTGACAGTAAAGCTCATAGAGATAATTGTTTGCCTCTCAGAATGCAGCACTGTGACCACAGCACATATTTTCCCTAATAAGATAGCAAAATGACATGGTCTTTGAGTTTGACAGTACTCACTTTATTTGTTACTGGATTTTAAAGTAGAAACCACTAGCTGAGAATGGGGGAGTTGTTTTCATGAATATAAATCATTAATGTTAGTTGTTTAGTTGTTTGTTATTTGTATTGTTTAGTGGAGTGAGTATGCAGTTAGTAAGTATGTAGTTAATGTTTGCGTTAAAGTTTGGGGTTGATTTTAAAAATATAGATATTTTTAATAGTGCTGTCAAATGATTAATCGCATCCAAAATAAATGTTTGTGTTTACATAATATATGTGTGTACTGTGTATTTATTATGTATATATAAATACACACACATGCATGTATATATTTGACAAAAATATATTATATGTATATATAAAATATATAATGTATATAAATTATATATATATATATATGTGTGTGTGTGTGTAAATATTTCTTAAATATTTACATGTATGTGTGTATTTATAGATACATAATAAATATACACAGTACACACATATATTATGTAAACACAAACATTTATTTTGGATGCAATTAATCGCGATTAATCATTTGACAGCCCTAATTTTTTTTCAAACATATTTTTGAAAGAGGTCTCTTATGCTCACCAAGGCTACATTTATTTAATCAAAAATACAGTAAAAAACTGCAATAAATATTATTACATTATAAAATAACCACTTTCTATTTTAATATAAATATTTTATATTCCTGTGATGGTAAAGCTGAATTTTCAGCATCATCATTCCAGTCATCAGTGTCACATGATCTACCCGAGAAATTATTTGATGAATAGAAAGTTCAATAGAACAGAATTTATTTGATATAGGAATCTTTTGTAACATTACATCACAAGTCTTGAGTTTTACTAATTTGATTATATTTAATTCAGTTAACGATGTTCTAAATAACCTAATAAAGCAATTTGAACCCTGTTGTTCTTGAGCTCTAATTTTATCCTTGTGACACGTTGCTACAAGAGTGCAAATTTAAAAGATAAACCTTAAATAACACATCCAACTCTATTACAGCAATGTTTTTCTTTTGAAATATGGCCTTCTAAAAAAAAATCCATCAGCATAGTTATAGTAAATATCATATGAAAGGGCTTGATAAGTGCAGTTTTTCACCTTCATTGACATATTTCCTTGTAAAACAGGAACAAATATTGAAGGACTCATGGTTTAGTACAGGATGAGTCATTAGTATTTTTAGTTCATTTTCCCAGAATAGAAAGACTAATTGTGCCTATCTGCTACAACTTAATTTTTAGTTTACACAAAAGCCACAAAGCTCTTATTTAGATTTCATGGGATTTGGAGAAGTTCTAGGTTAATGTGAAGGGAGAGAACAGGGTGACAGCCCAATCTTATTTCTGATGAACATGAAGCTCTAAGGGCTTCCTGTGTTATTAAAAATGACAATGAAAGTTCCCCTTTCAATGCACCATTATGATCGGAGTGACACTAATGCGCCATTCAGACGTTCGCTATGTGTGCAGGGGGTCTTTACCTCTGTGTCTGAGATGGAGAACTCCATTTTCCACACTGTCAGTTCATTTGTTGAGAGTACATTTAGATTCGGCCTCACTCGCGCACAGGGCCACCGTTCGCACGGTGTTGTGCTCATCGTAATCAACATGCTTTTGAGAGCCAAACTGTTCTCATTGTTTGCTTCAGTACTCAGAGTTTAGTTCGTCATTATGTCCATTCGTCGTTTGGCAGTGATCTTGAGGGAAAGTCTGTTCGTTAAAGATTCTTTTCTGTGGTTTTGGAAGCTACTGCCATCAATCACGTCTCGGCAGGGGGCCTCGGTTTGGGTCCCATTGCGCTCTTTGTGAAGTAAGCGTGTCATCCTCAATGTCACTCAGCGCAAAACAAACAAACGCACAAATTCTCTGAAAAACCCACAGATCTCCTCAGAGCAGAGAATACACTCCCATTATTCACCCACACAGACAATCAGATGTTGAGTCATAAGTGATAATACTCAATGCACTATTGGCAGTTGTTTGGGAATACCTGAACTATGAAATGAGCATTGAAATAAGTACTAAACTGATGTGTATTATCATATTCATAGTTATGCATATACTTGTTGTTTGTAACATGGGGAATTTTAACATTCAGGCCAACACTGCAATTCATTTTCTTTAATCAGTATTTTTGTATTGCTTTTTAAGTAAATATATTTGTGCTGGTGCACTCAACATGCTTCTTTACTAGCTTTACCAGCACATATTATTTTTTTTATTTTTGATATTTTATATATTTGCTAAAATACTTTAAATAACTGTACTACCATTTAAAGTTTGGGGTTTGGTAAGATTTTGTAATGTTTTTTTGAAAGAAGTCTTTTCTGCTCACCAAGGCTGCATTTATTTGATCAAAAATACAGTAAAAGCTGCAATATTGTGAAATATTATTACAATTTAAAATAACTGATTTCTATTTTAATGTATTTTAAAATGGAACTTAATTATGTAAAGGCAAAGCTGAATTTTCAGCACCATTACTCCAGTCTTCAGTGTCACAAGATACTTCAGAAATCATTCTGATAAGTTTATGTGGTGCTCAAGAAACATTTATTGTGATTATCAATGTTAAACACAATTGTACTGTAACTTTTGATCAATTTAATATATCATTGCTGAATAAAAGTATTGATTTCCTAAAAAAAAAAAGTTACAAAATGTTTGAATGGTGGTGTACATATATTTTCTTCTTGAGTAAAATTTACGGTAAAAAAAACGGAAGCTGTGGTTGCCAGAACTTTACCGTAAAAAAAATATGGTAGCAACGTTTCAGATTTTACGGAACAGCACTTAGTTTACTGTCTATTTTACAGTTCAAAACCATATATTTTAAAGGTTTATATTGTAGTAATTATCGTTAATAACTGTTTATTTTACACACTGTAAAAAAAAATTCAGTTAAATTTACGCTAAAAAAACGTATTTTATTAACTGATATAATGTTAATTTACCAACCTATTGAAGTACTAATACTACTAGTACTAACAAGTGTCATTCACACAAACACTAAACACCATCATGGTAACACATGAAATTTAAAAAATGCAATAAACATTAATTTAACAACATTACATGTAACATAAAACCCTAATGTACATAACTGATTAGAAAAAAATAAAAAGAAACAGTTATTTCAACGAAAATACATCAAATGTAAGTGTCACTCGGAACTTATACAAATTATACAATGACTTGTTATTTTTCACTTCCAAAAACTGTAGATTTAATGGTATTTTACCATAAAATTACATTAAATGTACCGTTAGATCTATTACAGTTATTTACCGTATATAGTACAGAAACTTTCTGTAAACCAGTTAACTTTTTTCAGCATTTTTAGCATTTTTACAGTCTTTTACTGTTAAAATCACGTCATTTTTTTACAGTGTACAGTTAACCAATTAGCAGATTTTTACTGTAGTATTTTTTTAGTGTTTTTCCACTACAGTTATTGCACTAACCAACATAAACCAGTCTGGAAAGTTATGCATGCTGAGAAGTCTGCCAACTGTGTTTCATCAGTTGAGGAAAGGATGGAGTGATTTGTCAGGACTTGACCAGTGGATGTGCTGGCAACCACTTGTCATTTCCCAACATGGTTTCAGCCACTCAGAGCGAGATGTGTCAGCAGCGTGAGCCTAAAACAGGCACCAAAGGCTCAGTATGCAATCAAAGGCCCAGACCACCCACCCCTCTCATGAGGGCTAGGAAGCTGGGTGGTAAAAACAGGAAGCTGCATAAATCAGAATCTCAGAGGAGGCAACGTTTGAACAGAGAGGAGATCCTCCACATGTTGTAATATGATGAAATGTGCATACACCACTGCAAACCATAGAGGTGTAGAGGGAAAAAGCAGTAAAAATCACTTTGGCATTGCGTTGTCAGAGTTTAATCTTGCAGGAAGTGCAGGCATGTAGTTTAACCTTCACTCAAGTGCCTCAAAAGCAACAGTGCTTTGTTGAAAATGCAGGGGTTTTATGTGATCACACAAGAATGTCTTTTCACGTTTTTTTTAAGCTTTATTCTACTGAAAGTAGAAATAAGGAAATTAATCTCTTACTGGCTTTCATGGTCTTTGAAAATCTCTCATATCTGATTTACTAGGTATCCTTTTTTTCACAGAAGAGTCACTGATCAACATCCTCTTGTGCCGTAACCCACGGCGAACAACCGCCACTCAACCAATGCAGTGTAATGTTAATAGTAAATTAAATACACCCACCCATTTGAACTTTTAAAGAGACGTGTGACTGAAATTGCAATAGGCTACTTAAATTGTTTCGTTCTAATAGAAGTATTTAGAATGAGGCTTTTAGAGGAGTTGTTGACCTTTCTGCGGTCGGATCAAGGAGTGTCATTAAGGTGATCTAATTGAACCTATATTAAATGTGTGCCGTTTTATGGTGGCTGTATAAAATGATTGTTGATTTGGTCAGATTGTGGTATTTTGTAGAGTTACATTTTTGTCAAATGGATGCATTTGTCCATCCATCATAAACGTACTTCACACGGCTCCGGGGGGTTAATAAAGGCCTTCTGAAGCGAAGCAATGCATTTGTGTAGAAAAAAAAAAAATCCATATTTAACAAGTTCTGAAGAAAAATATCTAGCTTCCGCCAGACCGCCTTCTGTATACAACTTAGGAAGAAAGTGTAAACTGGCGTCACGTCAGTTAAGCTTTTTCCGTAAGTTGGGAAGGCGTAGGACAATACATAAGCTTTTTGAACTGCGAGAGTTTTACGCTTTCTTCGTAAGGTGAATACGGAAGGTGGTCTGGCGTAAGCTAGATATTTTACTTTATAAATTGTTAAATATGGATTTTTTTTTTTTACACAAACACGTCGCTTCACTTCAGAAGGACTTTATTAACCCACCAGAGCTGTGTGGAGTATGATCAACTTTGTCTCAGATGTTTCTCAAGCGTGCATTCTAAAATTCTTTAGAATTTTGTCTTTGAACTTCCGTTTTTGCGGTAGCTCTGTATATTTCTACGGCATCGCTGTCAAAGAGTAATTATGTTTGATGAAATCTTTGACTAAGCCAGATGTTGTGAAACTCTAGGGGGCGCTCAACACCATTTTCAACAAATATCAGTGTAAACGGGGATCGTTGTGACAGCGTTGCCATCTGTATGCAAAACACTTAAAAAACACAAAGGAAAAACTTTTCCGTTTTAAGTACATTGTTGTCGTGTAAACATACTCTTGAGGAGACATGGGATTACTGCTTTCTTTTCTCAAGACACATTTGAGAAGCAGACTTCTCCATTTAATCTCATTGCTGTCTAGGAGAAACAAATGAGAAATTAAAAACATCTCATTTGTGATTTGTCTTTCCTGTGGGATCTTAGCTGATCAAGTGTGTGCTAAACAAATGAATGGTAATCAGCCTTCATTGAAGGTGATTTATATGTGTTTGTCGTTTGGAGGCTTGGTTGTGTAAGTTTCTTTCTTTCTCTCTCCATCTCTCTCTTTCTTGCTCTTTCACTGTTCTTTATCTCTTTGCCCCATTACACATGCAGAGCAATTAGTTCATTGACTGTGAAACACCAGGGCTTGTTCAAAAGGTCAAGCTTAATTCGCAATTGCTTGGAAGAATTGCTTTTTTCTTTCCAGGCAGCAAAAATAACTGTAATTTAACTTAAAATCTCAACAGTATTTATTTATTTATTAATCTTAATAGGTAGAAGATATATGGGTCTAATAATATTTTTTCCTCATTTTCTTTCATTTGGTGCAGAAGGTTTGACCAAAGCACCCCTGGATGTGGTATTAAGAGACTCAAGTGGTTTATTGGTTTCTGCAGTGTCCACTGAGGAATGTCTTCATTTTCTTGGAACATTAAAGATATCAGTAGCCTACCTGCTGTGCCTCACATTTTCTGTGAATCGGTAGAATTTTTCACAGAGCAATTTGTATAGTGCCAGGAAAAGTATTTGACTGAAGGGCCTTTCCTAAATGGTTTATTTCAAAGAATATTAAAAATACATTATGTAGATGTTATATTTTCAGAATTAACCGGAATTAAATGTAGATCAAATATGACTGGAAGAACAACACTTACTGACGTCATCGTTTGAGGAAAAAAATAAACCCCTTAGCTACAGTCCTAGAAAATGATTGGGCCCGTACTGGACAAAGAAAGAAAGCAGCCAGCCAAGCGGCAAAAAATAAATTAAACTCCAACAGCTGTTCATATTTTTGCCATAAATCTGTTGCACAGGCTCTGTCAAACACCTCCAAGCTCTGGAGGCTGAACAGACAGGGAAAAGCTGGAGTTTTTCAGATCAGGATATTTTAAACATGATTACGCTCATGTGTTGTGTCTGGGTTTTTCGAGAACTGTGTTGAAAGGAACATCAAAGAAACTTTTTATGACAAATAACATTGTCATTTAGCTACCTGAAGAAAAATATGAAACATTTTTTCACTTGGAGATTTTAATTTGTGTAATTTATTGAATTGAAACTAAATTATTATTGATTATTATTACATTTATATATTATATTATCAGATCATTTGATGAATGAAGGGATCTATTGGTAATGAGTGCTATGAAATACACCAGAAATACACCTTTGTTTGATCGAGGTCATTTTGACGCACATTTCAGTTTAATCAAAGGCTCTGCTGTGAAACAGAGATCCAGTATATGTTAACAACAGAGGTGGGTAGAGTATCCAAAAACTGTACTCAAGTAAAAGTACAAGTACTTCAAGAAATATTTACTAAAAGTAAAAGTGAAAGTAATAATCTTAATAGTTACTTGAGTAAGAGTAAAAAAGTATCCATTGAAAAAACTACTCAAGTAGCTAGTTACTAGTTACTTTGTAACATATACATATATACACCAAGGCTGCATTTATTTAATTAAAAATACAGTAAAAACAGTAATATTGTGAAATATTATTACAGTTTAAAATAACTGTTTTCTCTTTGAAAATATTTTAAAATGTAATTTATTTTTGTGTTGGCAAAGCTGAATTTTCAGCATCATTACTCCAGTCTTTAGTGTCACATGATCCTTCAGAAATCATTGTAATATGCTGATTTTCAGGATTCTTTGATGAATACACAGTTCAAAAGAACAGCATTTATTTGAAATATAATCTTTTGTAACATTATAAATGTCTTTCTGTCACTTTTGATCGATTTAATGCATTCTTGCTGAATAAAAGTATTAATTTCTTTACTTTTCAACACTGATAATAATCATAAATGTTTCTTGAGCAGCAAATCATCATATTAGAATTAATTCTAAAGGATCATGTGACACTGAAGACTGGAGTGATGATGCTGAATTCAGAATATTTTAAATTGTAATAATATTTCACAATTTTTACTGTATTTTTGATCAAATAAATGCAGTCTTGGTGAGCAGACGAAACTTCTTTTAAAAACATTAAAAATCTAACCAATCCCAAACTTTTAAACGGTAGTAGCCTATATATAACAATACAATAGCATGTTACTATTTAGATAGATATTTAAATTATTATTATTATCATAATTAGATATCTTTGTAACAAATAGAAGGACAGGCATTATTTCTGGTGTCTGTAGCGCGAATATCATTGCATGTCCTTTGCTTTGTACAATAATAACGTATACAGCTACATTTGAAAGAAGAAAGAGAGAAATTCTTTACTTGCGCTCATAACCGCTGAACACCTGAACACAAACAATGATCAAATACACATTGATGGATCTTCTTCCGTCTGTTCTCCAAAATGTAATCAAATGTATATTTCTGCAGGCGCGTGTAAACTGATTAACTGTGTCTATGTAAAAGCGTTAATTTTCAAGACGAACAGGTCGCCGGTGCCGCCATTGCGCAATGGTAATTACCGCGGGACGGCGGGTGTTCATTTAATACTCTCTGAACAATTATAGCTTATTTAATGTATAAATTGAGATATATGTCCAAACTGTAAAGAAATGCTACATACTTACAGACTTGTTATCATTGCGTAATAATCTGTTTGGTTGTAAAATGTAGGCTATTGGCTGTATGAATTGAAATCAAATGAAATCGTTACCTGTGGAATTGTTCACAGACAGCATACGCAGTTCAACTAATAAAGATCTTCATCGCTGGCAAACAAAAGGATGCATTTGCAGATTTGCTTATAATTGACTGTAGATCCACTGTCACTTCATCCAATGCTCCGAGTGAGAAACCGCTTCAGAAGATTCAGTGCGTGCAGGAAACTGAACAAATCATTCATACTGATTCGCGAACCAATTTAGACAGTTTTGCCAACTTGTTTGATCAAGTCTTTGAACAAAATCGACTCAAAAGAGCAATTAATTTGTGAATGGGGCATCGTTCATGAAAAAAGAGACAGCGAGCTTGGAATAAACTACGCATTTCTTAACATGTACAGTATTGCATTAAAATAAAGTAATGTGACGAACAACGCCCAGCGTAGCGAAGTAAAAGTACAGATTTTTCATTAGAAATGTAGTCAAGTTAAAGTAAAAGTACCCACATTTAAATCTACTCTAAACAGTACAGATTTTCCCAAAAAATACTCAAGTAACAAAGTAAATGTACTTCGTTACTACCCACCTCTGGTTAACAAGCACAGATCAAACATTTGATTCAGAAAAGTTGTCAAAAAGTTGTAATCTTGGGTTAAAGAGATGTATGCAAAAACAAAATATAGTTTTCAAAGAACACTGCAGACTAAAGCTTTGCATGTTACTGATACAAACGGGCAAATAATCTCAGATCTCTGTCTTTTTGTCGCCTTTGGTGTCCTGGTATTTTTGCTTTTTATAGTAAAAACTAGTCATTTTCTAAGACCCCCTCTTGTTTTTCTTTAGTCAGACACAGTAAGCCTGAAGCTTATACACTCACTTGGACTGTGCCACATGTTCTGGATCTCACACACTGACTGTGTTTACATGCACAAGAATGATCAGATTTTTATCAAAATGTGGTCATATTTCAGTTGTTAAAACTGCATGATGTATGATAAGTTTCTGTCCAAAATTAATAAAATACATCATAAGGTATAGAATGTGCATGTCAGTTTATGTATATGTATTCATAAATATTCCAATAGACCAGAATATGGACTTGAATTTGCATGTAAACATAGCCAGTTTTTCATTTATTTGTTATGCTTTGGTATTGTGCTCCCCTGTTCGTCTGGCTCGGTTTTGTGTCTCAAGAGATTTAAAGAAAGAATAAAGACTTAATGACATTGAGCTCTCCCCCATTGTGACAAGTGTCTCTAAACCTCCCTAGACTCTTAACATATGTTTATAATTTGGCTGTAATAGGCATGTTAAGCTGAAAGGGTTCTGCATTTATGTGTTCCAGCTGTTCTGGGGACTTGCTAGGTCATGGAAGAGTGTTTGCCCAGGTTTATTTACACCCTATGGTGTGTCAGGAACCTTATTAAATGTGTCATCTTTTATGTCAAATTCTTAAATTTATATTTTTAAACTTGCTAAATTTTTCATTAAAATAATAAATTAGAATAATAAAACACAATCAGGTAGGATAAGTTACCAATCAAATGAAATCATTATCAACAAATTTCATCTAGCCACTGCAGGTGTGGCACAGAAGCACACAAAAGGTATAGACTGTTTAATGAGGCTCAGAGGTGGCATGGATGCATTTAAATTCATAATAACAATGTTATGAGATTAATGTTTTTAATATAAAGTTTTGAATATGGAAATATTAAATGATTAAAATAACTGGCAGCATGTTGCTGTCTTTGTCACTGAATCATTCATTCAGCTGATTCATTCCAAACTGCTGATTCATTCAGGAATGAAGCAGGTGACTGTCTTTATGAATGGGTCATTGAATCATTGACTCACCCCATTAATTCAAAAATACATCATAAGGTATAGAATGTGCATGTCAGTTTATGTACTGTATATGTATTCATATTTCAAGTGGTGCCATTCATCAACAAAACGCCGCTGTGTGTTTGCTTGGAGATGTGCAGCGGCTCAGGTGTGACTGAAATAGAGCAAAATCAGACAATATTGTGCCTAAAATGTAAGTCACTTAATAATAAATTACTGTTTATTAAACTGTTGTATAAAATCAACAGTACATTTGCAATCGAGTTGATATTTGGGGTTAACAGCAGTCTTGCTTGTGTGATATTGTTTTTAACTATATCAAATTTCATAAATATTAAAAACAAGAAAGTGGCCACAACAAAACAGAATTTTTATTCAAATTCAAGAGCCCTCTCTTTATAATCACTACAAAGCTGTCACTCATCTCAGTTCATCACGGTCTCACAAACTTCTGTTATAATCAGCGAAGTTGTCTACACTGCACAATTAATCTCTTATTTACATCAAGTCAACACTTTGTTATAATGACAGGATTCGAAAGCGTGCAGAACTCAGCACTGGACAAAAATGTTTCTGACTAACTTAAACACCTCTAATTGGCCATTGCAAATCAACAGAAATGTCTGTGATTGGCTACATTGCTCAACACTGCAAAACACGGTGTAAATAGAAACCTTTGACGCTCTCCAGAATGCAAACACACATACTTACTGGATCGTTTGCCAAATCTGTTTCGCTAATATTAGTTTCAGCTGAGGGAGGGTAGAACCGGGCATGATTGGGTTAGTCGCACTAGTGCTCTTAAATTTTTTTCACAGTCGCACACAGTAATTTTCAGTAGCAAATGCGACTGAAATGGTCGGACTCTAGAGCCCTGGAGTATAGATATGAAGTATATGTATGGTCATATTGCCTGTGGTCACTATGAACTGTCTTAAGGAAAAGATCTATATGAAGTTTAGTAAGTAATAGTAATAGTAAGGGTAAATAATGACAGAATTTTCATTTTGTAGCGAAGTATTATTTTAATAACACATTCTTAATCCAGTGTGCCCTAGAAAAACAGCCATGATGTTAATATTTAGTCTAAGACTGTAATCATTTGATTGGTATTGTGGTGCAACTCACAAGCATCCCCTCAAAGTTCAAATGAAACCTCCTCCACTGCTAGTATCTCATCATACAAATGTTTCAGATTCTTTGTTCAGCTGAACTGCTTGTGAATGGCAACTCAGCTGGAGCTGTCTTAGTCTCACACTCTTTTTGGATCTCTTTGTTTTGTTTTCCAGCTCTTTTGATAATGCTTTGCGCTCAGTATAATGGGTGTGTTTCTGTCTCCAATGTTCTCTGTCTTTTCTGAGAGGCGCGACTGCAAAAAATCAGCATATTTTTATATGTTCTTTATCGTTTTTTTTAGTTTAGATGATGCAACTGAACTTCAACCCTGTTTCTTTCTCTCTTTATCCTTTAGCTCTCCTTTTCACCCTTTCCTCCTTTTAATAACATGGTTCAAAGGCTGCAAACTTTTTTTCCCTTCTATCTACACTCATTTTTCCTTTGGATGATGCCACTGGCCTGGAACAGTGGATATTCAGTCATTGCTCGGTCCGGAATAGAAACTGGGCGCCCCTGACTCCCCAAAGGGCACCTTACCAGGTGAGGTCATGGAGATGGCAGCAGTTAAAGATCACCCATCTGGGACCCAGCAGCTGTAGCTTGCTTGACATTTACTGTGAACCCAGTGCATATGTCTTCCTGTCCACTAGTGCCCTTGATAGAAATCACACTGATGAGCAAAACTAGTCATTAGCCAGAGCACTCCCAGATGTTTACGTACCCTTTCTCTTATGAAAAGGCAGCCTAGACTAGCTAAACTGCTGACAAAAACATCTTAAACCTGTCTAAAGTGGCTTGTTTGTTTAAAATGGTTTACAACCTGGCAAAAAATAGGCTTTAGCTGGCTTAGCTGGTGGTCCAGCTAACAAGTACCCTGACTTTGGCAGACTGACAATTTTTTTCAGAAATATTTTGAAATATATTAAATTAATAAATCATATAATGCAATAATATATGACTTTTTAAAAATAATAATAATAATTTAAATTTGATATAGACTACCTTTCAAAAGTTTGGGGTCAGTACAATTTTGCATTTAATTTTAATACTTTTATTTAAGGACACATACATTTGTAATAATATTTCATAATATTACTGTCTTTTATATTTAAGCTTGTGACTATCTTAAATGTCCGGTTAAACTGCACATTTTTGACTAGTATTTGGTATGATTTGGCCACTTGGTTGCTGATTTTGACTGGTTAAGCTGCTCTATAGAGCAGTGCCAGTAACAAACTAACATTGCCTATTTTAAACAGTTAAGAACATTTTGAAATTTAAGATGATCCAAACTGCTCTAAGGTTTGTTGTTTTTCAACAGGGTTCATCCACGTTCGTGCTACATGTTATCTAACACAACACCAGCTAACTTACTCTTGGTGCCTGCAGCTCCAAGAGGAAAGATCAGATGTTCAGAGTTAAGCAACATATAGCTGCAAGTAAATCAATGACTGCAGAGCAGACACATCCCCGCTTATAACCTCTCTTTCACTAGAATGACGTGGCTATTTATATTTGTTTTTGGGTTAACCAAGTCTCAGCAAGCAGCACAGAGTCTCTTTGTCCCACTCGTCACTGCAGTTTCCCTTCTTTCGCATGGCATTTTGTGTAAATGAGAGGAGCACCATGGGAAACGGACATGCCACACATTAGCATAATATCCTCATTGTGTGTGCATGTGGCAGGCCGTGTGCCTCATCTGTGCATCTCCTGCATTCATATTGAGGGTGGAAAATAACAATAATCCCCAAGGAGTTTAATACCACAGCCTTGGCCATGAGGTGAGAGAGAGAGTGAAAGAGAGACAGAGCGTAATTCTAGAGCAAGCTGTGCGTAAATGTATGGAAATGATCCAAGACTCTCTGATAGACCACCTACACCTCACATTCAACCAAATCTTATTACAGTTTTCGAAGCTAAATTAAGCCAGTGCTCCAAAAAATAAATAACATTGAGTTGCCTGTAATGCTTGATCAAGTAACTGAGAGACACGCTGCAGTCTGTGCCAATTTTTGACTTGCCTGAGAGGCAGTTTTGCAAACCTGGACTGTTCTCCAGGGGGTTCAAGGCCATTATTTTGCAATCATCATTGTTATACAGTCAAATTTGATTTGAACGTCCATGTTCCCTTAGGCGGTATCAGTGGGCCGTCATTTTAGTGCCTCAGTTTTTCTACTTGCTTAATATGTCCTTAGAGGTGTGATTAATAGTTTGTTTTTTTGTTTTTTTCCCCCCACTAGCAGTGGCTCAGCAATTGAGCTGATTATAGATGAATATAAGTTGGCCATTAGGGGGTTAATCAAGGATACTGTAGTGCTTTGGAATGAATGCTATTCCAACAAAGAGCATTTGAAACTATGGTTAAATTAGCTATCTTAAATCACTTTTGTCTAGCAGCAATGATGCATTAAATTAATCGAAAGTAACAGAAAAGAGTTTTACATTGATTAAAAAAAACAAAAAAAAACATTCAAATATATGCTGTTATTTTGAACTTTTTTATTCATCAAAGAATCCTGAGAAAAAAAAAAGTATTGTGGCAAAACTGTTTTCAACATTGATAATAATTAGCAGTGTTTCTTGAGCACCAAATGAGCATATTAGGATGATTTCTGAAGGATCATATGACAGTGAAGACTGGAGTAATGATGCTGAAAATTCAGGTTTTCCATCACAGGAATAAATTACATTTTAAAATATATTATAATAGAAATGTGTTATTTTATGTTTTAAATATATTTCATAATATTAACGTCTTTCTACATTTTTAATCATATAAATGCCGCCTTGGAACCTTACGTTTTATAAAAAATATATTTTATGTTTAAATTATTTTAAAAAATTAAAATCATATATATATATATATATATATATATATATGGTATATAATGCTGCTGAAATGCTAGCTAATTATTTTTAGTATTTTGTGTCCATCATAATTGATTAATTGATAAGTTTTCTTACTAACATTCTTATCCATCCATATCTACCAAACACAATATTTTATAATATGTGTCAACTAGTCCAGTCATTAATCGTTCCTAATACCATTTTCTTTGTTTATTCATTGTCCAGTTGAGGTTATTAATAAGCTGTTCTCCTCACCTTTCATCTTAGCTGTGCAGACAAGACAAGTCATGTGATCCCTCCTCGTTCAAACGCCCACCCCCCATCACATCCCCTCAGTGACAGTTCCTCTCCTGGGGCCGGGACATGTGCTCCAGTCTTCTCATTCATTATCTTTGCGCACTTCCACCAGTCCGCACCAGAATGCCAATTTTACAAAGGAGTGATTGATTACCTTTGCCATAACAATAGCGTGGACTCAGATGACTTACATGCTCACTATGTCGTCGGGTTATAGATGGTTGGCCTTTGTTCTGAATATGAAATCTGTTGATTTTGTGATTTTGCCACATTAGGTGTGAAAGTTAGATGTATTCTAGGCACAACCACTCTGTTATGGATTTCATGGAAATCAATGAGAGACTTGACAGCCTGAAATTTTCATGAGAAACTGTGTTAAAATTAGCTTTTTTTTCCCTTAAACTGACTTTGACAGCACAAAATTTTGCTATCGAGCTGGCAAGTGGATTTCAATCTGTAGAATGAAACATAATTGGTGTAACATTCAGACATTCATTTGGTTTGTGTAAGGAGATGGATATCGCTTATTCAAGGATTGTTATATAAATTTAGCAAAGTACACTGAATGAAATCTGAGCTGTTTATTCTTTCTACATCTCTACAGTCTTGTCTTGGTAATGAGGTAATGTTTCATAAAGAAAGGCTGACAGCATTCATATATATATATATATATATATATATATATATATATCCACACACAGTGGGTATAAAAAGTCTACACACCCCTGTTAAAACAGCTTGATTTATGTGAAAAGTGAAAGTGACGTGACACGTGGCCAAGTATGGTGTCCCATACTCGGAATTTGTGCTCTGCATTTCACCCATCCAAGTGCACACACACACAGTAGTGAGTATTGAACACACACCCAGAGCAGTGGGCAGCTGTTTTTGCTGCGGCACCTAGGGAGCGATTGGGGGTGCCTTGCTCAAGGGCTCTTCACTGGGGTTGTGGGTAATGAGAGTGGAAGAGAGCACTGTTCATTCACTCTGCCCACCTACATTTCCTGCTGAAACTGAGACTTGAACTCACAACCTTCAGGTTACTGGTCTGACTCTCTAACCATTAGGCCACAACTTCCTAATTCAACTTAACTTCAACTTGGCTAGACCAGCATGAGAATTCAGAATGTAAGATATAACTCATCTCATAAAATTTTTGCTACCAACTTTTAAGTTGGAAACAAATTGGGCTGGTGAAGCTAGTTAAGAAGCCTGCACCAGCATCCAAAAACAACCAGCCATACTGGGCTTTTCAGCCAGGTACATGTGCATGCTGTTCTGATCCAGGCTTAATGAATTCCCATAACACACTCTGATGCTTAAACTTCCATCATGTCAGCGGATTTTGGTATTGCAATTAAATGCAAATGATCCTGACACTCGAGGCTTTAGATCAGAACTTTGCATCCTCCTGCAAAGAGATGACCCTTTCTCCCATCGGAGGAGTCGGCTCAGAGTCCGGCAGCGACTGACATTATTTCTCCCTCAGTAAATGCCTTTGTCACTTTAAAGTGAAACTCCTTCCAGCGGTACGGAGTCAGGACTCATAGGCACTGGGGAAATTAAAAGCAGCAGCAGAAGCCGTTACACCATGCGATTGATGATCCAGGTTCAGGTTCGCGGATCTCTGGCTAAATCTGCTCTTGGTCCCACAGGCTCGGGCTAGACGCACTGTATTATTTGTTAGCGAGAAGTTTATCCTTGTCTAAAATCACAAAAACCATTCAACATGTGCACATGCCGTTTTGAATGATTGCAAACAAGTGTTGATTTGAGGGTTCAAGTGAAGAGCTACTGGTGTGTTTGAATGACTTGCTGGATATTTTCTTGTCTTTTTGAGCAAATACAGTATATGCACAGATGCTTAAAGCCATTTTTAACCTTTTTAAAACACACAAGATTTTTTAATGCTGTAAGATTTCAGTAAGATTTTGTTCATTTTTAAAGTCTATTATGCTCACCCAGACTGCATTTATTTGATCAGAAATAGTCAAAACAGTAATATCATGAAATATTATTACAATTTAAAAGAACTGTATTCTATTATAAAATATTTTAAAATGTAATTTATTCCTGTGATGGAAAATGCTGAATTTTCAGCAGCTATTACTCATCAGTGTCACATGATCCTTCAGAAATCATTATAATATGCTGATTTGCTGCTCAAAATGCATTTCTTATTATTATCAATGTTGAAAACAGTTGTGCTGCTTAATATTTTTATGGAAATTTTGCACATTTTTTTAGAATTCTGTAATGAACAGAAAGTTTAAAAGATCAGCATTTGTTTGAAAGTAAAACCATTAAATAATGGCACAAATACCAGTAAATTGACTATCCTTAAACATTAGTAAATCGTTTTGCGTGCATCATTTAAATACTCTCCTCCCATAAATTTTGCGTTTGGAAGGGAAATCCTACAAATACATATGCAATAACGTCAGCCGCAAAAATAACACATTTTGCACTGCGTGTCTTTAGGCTTTTAGCTTCTATTTAGCTACAAAAAAGATTTTGGGGGGATTAACCAAATGAAAGGGTGAATCGTTTTATCGAATTGCTAGATTTACATGAGCTGTCCAAATTAACTGATTCACTAAAATGAATCAGACCTCCCAGGACCTTTATAGTACAGTACATTTTATGAGAAAGCGTTTGATTCCCACAGCTTGATCACTGTAAATTTGTGTGCGCAATGCAATACCCATAATACCCATTATATTCTGTATGATTGTCCTCTTCATATATCTCATTGTGTATAGTGTATCTAATATAGCATGTATTCAACATGGACGAAAAAAGTGATGCACCATCTTTTTGTATTGAACCAATGTGAATCTCTTCTTTTTTATTTATTTATTTTTTTCAGCCTTTTAAACTCATTAATTTGTTTTTGTGGCATCATTTTATTTAGTAGTTCAAAGCCTGACAGGGGCCGAGAAAGCAAAGGTGTTGAGTTTACCCCCTCTCTCTCTTTGTGCGCGGCTGTGATTCCATTAAAACAGGGTGCACAGCTCGCCGCGCGCCAGTGCTACTCAGGCAGCAAACCAAATTGTTTGCCTTTGTGTCATTTCCGGCCGGTTGGGCTTGTTGGATACGCTCGGCCCCTGTCACTTTGTCTGTGGCGCAAATGGTCCCGGCACACTCCCCTGCCTCCCTATAGAAACACGCTGACCTCACCGCCTTGGGGTCCAACTTGGCTCTGCAGGGTGCAGCATGGCCCAGACGCCCTCTTGTTCTCCATCTCTATGCCAGGCACACCAGAGCCCTTCATTTGTGGCTTCTGGGGCTTATTCATTTGGCCTATCACAGAGAGACAGTTTTAGGGGGGCAATATGTGTGTGTGGCATATGGTTAGGGGGTAGCTCTCCATTTCCCATCTTGCACCTGCTCCTCGGAAGGTGATTGGAGGAGGGATGCACAATACTTCAGGCAGTTCAGATCAGCGAAATGAACCAAACCACAAACTCTCTTGCTAACACACACACACACATACACACCCCTGCAGGCCCCCAGCTAACTCATTTCCCAATTTGTAGGTCAGCAGTGTTAGTAGCATGATTGTGTAGCCATTTCACCATTATTCTCATAAGGTCTCCCACGGCAGCAATTTGGATGTAAGTGGGGTTAGGGGAGGGGACGTAATGGCAGTCGCACAAAACCCGCCAGTCTCGCCTATTCCATTTGCCTGTTTTACCAGGTCACTTTAATACTAACTTGATTAACATAAGATGTTTACTTTCAATGCAAACAGCTGTCGTCTTTAAAAGGTTTATCAACTACAATAAAACACATGGAAATGAATGCATGCCTTATGCTAGGGGTGGGCAACATGACCAAAATCTTATTTCATGGTAATATACAGTATTTCACGATATCGTTTTTTTTATTATTATTATTGTTATTTTAGTTTTGTTTTTAAAAATTAGAGCAAAGGAGCAAATTACAAATATAACAAGAAAAAATACAAATTCTTTTTCAGGTACAGTATGTTTATTCAAAATGTAATAAGAAATACAATAGAAATTGTATAATCAAATGTAAAAATAAAACACTGCATAGTATGAATATATGAATTGAATAAATAAATAAGTATAAATTGATTCTTATTCAGTATACAAAAGTTATTCATTTAAGAGCAGTGAGAGATTTTCTCTTTGTCTTTTGTTGTTTTATTAACATTAATGACAGACAGCAATGGGTATATTAGGCTACTGTCACTTTAAGAGCGAATTCACGCATCTAATATACTGACTCACCCAATTTTCTACCAACTGTTTATGTTCACTTAAGATATAATCGACTGTGTTTACATGGATGCTTCATACAGCATTTTGACACAATTGTGTGTGTATTTGACCATTCAGGCTCAAAAAGCCAAAAAAGAAACTGAATTTGGATTGCATTGATGATTGATTGCATTACTGCATTTAGTTCTATTTTCACAGCTTTTTGTGCTTAATAACTCCTTTAAACATTATGCACATCCCAGTCTTAATTTTCTTATTCACTAATGTTTCTTTATCACTGTAAAGTGTTAATAACTTTAAAGGGTTAAAAATTGTAATCAATTACTCACCCTCATGTCGTTCCAAACCCATAAGACTTTTGTTCATCTTTGAAACACATTGAATATTGAAGATATTTATGAAATCTGAGAGATTTGTCACTCCATTGACAGTCCACACAACTACCACTTTGTCACTTCAAAAAGTTCATAAAGAGATCGTAAAACGAATCCATATGAATCGAGCGGATTAGTCCAAATTTCCTGAAGAGACAAGATCACTTTATATGATGAACAGATTTAATTTAGGCTTTTATTCACATATAAACATTGATCAGCGAACATAAACAGACGCTCAACCATACTGGCTTGACATGTGAGAACAAACCGCATTATTTCTCACGGAAGCTCAAACGTGCTGCATAACACACAAGAATGAACCTCATTGGCTCTCGCACATCAAGCAAACATGCTTGAGCTTCCGTTTACCATAGCTGATGTGTGAGTTGATGATGTTTATATATGAATAAAAGCCTAAATTCAATCTGTTCATCATATAAAGCGATCAAGTCTCTTCAGAAAATTTGGACTAAACCACTCAATTCATATGGATTAGTTTTATGATCTCTTTATGAGCTCCTTGAAGCATCAAAGTGGTAGTTGCATGGACTGTCAATGGAGGGACTGAAATCTCTCAGATTTCATTAAAATATCTTCATTTGTGTTTCAAAGATGAGCAAGTCTTAGGGGTTTGGAACGACATGAGAGTGAGTAAATGATGACAGAATCTTAATTTTTGGGTGAACTAACCCTTTAAGCAGTACTGGATTTATTTACATACTGTGATATAAAGAATATAGCAAAATCTCTAACAATATATCATCGCCACAGTGTCATACCGCTCAAACCTTCCTTATGCATTAGCTGCAAATGAAACATGCAACAGACAGGATAGCACATTTATGACGTTTTCTGCTCGTTTTAACATAGGAATGTCAAGAGACTTGATCTATTTCATTTCCTGATGTGAAGCACAACATTTCCTTAAGCAATGTGGTGCAGAATTGGCTGCAAACATCCTATCAGGGGAACAGATGTCCTTAGCCTCATCGCCAGGAGTCCCATTTCCCAATTAATGAGCTGTGTCCCTATCCCACTCTCCTACCTAAAGCCCACCTGGACAAACACACATCCACACACTCTGTATGTTCCATCTTTCATCTTCACCTAACAGTCTATCCTCTCTGCCTTATTAGAAATAAACACTTTTGCATGCTCCTTATAAATCATCGCCTCTGGTTTTATAGACTGTTTCTGCATGCTTTAAGATGATATGTGCAATTTTTTTCCCCATGTTAAAATATTTTCTCAATCCCAGTTTAAAGCTGAAGTGTGTAATTTCAGTGCCATTTGCGTTGAATACCTAATGGTACCTATAACTATAAAGTTTTAATAGTTGTTCTAATTTTATTAGAATATGGGAAGTCCACACCACAACTGTAATGTTAAAGGGTTAGTTCAGCCAAAAATGAAAATTCTGTCATTAACTACTCTCCCTCATGTCGTTCCACACCCGTAAGACCTTCGTTCATCTTTGTTCATGTGACTACAGTGGTTTAACCTTAATGTTATGAAGTGGCGAGAATAATTTTTGTGCACCAAAAAAACCAAAATAATTACATTATTCAGCAATATCTAGCGACTGCTTCATGAAGCTTCGAAGCTTTGCGAATCTTTTGTTTTGAATCAATTGTTCGGAGCGCATATCAGACAGCCAAAGTAAATTACTTCGGTCCACGATCCGCTGATAGACGCCTGCTTTCAAACGCTCCCTTATGTATCTGTGTAAGCCAGGGGTTTCCAAACTCGGTCCTGGAGGGCCACTGTCCTGCAGAGTTTAGCTCCACCTTGCCTCAACACACCTGCCTCTAAGTTTTATTTTGCCTGGTAAGACCTTGATTAGATGGTTCAGGTGTGTTTTATTGGGGTTGGAGCTAAACTCTGCAGGACAGTGGCCCTCCAGGAGCATGATTGGACACCCCTGGTGTAAGCGCTTGATGAAGAGCATCATTGATGACTATTTACAACATGTTTTTGAAGAGTTGGATCATTGTAGCCAATCACAGACATGTCTGTTGAGTGCATGAACACAATGGCCAATCAGAGGTGTTTAAGAATCCACTCGACAGTGCTCAAAATGCTGGTATCGTCACATTTTTAAAATGTCAGTATTGACTTGGTACAACACTACTTTCAGAATGTTTTTTTCCAACTGATGAACAATAAAAACATCCAATCAAAATCCACCCGACTTTAAAGAGCTCCAACATTTAAGAGGCTGATAACATAACTGCAGCACACTTGTAATAAACAGAACATTATGGTCCGTTGCTGTGGATGCTAATATTGTTATTGATATAGTATAGATGTCTTATAGTGTCTTGATTAAAATACTTTATTATTGCTATGATGCTCATTTTCCTTATAATCTTAGGTATCGTTGACAAAAAAGACTTTAACAAACATGTTCGTCAGTATTTAGAAGACCACATTAACACTATCTTTTTAAGTTTGTGGTTTACTCCTGTACCTCTGGAGATGTACTGTACGTTGAACCCAAGCGCCGGTTCACAACCATTATTGATCCGTTCACTCTCCTAAACGGCACTCATAAATTGGGCCTCAGTCCAAACTGGGAGCGGAAAAGCTTTTACTTCAATTGACTATAGACCATTTTGATTAATACAGTTTAACAAATTATGATAACAGGCTTGAATTGGGATTTTTTATTTATTTTTTGGTAGGTTATTTATTTCTGGCACAAATAAAGTCATTACATCAGGAGAATAATTGGTGACATTAGTCAAATTAAAATGCAGCCAGAGGTCAATTATAAAAAATAAAAAATAAATAAAAAAAGGACCGATCTATCAGAGCGGACGGATGCTGGTTGAGAAGAAAGCTGTAGAAGACTATTTAATTCAGTGTGAACAAAAAGAGCATTTCTACAAGTAATTGGTATAATTCATATGACTATATTCTGTAATTAATTCAGTTAAATTAAAGTTTAGCATTAGGGTCAGCAGGATTCAGTAAGTAGAATCTTCAAATCTAGGTTTTAGTTTTTGTAAAGAAAATGTGAGATTGCACATGAAAAACCTTGTTGCCAGGGTGTTGCTATGTGGTTCCTAATGTTCTGTGTGGTTGCTAGGGTGGATGCCCTAGGTGGTTGGAGATTGCTTACTAGTATTGCTCTTTCAGTGTAGGTCTTTTTAAAACTATGAAAGTTTTTTTTATCTGTTTTGTTGTCTGCCAGGCAAAATTCATAAGTTGGATGGCTATACAAAAGCTTTCCTCAACACACTGCATAATTTGAGGTATCATTCATGTGTGTAGCACAAACAGGGCAAGTTAAATGCTGAAGGTTAATAATTAGGGTCAGGGGTTTGAACAAAAACAAGCACCACCAATGAATATTTATTCATTTATTTTTACTATTTTATGCTCTTTTCTTTGAGTTTATGTTCACTGAGATTATTTTTGTTTTGGAGACAATGTTAGATTCTTATTTACAAATGGAAACCTGTTTTTCCCCTCAAGATCTAGAGATTACAGTGAGATTACGATATGAACATGCTATCTGATTTGTGTTCACAGGGCTTTGCGGAGTACAAAACAGCTTTAAGGTTCAATATGTTACATAAAAAAATGAAAGCTAAATAATTGACTCTTTAACATGAATATCAAACATGTGCATTGCATTGTTATGCCGTGCCTTTGTTCACATCTAAAAACAAAAGCTTTCTGAATATGAAAAATACTGTACAATTTAATTCCTACAAAAGACAGATGGAATGATTTATTTTTTAGTGTTGCATCTTTACATGATCTGTTAAATATATATATATATATATATATAAACACACACACACACACACACACACATAAACATCAGATATTCATGGCTTGTTGAGTCTGTTCTCTTATGATTCATTGTTACTATCATTTTGCTCCCAAGTGTCTGAAATTTGCATAATATTGCAGTTACCATTTTTATGGTAGGATGTAAGAGTATACTTATGTTTATATCTGTGTTTGTGCATGTTTGTTTGTTGAATATCATGTATTTTTTTTAAGGTTTAGAATAACCCTTGCAGGCCAACATTATGCATTCTCTTGGAAGAAATATGTAAGACATATTTCAGAACTTTGCCCTGGATTGTGTCACCATGCGATTGTGCCCAGCGCACTGTACTGTATTAGACTACTCGTAATTCCTGCGATTGCACAGGTGCCTGTAAATCCTTTTGTTCTGCGTCTGGTGGGCATTAGTTTGACCTTAAGCAGCTTCAGATATGCCCTTTGCCGCTAGAATAAATTCAGTCGCTGGCTCTGCATTTCAGAGTAGTTCTCATACCCTCCGTCGGTGTGACATGGCCATCTCCCTGGGAGATCTAGAGGAACATAGTTGAGCACTAGACAGTGTGTGAGCCGTGTATCTTACAAAAGGCTAATGATGAGATGGTGTTATTGGTTTTTGATGAGCTGGAGAGTTTCTCTGATGGCTTTGCCCAGCACTTCAAGGAGCTTTACACTCTACAGAATAACATGTAAAACTATTCTACTTCCCACATGTACCATTGAGCCTTTTTTAGTTTTCACTTTTCTGCCGTGTCATTTGCATATACTGCTAATGGTCGCCTGCAGGTAGGGAATTAATACTGTAGGCTTGCTTTGCTAATGATCCATTTTGAAAAGAAAAACAACAAACAAAAAGTGGGAGAACAGAAATACAATGATTTGCATAAATAATCTGGGTGTTTCTTTCACTGTAGATACTTCTATGTCCCTGGGGTTGATTCTTTTTTTCTATTATCTATCTATTTCAAATTTTTCCCTTACTATTATTTTTTTACTAGCTTGCAAAAGCTGTTTATGTATAGGTTTTTTATTGATTCAGACCCGGACTTTTAATCTTACAATATGAAAATCCTATTCAAAAGTTTGGGGTCAGTTATTTTATTTATTTATTTATTTTTAAAGAAATTAATAATTGTATTGAGCAATGATGCATTACATTGATCAAAAGTGACAGCTGATTTTTTTTTTTAGCATCATTACTCCAGTCTTCAGTGTCACATGATCCTTCAGAAATATTCTAATGTGCTGATTTGCTGCTCAGGAAACATTTCTTATTATTGTCAATGTTGAAAACAGGTGTTGGGTTTTTTGACCCCACATCATTTTAATGATGTCTTTACTATTTTTCTGGACCTTGAATGACGGTAATTATGTTGCTTTCTATGGGGGATAACATTTTTTTTTAAAACTCCTGGATTTCATCAAAAAAATATCTTAATTTATGTTCCGAAGATGAACAAAGGTCTTACGGGTTTGGATCGACATGAGGGTGAGTACTTAATGACAGAAATAAAATTTTTGGGTAAACTAACCCTTTAACGCTCAACCCTAGTAGCTACTAGCTAGGTTGAAATGACCTAAAAAGCAAAGTTTGAAGGCTATTTTAATTAAAATTTACGCTGAAATACATTGAACAGTCTCAGCTCCTAATATGATTGAGACATACCCTGTAATGTCACAGGCTAGTTGTAAAATGTGGCTGACATGTCTATCCATGATGTCCAGCTATACCCTGGCAGCTTTTCGAGACTGAGGTTTGCACAAGTATCGGTCATAGCGGCCAGGTCTCTTGAGACCCACGAAGAGGGGAAAAACTTCAGAAAGGCAGCAGAGCCCCTCCAGAGAAGCTATATCCATTTGACCCACTTTCCACATCTAAGCATCTGCTCTAGAACGAGCCGTGCACAGACTCGAGAGTTAGGGGATGAAAGGAGTTCTTTCTTCAATTGATTTGGTTTTATAGCTTAAACCTTGTGTTTAAGATGTAATTTTCTGTTTTATGTCCAACTGAAAACCCCACCTGCCCAGTCTTTCAGCTCTTTGTTGTGAGGGGGCTTAATAGCTACGAAACAGATGCCAGCCGGAGGGCGGCCCCCTCTGACCCTTTGCCCTCTAGTCACCAGCTTGGGTTCAGATATCTGCCTGGCGTCCAGCAATCATACAGCGTCACATAATGAGTGCTATTTGAGATATTGATGAAAAGGACAGATCTCACATTTGGGTGTCGAGCTTTGAAAGGTCAAAAACAAGTTGTCATAACATCTTCGAACGGATTAGACACATCAGGATGATGTGATGATTGAGTGACTAACTGTTTTTTCTCGATTTGTATATGTTCTTCAGTTTGACTTCACCAATTGTACCCTAGTGTCACAGGTAGCTTAGTGGTTAATGATCTGGGCTGTCAGCTGAAAGGTTAGTGTTTCGATACTGAAAAGGATTTGAAGTGAACAAGATGAGGGATAACTGATGTCACTTCCTGCTTCTACAGAGACTGTGACCTTGAGCAAGTTGCTTAGGACTTCATCAGGGAGTCGGTCTTTGGAAAATAAGTGGTAGTAGATAAAAGCATCAGCTTGTGGCAGTGCTTTCAAGATTCTTTTCAAAAAATATAATTAATCATTTGTGCATGCTTTTATTTTCCCCAGATGTCTATTAATACCACTGGCCATTATGGTCAAAGTCAAAAGCACAATAGACCACAATCGTCAGCGCTCTCTGAAGAGTATTGCAAAAGGAAAACAAAAATCACATGCTTTTCATTTGCCCAACATTCTGACCTCAATTAGACCATTCATATCATATAAAGGCTGGGTTTGATGTACCGCTCTGTGTTAGTGACTAGGAGGCTGTTTCCGGTTCTCAATTCCACTCAACTTGAATCCAGCAACTGATTAGGGGAGACTGGGGATGGTTGTAGCACTGTTTGCTTTAACATCTGTAATTTTTGTGCTATATTTCTCAGATTTTGATATCATGTTCTTACATTTGACTGCTACAAATTTAATTTGTTTTGAAATCTACAACTTATCTATAAACTGTGTAAATTGTTGTCAAGTACACTACAGTTTAAAAGTTTGGGGTTGGAAATATTTTTTAATGTTTTTTTTTTTTTTTTTTTATGTTTTTAATGTCTCTTATGCTCACCAAGGCTGCATTTATTTAATCAAAAATACAGTAAAAACAGTAATATTGTGAAATATTATTACAATTTAAAATAACTGTTTTGATTTCAATACCTTTAAAGGGAACCAATAATGCCCCTTTTACAAGATGTAATATCTGTAAGTCTCTGGTGTCTGTGAAGTTTCAGCTTAAAATACGTCACAGATAATTTATTATAGCTTGTCAAATTTGCCCCTATTTGGGTGTGACCAAGAAGTTACAACTTTCTGGACGTTTCTGAACGGTTAGTGGATAAATTTATGTAGTTGCTGTGGGGTTGATTCAACTCATCGACTAGCATGTGGCGTCATGCTAATCTTTTGTGCAAATCCAGCATTGAATTGACCCTCGTTTGTGAAGCAGTCCGGCGAAAATGACGGCATGGCAACAACACTCTACTACAACAACTCTTCCTCTTCTCTAAAGCAGCCCAACATGGCCTTGCCCCCTAAATTTTAGGGTTAGTGATGTCACTAACCCAGGAAGAAGCTCGTTGTAGTCCCTACCAGCTGTTTGTTGAGGTCCTTAAACAGAGAATTCTTTAAAAGAAAATATCTCCCTTTGCATTGAACTTTGTTAAAGGTCCCATGACATGCTTCTATTTGGATGCTTTTATATAGGCCTAAGTGGTCCCCTAGTACTGTATCTGAAGTCTCTTTCCTGAAATTCAGCCTTGGTGCAGGAAAAAAAAATATTGCGCTCACCTCGCACGGTAGTAGCTCATTTTCTCATGGGCGGGCAAAGCAGAGAAAGGGGAGGTAACCTTTCCCTGTGTGATGACATATAGGGAAGATTCCAGATGAGCTTTCATTTTCTCAAAAGCAAAGCAGGATACCCAGTGCTCGGTTTACAGCTATCGCCTTGTCTAGCCACCGGGGGACCCTAGGCAGGCTAGGGGAACTCATATTAATGTTAAAAAACCTCATAAAGTGAAATTTTTATGCCATGGGACCTTTAATGCTCAAACAGCAACATTACACACTGACTAAAGTTAAAAAAGTGAAATCATAACCAATCACCCCTTTAAAAAATATAATTTATTCCTGTGATGGCAAAGCTGAATTTTTAGGAGCCATTAGTCCAGTCTGCAGTGTCGCATGATCCCAGTGTTATTGTAGTATTATTTATATATTATATGTTTTCAGTTTTCATTTTAATTTTAGTTTATTTTTAACTTTATGCGCTATTGTCATTTTATCAGTTTTTTTTACCTGCAAATATTACTAATTTCAAATTTATTTTTACTTCTGTTACATTTTTGTGCAGTTTTAGTTTTATTTATTTTTAGTTAATAACTTTAGTGCTTCAGTTTAAATTTATTTCAGTTATTTGCCAAGGCAACCTTTCTTTTTCACCTTTCATCATTTATATTTTATTTCAGCTTTGTTTCAGTTATCATAAATGTTTTAATAAATTTTAGTTTTTTGTTTGATAATGGCCAATTTGGTGCTCAAGAAAAATGTCTTAGTATTATGAATGTTTAAAACTTTTTTTTAATGGCAATCTTTTTTAACATTATAAATGTTTCATTGACCCATAATTTTTGAACGGTATAGTGTACATAATGAGAGATACATAATGTTTTTTACAGACAAAGTCTTTAGGCTTTCCCCAGAAGCTGTTGGTCCTGTTTAATAGCGATTTCATCCCTGTCCATTATTTTTTCAAGTAGTTAAACTGACGGTGTCTGGCAAGCGCACAAGTTGGATACGTATTTAACCTGCCTCAACACTAAAACGCTTTCGTCTGTACCTTCCTTTCTTCTACTGTCTGCTCGATTACCCTGCCTCCCATCTGAACGATTGCCCTGTTTGTCTCTGTAGATCTTTCCACTCATTGTAATGGTCCATTTGATTTCTTCCCCCCTAAATGGCCAAATTACTGGATTGAGCCTTGACACTGCAACAAAAACAAAAGAAAGAAACACTGATGTTTATTCACACTTCGCTCTGTTTCAGAAAGCTGTCTGTTATTGGTTCAGCTCTCAGGCTATGTGACTTTAATGCTTTTCCCTTCAATTCCCAACAGCTGTTTTGCCGCTATTTGAGTCCACAGCAAAGCCTGAGTGCAATCACAACAACTGCATATGGTGCTTGTCTTAAGTGAAGCATGATAATGTCTCAGACACATCCAGCTCATCTATCCATATGGGTTGTTAGAGAAAAGTGCTGCACCAGTTAAGAGGAGTGTGGAATTTAATTTGCTCTCAGCACAGGTGGCTGTGTCCGAAAGTCTCTTGCTTTTGGCCTGTGTGTAACCTGCCTAATGACGGGCGCTCGATGTCGGCGGGCAACCAATCAGAAGCGAGCACAGAGAAAGCTCAACAGCAATTAGTCACCAAATGCCATGTATCATCCATGAAACAACCCACATCTTCAGCTCTTTCTCTTTTGCCCTTGTCTCATTTATAACCCTCATCCCCTACACTTTTTCGTCCGCCCTCCAGAAAGCAGTCGCAGACTTCAGAGGAAGGAACATTCCATCCATTCTCATCTTCCCCTCCACTTCCTCTTTTGCTATAATTTCCCATGATTCTCTTCCTATTTGCTGTGTAAATGACATGCAGATAAGAGTTTTGCTGTAACTTGCCCTATTTTTCATGTGAGGCTCAGTGGCTTTTGATTTCTTTCGCTTTCATCTTCGCTCCTTTCCTTTGTTTTGATCATCCATAGTCTGCTCTAAATAATGACCTATAAAAGCTTGTGTCACATACAAGGTGCCTCTGTCCCGTCTGAATCGTTCGCTAAATAACGTGATTCCCTCTCAATTGAACTCATTTTGACTCTCATTTATGTCACAGGAGAGAAAATTACATCATGGCACAAAAGCCACCCTGTAATGTTTTCTTGCTTTGAAATATCTAGTTCTGATATAATCATCAATATTTTATTATTAATACCCTTTTTGGTTTTTCTCTCCCAGTTTTCTTTTGAATAAGACATTTGAGAATCAAATATATTTATTGGCACTTATGCAATGGCACCTGTCACATTGTAATTGGAAATATCCTTAAATATGCTTAAAATGTATCAGATTTAGACATCCATACAACAATTTTGCTATCTAACATTGATATTGTCAATATTTGAAATGAATGCCTGAACTATTGTTAATTTTCCTGGACAAACATTATTGTATTGCACACACAGCTGAGGATATTGAAAACCGTGTCTGTATCGTTTTCATCTGTACGATGTAAGGAAATGAAAATGTAATTTATTCAGTTGATTTTAATATTTACCAAATATGTTTCCCCTGAGGTTGTTTGTGATGAAACTGCATTTTAACACGTGTTTGGTGATTGATGACTGATGGCTGATGTTATAAATGCGGTGTTCAGAGTCTCCAGTCTGCAGGGAGGTAAACATTACAGAACCGGTTCTGATACAGAAGAAAATAAATACTGTAACGTAGTCCGATTCCGGAATGAATCCCTTTTGTGAGTTGGTTCATTTTAGTGAATCAAAAACATAGAACGCCACCAGTGTAGTCCGATTCCCAAATGAATCGCTCTTATACTCTTAAAAATAAAAGTTTCAAGTTTCAAAATTTAAAGGGATAGTTCACCCTAAAATGAAAATTAAGTCATTATTTACTCACCATGGTGTTGTTCTAATGCCATATGCCCTTCTTTCTTTTTCGGACCACAAAAGGAGAAATGTTAAAAAATGACATATAATGGCAGTGAATAGCCACCAGTATCAAAAAAAAAAAGAGGCAAAAGTATCACAGAATGATCCCATCCACCACGTTGATATTCACTGCCATTAAATAGACGAGTATGAGCTGACATTCTCCTTTTGAAATCCGAAAAAAAAAAAAAGAAAGATAGAAGGGCATACGGCGTTAGAACAACACCAGGGTGAGTAAATGATGACTTAATTTTCATTTTAGGGTGAACTAACTCTAACATCCATGGAATCTTTCCATTGCAATAAAGGTTCTGTGCACTGGAAAAAGATTCTGTAGATTATAAAATGTCTAACACCGTGTCCTATCCAGACACGATGCGGTAAGATTCCAGCGACAAACAATTTGTCTGTCCACACCAGACGTGACGTGACTATGAGATGTGATAGTCAATCAAAAATCACAGCCAATCAGAAGAGCGTGTGGGTGGGCTCTCTCGACAAGCTCCTGGCACTCGCAATGAAATGGTTAAGTACATAATTAAAATCATGAATATTACACAATTTTAACATTATTAAAAATACATACTAAGTTACTAAAACAGTCTTTGTCATAGAATTCGCTTGTCTGTTCACAATGAGTTGACAGTTTGAACATTCTTGTTTCCTTTAATTTATTTTGAAGATCTGAGGTGAATTGTTAATTGTTGCTTTGGTACACAAAATGATATTCAAACTCACATTAGATAGAACATTAAATAAAGCACATAAACATTACCTGAGATTATCATTGCCATACTTTGTGTTGTTGTTCCAGCCGTGACGTCGCAGAAAAAATAGAAACCGTTTCTAAAATAGAATTGTCGCATGTCGTCGTCGTGGCTAGTTAGGACAAAAACTCTGATTAACATGAAAAAGATACCTTTTATCGCATGTTGTGGTTGTGTGCCTGGTTAGGACACGGTGTAAGAATGCAAAAATGTTTCTTTTAAGAACTGTTTACTAGGTTTTAAACCAAACAATCTACTATGGCAAAAAAATTAAATAAAAATAAAAACTCTTTTGTAACCTTTATTTTTAAGTGTGTGTATGAGCCAGTTCTTTTTAGTGAATCAAAATCATACAGCACAACCAGTGTAGTTCCTAAACAAACCAAACTCTTTAAAGATACAAATTCTGAATTTTGTGGTAATCAGTATTATTTTATTTAAAAAAAATTATTACATGAATGAATGAATGAATGAATAGTTATGCTACCTCTAAAAGCTGTATTAACACCTTTTTGGAAGAATTGTTTTTAAAAATTACATTTATTTTTGGTTTGCTATATCTGCTCTGTTGAAATTTGGTAACTAATTGCTGAGGGCAAGAATTGCATTTCCAAATATTTCTTCCTCAAAAGATTATCATTTAATTCATTTCGATTTCCATCTCTAGTAGAAACTCTCCCTAGTTAAACACTATCTAAAGTGTGCAGCTTGATCCATTTTGCGTGTGAGTAGGAGGAGATGAAGAAGACCGTTGTCCTCGGATCTCTCTGTCTGAGTGTCCCGCCTCATCAAACCACTGTCCTCCGCAGGGGTCCCCCTGACAGTGTGGCAGTATCAATGATTTCCTCAGCCTGGGTAACAAATGGGGCAGCTCTTGCTCCCCTATGCCTTCTATCTAAAAAGTGAATTACCTCTCTAATATCCAGCCTGCTCAGCCGATCAATATAGCGCCCTAGGAACTGATGAGCAGTGACTGGTTGGGAAGCTTCCTCCACCCTCCTCTCGTTTTCTGTTTTTCTTTCTTCTTCTGTCTCTATTCTATCCCTCTCACTCAAAAATGCTGGGCCGGTACCATGTTTCAGAGGGTAATACCTTGATACTTGGATATATACAGTAGGCCATTGTACTGGATGATTATATTCACATACCACAGTGTTTACACATTTTTCCAAGGTTCTTTAAAGAATACCATGATCTTTATTTGTCCTTTAAGAATGACTGCCAGTTAGACTGTCAGTAAGATTTTTTTTTAAAGAAATTAATACTTTTACTCTATAATTATCCATTAAATTAGTCAAAAGTGACTTTTTCATGGTTACAAAAGACTTGTAACTCAAATCAATGCTGTTCTTTTCTGTTCTTTCTATTTATAAAAGAATCCTGAAAAAAAAGTATCACGATTTCCACCAAAAATAGTAAGCATTACAACTGTTTTCAACATTTATGATAATAGGAAATGTTTCTTGAGCAGCAAATCAGCATATTAGAATGATTTCTGAAAGATCATGTGACTTGAGACTGGAGTAATGAATGCTGAAAATTCAGCTTTGCCATCACAGGAATAAATTACATTTTAAAATATAGTAAGACATAGAAAAGTGTTCTTTTAAATTGTAATAATATTTCGCAATATTACTGTTTTTACAGTATTTTAATCAAATAAATGCAGCTTTAGTGAGTAAAGCTTTAGTAAGTAGCTTTAGTAACCCTAACATCTCATATAAGACCTTATTGTAAAGTGTTACCCATGTTTTTAACATATATGTATATCAAAGCCAATCACAAATACCTCTGTTTTTACACAAAAACCCTTGTGACTGAAACCGAAAGCTGTTTGTTGTTGTACAAGGCACGTTCGAAATGTCATGTGAAGCTCACATTTTTCAAGACCGTCTCCTTCTACCACATCTAAATCTTTTCATTTTGTTCATTTTAACGGCTATAACCAAGCTGCACCTTTTGACTTTCAGCTGCTCTGCCAGGATTCAGATTCGGTTCTAGCGAAAGCGCCTCGCTCTTTCCCTGACATTTCTATGTGTGGCGCGGGCGTGCTTCCCTCCAGTGCTAAATGTGTAGTCATCGCGCTGCAATATTCATAAATATAAACAATCCTCCATCTGCTAACGCACATTTTGAAATGTCACATCTCGGTCTATGACAGATGCATCTGCTTTCACTCCAAACATCATCTCTCTCTGAGGGGTGAGAAAAGAAGTCTGTCGATTAGCAACAGCTCCTTTTGGAGCGTCACGGCAGCCTGCACTATTATTTTAGAAGCTCCAAATGAATTCAGTTCTGCTAAACAGCCTAATTTCATGCTCTTGTGGACAGACAAAACTCTTCCGCTGGCATAAAATGTTTGTTGTGCAACAGCTGGAAAATGAACACAGTGGATGACTGTGATGGGCCCATGTTTACATGGGGAGCTATATTAGAACCTAAGTCAGTGCCCTGAATCTCCTCCACAAGGTGTTTCTCAGTGCCGATGGTGACATCAGCAGAGACATCTAACACTGTGTTTTTCGCCTAGCAACAGTACAGGTACTTCAGGGGCATTTTCTCAGAGGACCTACAGGAAAATTGTATGAAAAAGCAAATAGTTCAGGAGAATTTGTCTCAGTTATGTTTTAACTATCAACTTAAGTCTCATATGTTTCTCCTAAAAATTTGCTGATTGTTGACACACAGTACATGTATACAATAAATTCTTAATTTATTTTTAATTATTTGTTCTCTGTTGTGTTTCATTTAACTATCAATTTGTCTCAGAAAGCTGGAATTTAGGAGAATTAAAAATAGATGCATGTTGTTGACATACAGTAAGTGTATAGAATGAATACTAAATGTTTATTTAATTTTTTATTTATTTTCTCTTATGCTTAATTTGTTAAATAAACCAGTTATTTGTAAAATGAATAATTAAGTGAATTCATTATTATTCATTTAATTAATAAATATATAAATTACTTTGTCTCATGTGTTAATCCTAAAATTCCTTAGGGAAAATGAATAAAAAACACACACAAATGAGACATTTGTTGACATAGACCCATGAAAATGAATGAAGATAGCATATTCTAGATAATTTGGTCTTGGAAGAATTTGATGAGAAATATTTGAATTCAGATCTGCAGACTTTTGGACTGAGCACAGTTTGAGACATTGTTGAGATTTTTCTGAAACTCTAGAGATATTTAAAAAAGCCCCTTTTGACATTTTTTCCCATATTGGGAGGAAAGAGGTAGCTGTGCTTTGCTAAAAAAAAAATCAAATAGGAAAATAATTGACTGCAAAAAAATAAACAACTGAAAGATGAATTCAGCGATGATGATTATGCTTGATTAAAATGATGCACCTTTTGCTTTTGCTGTGGCACAGTGGGTTGTGCACATGCTCATTACACACGAAAGCTGTTGTGCTCACGGGATGCAGGTACAAATCAGGTTTCCTGTCTAACAGTTACTTATTAGCTATTGTCTCTGTTCCAGAACCTTCCCACACAGGCAGTGTTTTAAGGTGTCAGTGTGCTTGCAATGTGAAGACTTTTCCAAAGAGTAGGCAAAAAACGTATGCAGACTTATACAATTTTAGCCAGATTCTATGGCATCACTTAGGCCCTGTTAACACCTGGTATTAAGATACGTTTTGGTCGATCGAATCACAAGTAGACGAGGGAGACATACCCGTTAACACCTGGTGTTTTAATCCGTCTCTTTTGTCCACTTTCAACCACTTCTGTCTTGATTTCTTTGAGGGGAGGGTCTATAGGCAGGTAAACGTATGGGTTTTTTCAGATCTTTTCGATCTATTGGACAAAATAAGCTTTTACAATTTACATATGAGATGCCAAAAAAACATAAAAGAGAACTGAGCTTTCGTTTCTGCTCAACAGCCTCAATACCACTCCAAACTCAGTGAGTGTGTGTTAGAAATCAGGAATGGTGAGAGAATTGTGCTTGATAGGTTTTTTTTTGTCTTCGACCCAACAAAACCAACACAGTTTAAATCCCGTCTAGCTAGTGTCCGAATAAGGTTTTTAAAAGTGTAAACACAGTGTAAAATTTGTCACCAAAAACCAAATTTTTAACCAAAATTTCAGTTTTACTGAATGACACTTTTGGTTATACCGAATGACAATATTTTCAAACAATGCTAACAGGCTGATATCTAGCTAGCTAGCTAGCAAAAGGACAATCAAACATTTTATATTTAGTACAAGTACAAATATTACAACATTTTCCATGTTTTTATAGCGGTTGTACCGAATGACCTGTTTCGGGACATGACCTCTGGAAGTAGTCCGTAGTGGACAAGCTTAAAACTTTTTAGACCCTGTTTACACCTGTATCTAGCGTCGTCCACTTGTGATCTGATCGACCAAACACATCTATAAAGAGGGCCTTATAATTATAATTTGCAGATAAAGCAATCCCATAATGCAGTGCAACCAGCAAGGTCTATAATACCTGGAGTCAGGCTATTGAGCCATACTTCCATGCTAACCTATGAGAATTCCAGCCTACATTAATGCAAATCTTAGGTTGGTGTCCATGGACCTAAAAGCTTCTATTTCATTTTTTTATGTTATATTTATTGCTGACCTCCCAGGGTGTCAGTATGCCGAGAGTAAACCTTCTTGTGAAGACAGCCAATTAGAGCATGTGTGATGATCCGGACCCCTCTGACGGTCCTGTGGTCCTGTAATTGCTGTCACAATAACAGACTCCAGGACTCAGCAGAATGAGTGAGATCTGTATGCCAAGCAAATGTCGTGTTCAATATGTCTTCTGATCTTTTTAACAACAGACACCAAAACAGAAACCTGTAACCTGTAAGTGCCATATACATCTAGTATGGGTTTCAAATATGATTCGTACCAAAGAGATTTGATTCGTACCAAAGAGATTTGAGAAAAATAATATTTTTTATTATTTTTTTTATTTAATTTACTAAATTATTTAATTTATTTATTTTATTAATATATTATTATTTTAGTAAAATGAATTTATTAATTAATGTATTATTAATAATAATAATAAGATGAATGTAATACATTTAAATAATTTATCAATATATTCCTTTAATAACGTTACTTATTATTATTATTATTATTATTATTATGCTAAATATTATGGGAGCATGTGTAGCATTGTGCCATTCTTTTCTTTTGTTGTGACTTAGTGATTTTACCTTGTTTAAAGGTACTTTTTTCATCATTCCTAAAAACACTCCTAAATTACTGCATCTTGTCACTTATTTCATAATATTTATGTCTTATAGTTGGAGTATTGTATGTTCAAGATGTGGACATTTTAGCAAAGTTTTCCAGAGATTGAGCATTTGATGCACTGAAACTGTGACGCTCCATGCTAGTTGAATACCACTGGCTAAAAGGAGGCAGCAGGTTCATTAGAAACTTTTTGCTTCTTTTCCCTTAGTAATAAAGCATAGCTGGAGCAACAAAGAGGTTTAAATACCTTTCTGAGGGCTAAAAATTCACATTTGTGTGACATTAAGCCATGAATATTTTGAAAACACTTCTCATGTGGTGACATCACTTCATAGCATGCTAGCTGCTTTTGAGATGTCTCGAAGCCATGTGGGATTCTGTAGTGCTTATTGTCATCTTTGTGTAAACAATGCTTATAGAAAAAAAAAGAAAAAAAACTGAAACAAACCATCTCAAATTCCCACTTTCTGAAACTTTAGCCACTTCTAATAGGCTTAGCCTGTCTAAATAAATAAATAAAGCCTATCCCTGGTAGTCTTAATCTTCCATTTTGTTCTGCCCCAGTCTAGATATCACGGTGTTAGCCTGAGGGAAATATTGCTGTAGCTCTCGCCTGCAGAAACCCATTTACTGATGGATAGATGATTGACAGTCATCCTGGGGCCGAGTCTTCCCATCTTGATCCCCTCCAAACGCCCTCTGATTGCTTTCCAAAAACAAACAATCCCTGATGATGGAGAATTATCCCAACACGACCACTGGGTTTTGTAAGCATAAATAAATTGCATGTGTAAGAAAACTAGTGTGACTTCAAAACAAGGCCCTTTACTGTGGTGTTTAGAAGAGCATATCATTCTTGGCCCTTTTTGTGAATGTACTGTCAATCAACGACATGCATTTAACAATGCTAACTCACCCATACATAAAAGTTATGTCACTCTCATATTATGTTTTTATTAAAACTTATATAGCAAATTTCTAAATCCTTTTTTCCATAGAATGGAATATACACCGATCAGGCATAACATTATGACCACAGACAGGTGAAGTGAATAATACTGATTATCTCTTCATCAGGGCACCTGTTAGTGGGTGGGATATATTAGGCAGCAAGAGAACATTTTGTCCTCAAAGTTGATGTGTTAGAAGCAGGACAAATGGGCAAGCGTAAGGATTTGAATGAGTTTGACAAGGGCCAAATTGTGATGGCTAGATGACTGGGTCAGAGCATCTCCAAAACTGCAGTTCTTGTTAGGTTTTTCCGGTCTGCAGTCGTCAGTATCTATGAAAAGGAAGGGTTGAACCGGTGACAGGGTCATGGGTGGCCAAGGCTCATTGATGCACGTGGAGCGAAGGCTGGCCCGTGTGGTCCGATCCAACAGACGAGCTCCTGTAGCTCAAATTGCTCAAGAAGTTAATGCTGGTTCTGATAGAAAGGTGTCAGAATACACAGTGCATCGCAGTTTGTTGTGTATAGGACTGCATAGCCACAGACCAGTCAGGTTGCCCATGCTGACCCCTGTCCACCGCCGAAAGGAAAGTGGTCGTAATGTTATGCCTGATCGGTGTATACATAGCAAACTTTGGCTTTGTTCAAAAACCAATAGTACTTGCCTTAAACACCATTAATTATCAGCAAATATTATGTCTTTTGATTTATTTCCTAAAGCATTCTGTGTTTTAGTAATGGTAGGATGTTGTTCCAGCAGAAATGTTTTTATTAGAAACCGTAGGGGACATTCAGTCGGTCATAATTTCTCTCTTTGTGGATATGTTCCTTTGTTCATTGAATAAATCTAATCTCTTGTTTCTAGTGGAACACCAGGGTTTTATCTGTAGTCAGCCATGCTCAATATGCCTGTCTTGAATTGCATTTCACAGCAAGACTATACAAATATGTTCAAGCATAGTCGTAGGTCACCAAATATAAATCATGATTTGTTCCTTTGATCTGAATATGTTCATGAATCTTTATATATTGAACTTGCATGAAATCGATGGACCCAGACTATAGAGCTTGCTGCTGAAATATGCCACCTTTGTTTGATCTGCATATACAGTGATTCAGTGCTAAGCTTGTCAATGAAACCACTGAAAATGCTTTTTTTTTTATTTTACATTTACATTTTCATTTTTATTTATGCTTTTATCCAAAGTGACTTGTATTGCATTCAAGGTACACATTTTATCAGTGCTTGCTTTCCCTGAGAATTGAACCCACATCCATGGCGTTGCTTGCGCCATGCTTTACCATTTGAGCGACAAGAAGCTAAAGGAAGGCCAATGATAATGATACATATTTCATTATCATAAATCATTACAAAAGTTTCTTCAAAGGTTTGAAGTTTTTTTTTAAAGAAATACAGAATAAATATAATACAGTACTTTTATTCAGAAAAGATGCTATAAATTTATCAAACGTGACAAAAGACGTTACAAAAGATGTCTGTTTCTTGAGCTCCAAATCAGCAAATTAGAATGATTTCTGAAGGATCGTGTGACACGGAAGACTCCAAAAAGCCAAAAAATGTTGATTCTTGTTTTATTACGAGCTCTGTCACACTCTTTTGGCCAGCAGACTGTCCTCTGTTCTGTGTTTTTTAAAAGGTTTAAGATTTAGCGTTCTCCATGTCAACCTTTCTAATATAGAATATAATATTAGAATATATTCTAATATTAGAATATTGCAGTATTGATTTACTGTATTTTTGATCGATTAATGAACACTGTGGTGATTAATGAAGATGTTTTACTGTTTTTAGACATTACATCACAACAGTATCAAGCTACAGGATCCTAAATACAGTATGTTCTTTGTTTTGATTGGCCTAGCAGGGCACCAACTAATTCCTTCACCACCATCCACCATCACTCACTGTAAAGCATGCTGGCACGTCAGCCCATAATTCCTGTTGAAATGTGGTCTCATCCATCTTCAGACACTGTCATGACAACCCCTCACTGTCAGCCCTTCTTTCAGGCCATCCATGTTTCGCGTCGCGGTGACTCTGGCATGGACTGAAGGAGAGTAATGGAGGAGTGTTTGTCTGTGGGACCCCTACCGATCTTTGCAGATTGAAATGCTGATATGTTGAGCAGTCTGCCCTGCTATTTGACTGCTGATGGATTGCGTTTATCCACTCGGCTGATGTTCATTACACCTGTTAGAGAGACAGGAAGCAACAGAGCGGAAGAGTGAGGCAACATGTACAATTTATTTAGCCTGTGTCCTTCTCTTTCAATGGAAAGAAGAAGAAGATGCCTGTCTGACACATCTGGGATCTGACTAAGCATTTCAAACTTTTTAATGATAAGGATAAATGAAACCTTTGCAAGGGACCACTTTCTAGAATATAAAGGGAGCCAGATAAATCCATTTATACTATTTAAAGGTAGGGTAGGTATAACGTAAGCCTGTAAGAGTTGTGCGTGTAAACCTCACTGGCTGTGGTCTTTAACGTTCTTGTTAGCACGCCCGCCTCCCACACCGGAGACGCCGGTTCAAATCCTGCTCGGAGCGGGTCGAGTAGAAATGGTTACAGAGGTGCTAGCAATAGCAAGCTAGCTTTGAAAGCATAAAATCCCATCCTCCCTTCAACGTGCTTTCCAAAGCCATGCCTCCTCCAAAACACATGAACACGCACAGCCAGAGCAGAGTCTGCAAAGCGTCACTAGAGACACCACTAAATTACCTCATGTCTCAAAGCACAAAACATTACAATAATAATGAGCGTAAACTTACAAACTTTAAAGAGAGCTGACTTGTACCAACTGACTGCTGCAGATTCATTTTGGCATTGATAGTGTTGGTATAGAAATGCATAAATCAAAAAGTATTTACGAAAAATATTGCCTACCCTACATTTAACTGCATTTACATATATAAATGCCCTAAACCCTACCTTTAATATTATCGTTTATAAAGACAACATTGTATAGCAAACATGTTGTATAGCAATTTGTTCCTTCAAAAATTCAAAGAGTCTGAGGGAAAAGGTGTTTGCGTATTTTGTGTGTTTGGATGACACCGCATTCAGTCAAAGCTATGATTCACTTTTTGCATCACGATGGCTATTTATGTCCATCATTGGAGCGTGATACATGTGTTTCTTTGGACAAACAAGGCTTTGCCCTGCACTGCTATACAAGGGGTATTGATTTGGTGGAAACAAATCAATCCAACCATTCAGGTTCTTTGTATATGTTTTAATAAGCAAGGGTGCACCGAGGCCTCGGTTTGTATTTCGCAGAACGAGAAGTGCTAAGCATCTCTCTAAGGAGGAACAGGGCTTATTCAGGGAGAGTAATTCAGGAGCCTTTCAGACGGCCAATGTCATTCTCACGCTGAGATAGACACTGCAGTGTGAGGTTGGGCAAGTCTTCAACAAAACGTCTGCCGTTAGTGTGCGTTTTGAAATGGATTAAAAGTGCTTTATCACATCACCCACACTGGCTGGGCAAACAGTGAAGCCATTTACGGAGGCGGGCGAATGATTGATCCTCCAGCGCCCTTTAAGAAAACATAATGGGGACTGTGACTTGGGCCCCTCAGATGATTCACTCTGCCTCAGAAAACACTGGAGGCAAGTTTTTGACAAATACTAAAGAGACACTTTTTGTTAGCATGGATATTTGGAAGTGATTTATTTTTGTTCTTATCCAATATAATCAGTTTTGTTTTGTTTTTTCAGATTTCAGTATTTAAGATTGGATGGGACATATCAAAGTAAAAAATAAAGGGGAAAAAATGTGCTGGATGTGGATTTTTGACGAATAGAAAAGTTTAAAACGTTTATATAAAAAACTTTGTCTTTGCTGTCAAATGATTGTGTCCTTGCTGAATAAAAAAAAAAAATTTACTGACCCCAAACTTTTGATTGGTAGTGCATATATGCAGTAGAGCTGCCTTCATTTGCAAAGGATTCATCTCATATGATTAGAGCACTGATTAGACAAAAGTCATCAAAAAGGAGGAGAACGACTTTTGTCAATTTCAACACTTGTAGGACCTTAAATCTGGCTTTAAAATGCACAATCGCTGCTCTTTAGAGGGAATTCGCGGAGCACTCGACGCGTGCATCACATTTATGCAGTCGTACATCTGTAGGTGTGAGAGTTAGAGCTCTGTTTCTTTCTTTCTGCTTTGTGTCTAGGCTTGGTGTGTGTTTCTGAAGACTGATGGATTTGTTTGAATATGTTCTCTTTGCATACTCAAAGCCCTGGTGAATAATCCTCCGCTTGTGTAACTGGCATTCACTCAAATGACCCAGGGTATTGCAAACACTTCAGTCGCCAGCATACAGATCATTAAGGCTGAAAAATGGCACACAAAAGTGAATTTGGGATTTGAGAAATGTGATTTCTTCCACCACTTGATTGTGGAATTAATCTCATGCCACATTTATAAGTATGTGTTGGCTGGTTATTGCTCTGCGAGTCCCTTTGACGTCTCAAAATTAACCACATAAGAGCCACTTAAATAATTGCGCCTCAAAATGTTAAAAGCTTCAAACTGATTAATGATACAACAAAACACAAGCCCTTCAATGGCTGCTAGAGATCCTATTTCCAGTGTGAGACTTTTTAAATCATGGGTGTAAGTATTATAATGATCGCAAGCCAGAATATATGATTGTTTTAATATAAACTGATGTATTAAATCATACATTTATAGAGGTTAAAATTCTAGGGGTGAAATTCCTCGCTCTTTTAGCTGCCATTAAACACGAGTGGACTGGATTTAGCTTGATTAAAATATTCCAGAGTGCTTGTTATTTGACCTACATTGTTAAATAAGTCAGCGTTCAGAGTATTATATCTCAAAAGCTTGAATACATAATTGAAATTGTTTGATTGCCAGGAAATGGACTAACTTTACCGTAAAAGCAAGTGATCTTTGGCTTTTGTTCTGAATATACTCATATTTCTGGTGCCATTTCACTTTTGTATGGTGAAACACTTGAAAGTAGATATAGCATCTCTTCTGACTCATTTTTCTTTCCTGCAGGACACAGACCTGATTATGACCTTTAACATCTCCATGCATCGCTCCTGGTGGATGGAGAACGGCCCAGGGTGCAGGGTGACCCCCGTGACCCCTCCTCCCTCCTGGGCCCCGGAGGACCATCGCTACATCAGCATCGCTGGCTGCCTGCTGGAGTACCAGTATGTGGAGGTGGCCCACAGTTCCTTGCAGATTATACTAGCTGTGAGTAAAGTCTAATCCTTTACAGGGCTTTTCTTTCCTTTTGCTGTGTTTGTGATCAAGACTTCTGGTATTAAATATACACTTCCGTTCAAAAGTTTGGGATCAGTAAGATTTTTAATGTTTTTTAAAGAAGTCTCTTTTGCTCAACAAGGCTGCATTTATTTGATTAAAAATACAACAAAAAAACAGTAATATTGTTAAATATTATTACCATTTAAAATAGCTGTTTTCTGTTTGAATATATTTTAAAATGTAAATTATTCATATGATGGCAAAGCTGAATTTTCACATGATCCTTTGAAAATCATTCTGATATGCTGATTTGCTGCTCAAGAAACATTTATTATTATTATCAATGTTGAAAACAGTTGTGTACAATTTTGAAATGAATACTTTTATTCCACAAAGATGCTTTAAATTGATCAAAAGTGACAGTAAAGACATTTATAATGTTACAAAAGAGTCTATTTCAGACAAATGCTGTTCTTTTGAACTTTGTAATCATCAAAAAATCCTAAAAAGTAATTGTACACAACTGTTTTCAACATTGATAATAATCAGAAATGTTTGTTGAGCAGCAAATCAGCATATTAGAATGATTTCTGAAGGATCATGTGACACTGGAGTAATGATGCTGAAAATTCAGCTTTGCATCACAGGAAAAAATTGCATTTTAAAATATATTCAAATAGAAAACAGTTATTTGAAATTGTAATAATATTTCACAATATTGCTGTTTTTTGTGTATTTTTAATCAAATAAATGCAGCCTTCGTGAGCAGAAGAGACTTCTTTTAAAAACATCTTACCAATCCCAAACTTTTGAACTGCAGTGTATATTTACGGTCCTTTATTATATGTCTCTTCTAATTGGTCGATCGTGGAATTCTGTGATGAAATATTAGTGTACAATGACAGCTAAACTATATAATTGACTGTTTCCAAGGATGAGAAGCTCCGCTTTAGAGTGGAAAATTCGGCAGTCGTCAGTACAGTACATTTGTTTTTGTCTGTTTAAAAGAAAACCAGTTGATTACACCAAGTCTGTAAATAACAGTTCAGGAAACGCTTCAGAATATGAGAGGCATCAAGCATTTGGCTGAGCTCCAGTGCTGATATTGCTTGAATGCGGGTTGTTAATAGGAGCTTAGCATGCTGCCTTCCTTTGAGTCTTTATTCTTTATCTCTTCCATTACCTGCAACACCTGCTTCTACCCCCCCTCCACAATCAGCGTCTCTAATGCAATAGTGAAGTGAACCCCCTCCAATGTGGATATAGCAATTCTCTGATTACAAGCCTGTACAATACTCTTCCTCGGCTTTCTTTCTCGTACAACGAAATCTAATTCCAAACATGTTTTTTGCCCAACGCAACATGAAATCAAAATTGACCCTGTTTACTGCATGATTCATCAGTGCACATTGTTTTGTTTGTTTTCATAATCTAACTGTAATATCCTTTCTGTTTTCTATAACCAAGGCCGCAGGGGCAAGGAATGTGAAATACGTGAACCAGTAATATCAGAGCCTACTTTTCATAAAAGTAGTGTTTCACTTGGAAAGGTATCATTTACAGATGTTAAATGGGCAGTATCATGCAGGATGACATTCTATACTTTGGCTGTTTTTTTAACAGGATTTTTGTAATTGTTATAAATACAGTCCACATTATGTACAGTATATAGCATGTATTTTAATTGAGAAACGCATGAAATATTACTACTTTAATGAGCTAAATTGTGGTCACAAATTGTGAAAATCTGGACAAATGGTGATCATTGTCAGCACCTAAATTATTATATTTTAGTTAAAAAATGTTGTATGGCCCCTTATCATCCCATACAGTATAAGGGAAAATGTGTATCCTGTAATTGGTCACCTTTCCCCCCCACAGTTTTCAAGTTTTTCACCTTTTGACCACCTTTTAGCTCATAAAATATACATATTTAATGAGTCTCTTAATTAATTCATCATTTTAAAAAAATGTTTGCCTTCGCTCTTTCATTTTTAATGGTCCTGTGGTGTGACAAATGAATTTTATACAAATAGTCTATGTACTCTCTCAATTTAAATGAGCTCATAAAAGGTCATCGTAATTATATAAATGGATTATCTACATTTAATGTATTAAAGATGCTTTAAAAATAAAAATTGTTGCTATACAAATAAAAATTTTATTTATAGTAATATGCAGTTTTATAAAAATAAAATAAAAATGCTGGGATTTAGAATTCTGCTGCAACTCAGTCATATTAAGTTCAGCTACTACAATCAAGTTTTGAGTTCCCGCAACTTTTTTTCTAATAAGTACAATGAACTTTCATTATTATTTGAGTGAAACAAACTCATTTCATTTAACTAATTTCACTGTTGGGTTTTTGATGAAATGAAGAATGTCACGCTACATGAATTCCCAAAAGTATTTCATGTTAGTTACCAATAGAAATATGTATGCTTCAAATCTTGATGTTGAAAATATAGTTGACATGTTGATGAACATGTTATTTGGCAACTACCAAAATGCACTGCATGTATTAATCAAAGACTACATTTGTGAACAATGTTTTGTTATTGATAACATGCTTTTTGCACGTAATATCTCAAGTTGTAGCGTGAATTGTGCTGTATGTGAGAGCGTTTCTTTGTGAGACTGGTATACTGTACCTTATCAGCTGTGATGTCAGGGGGTCAGTAACTTCAATGGTGACCACTGGTGTCTCATAAAGACCTGTAACAGAGCACAGGCAGGTATCGGCTCCATTCACACCGATATTTATAGACCTTCCTCTGTTACGACTTATGTTCCTGTTGAGATATTATATAGCGAATAGCTGAGGAGAAAGGCAGTGGCTTGTCTGTGCAGACAGAGCGCCTGGTGGGAGCTTTTAGTGGCTTTGTGGTGCCCCCTCTCCAGAGAGGAGAGTAGGAACCACTATTCCCTTATTGATGGTCTGGTCTCTATTCTACTGCAGGAAGCTATGTGATATAAAAATCACTATTTCATTTTTTTTTTCTGTCTTCTTGTAATTACAGAGCTGAAGCCCTGTTAGATTGCTTGAGCATGAGAGAATCCCAAGGCTGCTGAGGTGTTTTATAATGACTTCACACATGCCATGTAATTAGGCATGTGTGTTGATGAAACAGATCTGAATGTGGCGCTGTGGCTATGACAGTATTGAAGCACACCTGCTTCCCAAGGGAGCTTCACCTTCTGACTGTAAACGTAAGGGATTTCACTTGCAGTTTTTTTAACCGTACCTTATGATGAAGTACAAAATACGAGAAAGTACTTTTCAGACTGTTATAAAGCTCGTCTGAATATTTATCTTTATTCAACATTTTCTAAACCTAAAAAAAGTGTAGAAATAATTTTCACTTATAGTAAATTTCACAAATAATCACAAAGACAGCAAGTAACACAGTATTTTTAAAGGTAACATTCCTTTTAACATTCCTGGCTGAACAACGTTAGGATGTCCAATGGTTTGCTGTTAATTTTATAACAATGAAATAGGAATAACATTTTATAGAAATGAGACAGTAGAGTATGGAGCTATAGAATGAATGTGAATGTCCAAGCTCAGATCTTATGGTCTTGGAAGAATTTAATGAGAATTTTTTTGATTTCATAATAAAAGCTCAGAAAAGTCACCATTTGCCCTTCATTTAATTTCATTGCTGTATAAGAGATATTAAAGAGATCTCATTAGTGATTTTTCTTTCCTATAGGTCACACACTTTCATATGCGGAATAAGAAATATTGTTATGGGCTGTCAGATATTATGTAGGAAACTGTTGAAGTCTTTGCATGTTCAATAATGCTTAGTCTTCTAAACACAGAAACTGTTACAGTAGGCCAGGATCAATAAGACAATGATTGAATTAAGCTCTCTCTGAAGCATTGAAAGAGACAAGACATATGTCTGTGTCAGCAGAAGTGCTGAGTTAAGTCCCACCGCTGGCTGCTCAGAACGTTTCAAAGGAGTGTAAAACAATACCAAGGCCTGAAGTTTATTGCTAGCATTTTGTTCATGGTGTCCCGGCAGAGAGTCACAGTTTGGGTCATTCCTTGAACCCACCTAGCTGAGACAAGCTATGTTTATTGCTCCAAGTTTCTTTAAGGTCTAAGTTTATTGAAGTTTCTTTTTTCTAGTTTTCAGGTTGTTTAAAATTATTTGACATAGACATGTTTGTTCAGACATGGGCGAGAATCGCGGTGGGGGACCGGCGGGTCAGGATCCCCCCCAACCCGAAATATTATAAAAAATGTCTATTGTAAATAATCTACTGATATATGCTTAAAATTAGGGCTGAATCTAACGATTATTTTGGTAATCTAGTAATCGTTCGATTATTCTAACGATTACTCAAGGAGTCGCCCCCCTCCGGGTGCGTGCGCTGGCGCTGAGCCAGAGAAGGATACACTCAGTGCTTGGCATTTATCACAACTACATTTATTTCAACCACATGATGTTTATTTTAGGTTTCAGATATTTAAATACACAAAAGTACTAGTAACAATGCATTTAGAGTTTGTAAAATATACTGATGTCTATGGAAGCTGCAATAATAATCTGTAATAATAATAAATATCAGATACATATTACATACTGTGAGTAAGGCAAGCAACTATAAAGTTCACCCTCTTCTTCTCCCAATTCACTGGACACTTACGTTCATCCATGTATTTCAAAAGAAGTGGATGAATTCACGTGTTGTAAATCCGACAAATCTGTTCTCCTGACCGCGGCATAAACAAACATTGTGGCGCTCGTCGCGCATATAGCTCAACTACGACGATCATTATGAAGGTGCTTACACAACAAAACATATGGCTTAAAATGAATATAAAATAGTACTAACACAATAATTGATTCAAGTAAAGTATCAAAAGCAATTAATCGTATGATTTTATATAACAAAACTGTACATAATGTTCATATACATAATGTATTGAACAAACAACTAATATTCTTTATGTATTAAAAAATGCCTGCAGAGGGCACCAGTGGCCTGACGATTGTTTTTACACTTTACAACGCAATCTAATCCTTGTTTAATATCAATTGGCTTACAACATTTATTTAAAATGTCCAATTAGTCTTTAATATTTGGTCATTTCTTTATGACCAAAATGATACAACTAATACTACAAATTTCTTGAACAAGAACATGTGGACTTAAACGAGGGCTTAAACTTTTATTTTGAAATCACGACGAGCAGTTAGCACAGTAGAAACATACTGTATAATGTATTCTCCTGCGTTTGCGAAGCTCGATAGATGACTTGCCTTACAAATCTAATTAAATGTCGCACATTGCATTTCCAGATGAACGTTAAAAGCAATCCAAACTCACAGCATATGCAGAGATGGAGTTTGAGACGTACCACTCGTGTAAATGATAACAGTTCACGTGAAGCTGCATTTACTGTAAACGAAGCCGCTCTGAGGCGTACGTAGATAACCTACATGCATGTAAATAATTATACACATAATTATGCACATATATATTAAACCTGCAGCACATACATTTATTTAATTAATTCACAGCCTTTGTAAATTCACAATAGCATTATGCTTCATTATGATTTTTAAACAGGTTTGATATCGTGCAGCCTTAGAAAACGGTCTAACAATGCGTTTTGATGGATTCTAGTCTGTGGAAAGCGCCACTTCCGGTATTTTACCGGTTACTCAACACGGGCAAATTGAAATCGAGGATTTTTTAAAATCGAGTATTCTAATTTAATCGAGGAATCGTTACAGCCCTACTTAAAATCATTGTGTAAGTAATAAAACAATACAAACACAAACAGGGCAAAAAATGCGTTTTAAGTTTAGAAACATTTTGAGTCCCCCCTCCCTTGCCTCACAGTGCTTTGGTCCACCGCGCACCTCTCCTACATACAAGTCCGGTGGGAAAAAAACTAGGTTCTTCAGTAGTTGTGGAACTCCAGTAAGTAGGCTGTCAGGGCTATTTTATTTACTTTAAAAATCGGATGAACATCTGTGACTCTTTTCATTAATAAATTAGTCATGACAGAAAAATTATGTATTTTTCCATGAGCCTGCTATGTTAGCTATTATAATGTTACCTAGCTTGTTTGGTAGCTTGTTGGATAATAAGTCACCCACTACAACTACCATGGTGATAAGCCTGTGTGTGAACTGATATTAGGCTAATATTGTACCTTTGTGTTGGATTTTGCTCAATATGATGTTAAGTGGCAGATCAGTGGGCTTTCTGAAATCAAGGATTTTTCTTTTAAATATCTAAGTAATAGACATCCTCTGTCCCAGACAAAACTTAAAATAGTATAATAATAATTAATAATTATAATATGACCGCACGGTCAACCTATGAACCTAACTCAAATTTAAACTATTGCTTTGTAACATATATCCTTACAATTACAATTTTGGCTGTTATAGCAGTACAACATGGGAATTTAGTGGAGTTTTTGTTTGTTTTTGTCTGTTTGTTTATTTTTTTATCTGTATTGACCCATATTGAATATATAACCTCCGTTATTGAAAATTGAATCGGTCATGCTCATTTCCCATATTTCATTTATATTAATTTTGTGTCATCTAATACAATAATACTTCTGGTCACCAAGACTGCATTTATTGGCTCAAAAATACAGTAATACTGCAAATTATTATTACAAATTAAATGAACTGTTTTCTATTTTAAAATATTTTAAAGTGTTATATATCCAGTGATGGCAAAGCTTATTAGTTATCAGCATCATTACTTCGGTCTTCAATGTCACATGATCTGTCATAAATCATTCTATGCTGATTTGCTTCTCAAGAAACATTTATTATTATTATTATTATTATTATCAATGTGGAAAACAATTGTGCTGCTTAATATTTTGTGGAAACCATAATACTTTTTTACAGGATTCTTCAAAAAAACTGCATTTATTTGAAAAATTATAAATGACTACTTTTACATTTGGTCAATTTAATGCATCCTATCTGAATTTCGTTAAAACATGCTGACCCACAAACGTTTGAACGGTTGTATATATGTATTTTAGGCAGCATCATTTATCACAAATGAAACCCTTTCAGGGTGATAAAAGATAAAAGTTTTAGCGATAAGGACTGTATGTGTCTGTAGATTATACTTTACATACAGTAATGTTTGCTAAATTTATTTAATTGAATAAGAATCAAGAGCAATTGTCAAGACCGTCAGGGCTCAGATGCAAGTTCTTCCAGAGCTTTATCTGCAGTGTGGCAACAGTCTTTGTCTTGCCGCTTGTTTATGCAACCAAGTGAACTCAGATGCTCGTTCGTAATGTGTTTTCTCTGGAAGCGTCTTTGTTTGCAACAACATCTCAGAGAAGAAATTCATAATTGGAGCTAGAAATATATGCCTGTGCTGTTTTGCCACCTCACAATGTGATTCTTTATGTTTCAGACCCTCCCCAGTTGTGTCTGGATGCACAGACAACATTTTCAATCATCCCTTCAGATACATAATGATCGTCTTTGTTCACTACATAGGAATTGGGGTGTTGAAAAATTGACTCGTTCATTATTTTCTCCTAAAGCGAATAAGTGCCTCTTTGATCGGTTAACTATGGAGACAACCGCTCTCTCGCTCCCTCTCCGCACTTCTCGTTTTATCTAGCTGACAAGAACACAATTGATCAGCAAATTTTGCTCGTCTTCTCTTGCACTAAAACACAGTCATTTGACAGAACACAAAGTGTCCAAGTAATAATTTCTTATCTCATATTTATTAATGAAAATAACCTGGAGGTTAATTCGATTCAGTAATATGGAGATGGATGTGGCTTGTTGAAAGGGCATTGATGTGAACTACAGTAATGACAGCTCGATCTTCACACACACAGAGATAATTATGTGGATTACAGAGGAGGCATCTGGGAGGGAGTTCTGTCATTTCCCTGCTAGCCAGCTACTTTGTGCTTCTTCTTTTTTTTTTTTTTTTTCGAACGGCACCTGCAGCAGGCTCCGAGACGCGCCTTCGGTCCCATTGTTTTCCCGCGTCAGAGCAACAGTGCGGCACCTTCAGTTAATTAGGTTTCTCTCCCAGCCGAAATGGATGTGGAGCCTTCGACCATTCATTTACAAGCATCTCAGACATTAGTAAGGTTGCATGCGTCATTACACAGTAAGGGAGCGTCAGTCTGAAAGTAATTAAGTAGAGTTGTATGATAATGAAAGGCCCGTGGTGTGAGCTAATATCGGAATCGTACAACGATCGCTTCGTGATAATCCCAGGTTCTCTTGCTCTCCTCGCCTTCCTCTTGCACTCTGTGGGGCGAATTCACCAAATTATCATGATATTTTGGTGCAAAAAGCTGCGTAATATTCACTAACCACCTGCGGTTCAACTTGACCAGGTGGTTTATGCACTAGCATATGTATTTAAATTAAGTAATTAAGTCATTTGTCATTCTATTCAGTGCACGTCTCCGCCCGCAGAAAGCAGGTGTTATGCAGAATTTTATTTAAATGATATCTGTGAGACGACGAGAATACTTTTTGTGCGCCAAAAAAACTAAATAACTAAATTCAACAATATCTAGTGACGGGCGATTTCAAAACACTGCTTCGTGAAGCTTTGAAGCTTTACGAATCTTTTGTTTGGAATCAGTGGTTCAGAGTGTGAATCATTGAAATTTCTAAATGTTTCGAAACACTTCGAAGCCTCACTTCGAAGCCTTACTGAAATCATGTGACTTTGGCAGTTTGATACATGCTCCGAACCACTGATTTAAAAAAAAAAAAAAGATTTGTAAAGCTTCGAAGCTTCACAAAGCAGTGTGTTGAAATCACCCATCACTTAGATATTGTAGAATAAAGACGTTATTTTGTTTTTGTGGCGCACAAAAAGTATTCTGGTAGATTCATAACATTAAGGTTGAACCACTGTAATCACATGAACTGCTTTAAATACGTCTTTAGTACCTTTCTGGGCATTGAAAGTGTTAATTATCTTGCATCATTTTTGAGTGAACTAACCCTTTATGGTAAAATAGGCTGCAAATTAGGCCTGTCATGATAACTACTTTTTGTTGTGCGATATATTGCCCCAGGAATAATTGCAATATGCGATATTATTGTCATTTTAAGACCGTTGTATGCCACTGAATATATAATCATAATATAACAGCATAATAATGCAAGTAGGCCTACACACTTTCAAATGACAATGAACTTAACTCTTAAGAATATTTAGATACTGGAATTGAAGCGTCAAAAAATTAATAATGTTGAATAAATAATAAATAAACCTTTGCTAACAAAAACTGCAAAATAACAAGTAGAAAAAAACACTTGCAAATGCACAAACGGCACTTATGTGGAGATTTTCCATCTACAGGTTTTCCCCTGACCTTGTTTTCTCAGTAAAGTAAGGGTGCACGCTATTGTGAGATGTTAATATGAACAAAGACACAGATTTAGCAGTCAGATATGGCCTGCTGAGGTATCTGTTTTTCTAGAGGCGTGTTTGAAAAACTTCTTTTAACTTGAGTGCCGCGTTTTAGCGCCACGTCATGCATGAGATGCTGTGAAAGACGCAAGTGCAACAGTCAAACAAACACATTTCCATGGAAAAACAGCGCAGTGGAATGCAAAAACGTGTTCTCTATGAAAACAAACTAGACATACGCGACTGCCGCATCCTGTGTGAAACTAGCTGTGAGCGTGCACCATTTCGCACTGTCATATTTATATTTGCACCAGTGGATTGCGGAAACTGAGTGCATTTGCACTTATTCTTCCAAACTGTCTATAGTTGTCAGGAAAACACTATAACGACTCGAATGGCGCATTTTTCTGCCTGTCGATGCCAGCTCTGTGTATGAAGGAGCTGCCTGAGCCCTGCTTTCGCCTCGGAGAGCAGACGAGATGACAGAGGCAGCACGATCTGCAAAATGTCGGTGACATAATGGGCAATATATTGTGTCACCAAAAATTATCGAGGTCATGTCCATATATCGTACGATAAGTCGATATATTGTCTATCGCGACAGGCCTACTGCAAATGCTGTTTCATGTCAGTTTTAATATACAGCTATGTATATGAAAGAAAAATTATAAAACAGTTCAGGCTCTTGATTCTGATTGGTTGAGCTGCACTCAAAGCCGTTGTAAAATTCCCGAAAACATACAGCTGACCGCATTACATTAGTATAATTGCGCCACTGAATGTGTATGTTGCTGAGCAACCACTCTTAGCAACGTAACCATATGTTTGTTCTCTATTGATTCTATTCATTGAAGCTTAATGCATTATGTAGAAGAGTATTGTGTGAGAGAGAGAGATATAGAGTGACCAGTGTATTACCTGCATTCAAATTTAGCATATTCCTTCAGGTCAGTCCTATGTTCATAATAAAAAATCAGTTTGAATGTCGATGCGATCTTGTCCTTTTAACATTTAATGGGTTTTCCCATGCCCTGCTGACACTGACAGCTAGTCAAAGCGTTTGTCATTTGCATTTTTTTTTTTTTTTGGCTTTATTTTTTGTATTGTGTGGTAACCGTTTTAAAAAAGCAATAAGCCCCATGAAGCCATGGATTACAGTGAAATTTATAACAGCTAAGGGGGTTTTAGGCACTCCGCTCCGCGTTGTGACTAACAACACTTTTTAACTGTTATAAATTCACTGTAAACCACAGCTTCTTGGGGCTTATTGCTTTATTTTGTCACATGCCACTTAATTGCATTATATTGCAGAATATTCTTCTTTGGGCCCATGATTAAATCCCTAGCCATTTAAAAAAGATCAGGATTATACGGATATTATTATATCTCCTCCTTTGAAGATGCCACAGTGGACTTCAAACTTATTTCTGAATAACCCTTCTGCAGACACCAACTTTGGAGGTCCTTTAGAGGAGAGTGTGTTAATTTCCTCAGGTGCTTGGGAAGAAACAGAGTGCGCACTTATATCTGCTGCTGCTTGCAATGAGTGCATTGTGGGAAAGAGAGAGAGGAAAAAAGGGGAAGAGTGCACCGATGGTGGGATAACACTTCTCATCTGTGATTAATGCTCTCTCCCTCACCTCCTGCCCAGAGTACTCGTGAGGTCTGTTGTGTTGCTATCCACCAGCGTCTGTAGACAGAGGAGGAGGAGGCTCTCTTGTCCCCGCTCGTGTCATGTGCAGAAAATAGGACTCACCTGAAACAAAACCCTTTTGCCATACGCAACGCAAATGTACTGAAAAAGCATACGTCAAGCTGACATTCTCCACAGAAGTCCTTTGTGAGGTTTAGCTGAATGTCTGGCTCATATTCATTTTCGAGAGTCCACCTCTGGGGCGTTGGGAACTGTTCCTGGGCAGATTTCTCCTTCATAGCGAGAGAGAAGGAGAGAGTGTTGGCAGCCAGTTAGCCAAACCCCTGCTTTCTCTCTCTCTCTCTCTCTCTCTCTCTCCCTCTCCCTCTCTCTCTCTCTCTTTCACACAGACACAGATATGAAGGGGAGAGTGGGGGGGCTCTCGTATGCATGGATGCATCAGTAAATGAGCTGTGTCCAGCACACCAGAGCAGCACTGATATCGCACAGCCCTGGGATCTGCCTGACCATGAACAGACTGTGTAACCCGAAGGGCTTCCCATACAGACTAGTCAAAAGACCCGCTCCTGTTTCAGGATTGTGTGCCATTTGGAATTTAATTGAAAATGTCTAAAGTTCCAAATCAATTTTTGAATTTATTTAAAGGGATAGGTCACACAAAAATTTTGTCATTATTTTCTCACCCTCATGTTGTTCCAAACCTTTATGTAACCAAACAGTTTCTGTTCCTTTTGACTTCCATTGTGGACAAAAATGCAATGGAATTAACCGTTCGCAAAGAACCACTTTGCTACATCCGATAAGCCATGCCGATCTCTCGCCACACATCGTGTTCTCACGCAGTGAAAAATACAATGACAACACGTCGACAGACAGAGCAGGTTACTTTTGATATGAAACAGTCTCAAATTTCAAATTTTGTCATTTTTAAAGAAATTTAAACGATAAATAATGTTTTATGGCTCTTCAATGTGTCATGACAGATCGCTGTAGCACCTCAGTTTAAGCAGCTCGTGAACCGTTCATCTCTTCCTACTAGTTCATTTATAACATCAAATAAACTAATGAACATCATAAGGAATGTTGTTTCAACCATGGAAAGACATCAGTACACACCATTTTTCAAGTTCAAGTCCACCAACGTTAATCTACTAACTCCCCTGACTGCCTTATCGGACAAAATGGCGGATTCGGCGTTATGATAGGTTAGACCGCCTGTCAGTCAAACTCCCGGGGGAGGGTCAATTCAATAGGAACCAAAACTATTTGGTTACCAACCTTCTTCAAAATATATTATAAATAAAGAAAATTCAAGATTTCAAGATTCTTTGACAAAAAAAGTTCAAAAGACCTGCATTTATTTGAAAAAAAAAAAAAAAATGTTTTAACATCATACGTTTTTATTGTCACTTTTGATCAATTTAATGCATCCTTGGTGAATGAAAGCATCACTTTCTTTAAAAGTATTCTTTAAAACATATTACCACACACATTCAGGATAATTTTTTGATTTGTCATGTGTATGTTGCTGTGTTTAGTAATTCTGAATGGATCCGAAAACTGTAGTAGGTATATGCAGTCAGGTCAAGGCGGTTGGTTTAGGGTTTTTTATTTTTTCTTCATGTGGTCCTGTTTGGTATTGCAACTTGACTTGTCTAAAATGTAAACAACGAGGTTCCTACGCAGTTTGGAAAAGTATGGAATTTGATTTGAGTAATTTCCAGGTCTGGAAAAGTATGGAAAAAAGAAATCAGAGTATGGAAAAATATTTGTGTTTCCAGACTATTGGCTCTATTCAGTTTTCTAATTTATCATACCTGCAAACTAGTCACTTTTTGGCGAAATTAGCCGTTTTGAATCAAAATACGTAATTTATGTGAATCGTTTAGATCCGAAGAGTTTTTTTTTCGGAGTGAGTGTTTGTGTGTGTTACAAGATTCTCACAAGAATCGAAAATAGGCTACTTTCCCATAGACTTTCTTTGTGCTCTGTGACGTGATAGATCGCTGTAGTGCTCGTGAACCAACCATCTCTTCTGCTTTACTAGTTACCAGTGGTGGACAGTAACAAAGTATTTTTACTTTGTTACTGTACTTAAGTACATTTTTCAAGTATCTGTACTTTACTCGAGTATTTTTATTTTGAGCAACTTTTACTTTCACTTCACTACATTCCAAAGCGTAAGATCGTACTTTTTACTCCACTACATTTCATAAAACATATCGTTACCCATTATTTCAAAATGAAGAAATCGTCACATGCTCAGAGACGCAAAAGCAGTGTCCGATTCGTGCACGAACTGATTATTTTCAATCATCCTGTTAAATCGCTTCACAAATCACATCAACAATTCATTCGCGAATTGGACTGATCATATTGCAGCTGTTCTCGAGTCAACAAATCACTGATTCAATGATCCATTCAGACCAACCCTCCAGTGAATGAATTTCACTGTCTGACTGAAAATTTGCCAAGAACTGGGGATCCTCGAGTGCGCGCACGACTGATGGTGAAAAGTAAGTCAGCCTACTAATGTTGAATTTTAGGATGAATTATTGTAAGTGAAAATCATATGCTTCAAATAACGGTTGTATCTTCAAATAACGGTTGTATCAATTACATCGTTACGGCACTAGGAGGCGACAAGTGACTTAAAATGTATTTGACATTGAATGATTCATTCAAAAGATTTGTTCAAAAACATTGATTCATCCAGTGAATCAAGTTATGACAAGTGAAGTAGTTATGAGTGAGTCATTAAATCATTCATTCAAACCAATTTTTTAAAATTAATTAATTAAATATTTAAATAGACTGCAGCAATTAATATTTTGTCCTCTAGTAAATAATTATACACATTTTTTTAGTTGTCTATTCAGAATCATGGGAGAATCATGATTTCTATTTAAAAGAAACAAATAAAAATCTTGATTCTATTTTTATCCAGAATCGTGCAACTCTAACACAAATTAAAATAACACATGCACGTTCATCTTCCCTGCTACTGCAGCAATTTTTTTAAATGTTATGTATTTATCCCTATATGTTTCGCCTGTTTTTATATTGTTTGTCAACACACATTACATATTAAATATCTGCATCCACTAATCTTCCATCCATACTGACTAGTGCTGGCTGTTTGACAATTCATAATCATACATAATTATTTTGAGCAATAGGATTATATAAAATATATAATATAAAATTAAATTATATAAGTGGCCTATATAAAATTACAAAATAAACATTCATCAGTCAGTACTTTTTTACATTAAGTACATTAAAAATCAAGGACTTTTGTACTTTCACTCAAGTAAAATTGAAAAGGAGCACTAAATACTTTCAATATTTTATAATACGTATCTGTACTTTTACTCAAGTACTTGATCTGTGTACTTCGTCCACCACTGCTAGTTACAACACAAAATAAACATGATTGAACATCCGAAGGTATGTTGAAAGATACGGTACATCTTACCGAAATCTGTATCATGTCACATGTAATCGATCAATCAGTGTTTCAACCGCAGAAAGGCGTCAATAAAACAGCTTGTAAAAATGTCACATTTAGCCTACCTCAGAAAAACCGTTCAATGTCCAAAAAACTCATTATTTAGCTACAAAAATTAACTTTGAGAGGAGCATTTTGCTAAATATATGCACTATAGGCTATTGCATATTCATTGTATTTGTACTTAACATGGGCTTCGATATTGAATGTATAAATCTGTTTTATGACAGCCACCATTTAAATGTTAAGGCCTACATAAAAAAAAGAGTAGAAAAATAATTGTCATTAAAAATGTATTATAACGTTATTATAAAAACTTCCTTATGTGTAATTTAGCCTATATGTAAGTAGCTTTACTTCCTAACTTTTTCACCTCTCTTCACTTTGCAGATATGTTTATAAAGTTATGAATTTCTAAAATATTATGGAAACTGTCATATTGCACTTGTGTAGGGTATTCGACCCGGACTACAAACATGAAGCAGAAAAAACAGAAAAGGAGACCGAGGCTTACCAATGGCAGAAATCGTTTGGAAGGAGGTCTGGAAATTTGAGTATGGAAAAGTATGGAATTTTGAAATGGAAAACAAGCTCTTTGAAAACCCTGAAACAAGCTCTTTGCTGTTGCTGTTGAAAAAAACATAGTATAATATAGTATTAATTAATTTAAAAATGTCATCTACCGACAGCCCTAATAGACTTAAGGGTTTGTTCACCCAAAAATGAAAATTGCAGCTCAGTATTGGCTGAGGCTGTGTTCACATGAGAACCATGACGCATGCGTGTGATGCTGACGCAGGAGCCGGCCAATAATGAGTCGATGTTAGGACATAAACATGGAAGCTCTGCAATGTGTTCACTGCATCAACTGCATAACAGGGAATATTGTTGAATAAAGTCTTTATTTTTGTTTAGTTTTTGTCACGTCGACTGTTTTAACAATGTACCTTTCTGGACCTTGACAGTGGTTGTTATATTGCTGTCTATTAAGGAGTCATATAGCTCTCGGATTTTGTTTTTTGAAGATGAACAAATGTCTTACAGGTGTGAAACGACATGAGAGTGAGTAATTATGACAGAATTTTCATTTTTGGGTGACCTAACCCTTTATTACACAACCAGGGTTGGGTATATTTTTTTGTGGGCCCTAAGCAAAGTCAAAACCTTGTGGCCCCATTTACTTGGGGGTGGGAGGTGGGAACATTTAACAAAGTTACAGCCTTCTTTTAATGTTAGTATATTGCTTCAGAAGGTAGACAGTAAGTTAGCTCACTAGGAGCTGCAATGAGAATCTCACGCGATTGCTTTTTATTCATCTTGCATGCTGTTTTAAATATTAAATGCCATCTCTATTACAGAGACTTTACAGTAATGATAGTGAGCAGCTAGCTTCAGGCACCTAAAGCATGTGGACTATGAAAATTTCACATCATGATAATCTCTTCTATGTGGGCACTGGGTGTATTCTCATCCCTGGTGGTTACCTCCACATCAGCTGTCATGACTATGTGGCATGACATATGCTAACAGAAATCTCAGCTAGCCCTGTTTGTGTCAAACCCCAGTCTCTGTTCCCATGCAGAGGACTATAACAGGCCTGTACTAAGATGACTGGGTCATGCCGGGTTTATAGGACTTAGGCTGCCGTCTGACAGCTGGTGATTTTGAGTCACATCCTTTTCGTTATTATACTTGTCCCAAACCTGCACCGTTCTCAACAGGCAGCCATAGCCGTGAGTCCAGTCAGATAAGTTAATGAAAGCCTCTATTAGCAGCTATACTGATGAGCTTCTGAGAACATGTTCAATGACACTCATAATCAATCAAGCCTTGTTTAATTACGGTGCATCATCTTATTGATGCTAGGGTTATCAATATGCTCTGCAAGACTTTAAGATGCAAGACTAAAAATCTTTTTATAATTTAGCCTTTTAACAATATATTCAATATATCTTTATCGGTTTACTGCAGAATGGTTTGCTTTGTTTTATTTTTAATTTTATTTTTAATTTTTTTAATGAATGTAAAATAAATACATTTATTTACTCTTTTATTTTAATTGACTAATTCATTTGTTTAAATTAAAAATATGTATTTTTTTTTTTTTTAATTATTTTACCAAACCACTGGCTTCTGCATTAATTTTATTAATTTGTCTTGGTATTTTCTTTTAATAACTCAAATGATTTAAACCAAACAGTTACCAAGTAGATTCAATAAGTGTATAATGTAAGAAGTATTCATTATATTTTATTATATTCATCAAACTGCATTACTTGCATATGTTTTTACTGAAACATGTCAATACATGAGAAATGCCACACAGACCCTGCTGTAAATAAAAGTGATAAAACTGAATCAGACATTAAATAGTCCATTTGAACTCATTTGAAAATTATTCAATGTTGTTTTTGCAACTTCTAAAGTTTAAATTACACATAAGCAAGGATGGCAAAACTAATATAATGAAGTAACTTAATGGCTAAATAAAAAGCAAATAATGTTGCTTCATTTTATATTAGCAGCAAGATCTTCACAAATATATAGTGAATATATAGCCCTAATAATTGTTTGGTGAGGAGTTTTGATCCCAGGCTCCATTAGCAGCATTAAATGAATGAGCTTACTTGATATGAGATTTCCTTAGATTCTTATACTCCTCTTAAAGCTGTTTGCATCATATTTGCCTTATTAATAGTCACACTTTTCTGGGTTTTATGTACCTTCTCTTGTATTAAGCCTGTTGATTGAGCAGTATAATTTGCATAACCCCCTGTGTGCTAACAACTCTCCCTGTGCGTCGTCTCTTAAGATGCATGGAGGCAGATACTTTTCTCAATTTCCTCAGTGTAGCTGGTTTAAAACTGCTTGCTTTCTGCATTCTCAGGATGATCCCAGGCTCACACATTCATTTTAACAGCTGAACCACTGTTTATTTCGATGCCTATTGTTCTGAGCTATTTTTGACAATGATAAGAAAATGAAGGAAAGGTGTGTGCCAGGAAAAGACAAACATTGAATCAAATTTGATGCAATCACTGCAGAAAGACTAAAAGGACTATCTGCTCAAAAGCAATTTTTTAACCATGGCTGGTTGTTAACCGTGGTATTTTGTCCTGAAATAAAGCGAGCTGGGTCCAGTGTGAGGATGTGCAAAGTACATATTTTCAAAATCAACTACTCTGTGTTAAGACACCGATCAGACGTATTTTAGCGATGTTCTTGTGTTTAAAAACAGCTGGACGAATGGAAGTTGTCTCGAGATGTGTTTTTAACTTAAAAATGCAACACTCATGGAGCATGATGATAGACCAAAAATTAAAAAAATATTTGGAGCCCTACAGTAATTGACCTGAAATTTGTTGAGGGTTTATTTATCTGCTTTGAGTGCAGCAGAGGTGCTTTAAAGGGGATGAAAGGTGCTGCTTCAAAGCGGACGCAAAGAGGGTTGTGTGTAGCGTGCTGACAGTAAAAGCTTTTCGGAGAAGTTTTTCCTCTAAATTCACCCCCTTCAAAGCACAGCAGCTAAATAATAATAGCTAAAAAATCTACATAAACTAGTCAAACTCACTAATTGAGTACTCAGTTATTGGGTGACTACTCCTGATCTATTCTTTTAAAATCCTGTGGTAGAACGTTTTGCTTAATTGATTGGGTGATTGATTGATTTAAAATACATGTATTTATTTCCATATTTATATTTAATTAAATGTATTTATTTATTTATAATGTACTTTATAATGGGGACTTTTTTCTTAGTATAGTGAGCCGGATCACTCATTTTGACCCCTCATCCAAGTTAAAACTCCTTAAAAGGGCATTTAAAAATGGATGAATCTATCTCCCATTAGCAATTATGCAGATTTGACCATTCCTTTGCATTTATATTGAAACAACAACAATAACCTTTCTTAAGCTGTCAGTCCATGAACGATTTATGGAGCGCCTAAAGAAGAATACGTAACTGTTTTGACAAAACATAACACCCAAAGGAAAAGAAAATCAATCGACCTCATTACATGCCGATCCCTCAAGACCTTTGTGGAAACCTATTGCCATAGCCAATTTCGATTCAAGACTTAATTTGGTGGCGAGGATGAGTAGCGCTCGGCGAATCATCAGCTTGGCAGATGCCAGTGCAGCAGGCGATTGCCATCAGCTCTCGTAAATGTCAACACTAGGCCGAACTCCCTGGTGATCTTATTCAAAGTCTATTTTGGTTTCTTTTTATCCATCTGTTGACCCCTTTCATTCTCTTTCTTGTCTTGCTATTTTCTCCGTCACTCTGCCGGAGTGAGTAACGATGCAGGCTGCGGTTGAGTGACAGGAGGTCTGATATCGCTGCTGCGGCTGACGTGGCCAAGCATCTCATCTGATAAGTCAGAGAAATCGGCAACCAATGCTGAATGGCAGAGCCCTATTACTCAAACACCACACACCACATGAGCAAGATGTTGACGAGAATCATAATGAATAATGAAATAAATGTTTTTCTCTAATACATATTTCTCTAATACAAAACCCCTAGAAATCCTTATGAGTAAAGTTAAGTATCTCTGAAGTATATTACCCTCCATATTTACAAATTTCAGCACACCAGGGTGACTAGGGCCGTCAAATTGTCCAGCCATGACTTCATGGTTTTACAGGAGAATAAATATGAGGAAACACAAAGGCCAAATTCCCTTAATCATCCATCACAATTAGTAAAATGAAAGAATAGAATTCTGATGTGCAACAAAAGATTGTTGAGCTTCACAAAATAGAAAGTGTCTATACGGAATTAGCTAAAGCATTGAAAATTCCCATTTCCACCATCAGGGAAATAATTAAGAAGTTCAATCAACAGGAAACATTATGAATCTGCCTGGAAGAGAACGTGTTTATGTAAGCAATAAGGTATGAGAGGCTGTGCTTTATCGTGAATAAGTCACGGCTGAAGGGTGTTGTTAGGCACGACCCCTTCAGCCGTGACTTATTCATAATACAGCACCAGCCTCGAGTATCTTATTGCTTTTATAAAACGGTTACCACACAATACAAATATTAAAGCCAAAAATATGTAACATTGCAACTTTCATGAAGTAAACTTTCACTAAAATCCTTCCTTCTGCCGGAAAAAAATAGTCCCTGACTGTGAATGGCAACAGAAGTTACATTGTTACGCCATTAGATGGCAGCAAAGACTGTCTTTATGAGTGTGTCAGTCAGTAGCGAAGACTTTTACATTGAAAAGACTGAATTGTTGTGAACACAGAACAAGACGCAACTGACAAATGCTTTGACTAGCGCTGTCAGTCACAGTAAAACCCCTTAACTGTTAAAAGGACAAGATAATACATCGGACATCGGACAGCAGATTTTTTATTATGAACATAGGACTGACCTGAAGGAAAATGCTAAATCTGAATGCAGGTAATAAACTCGCTCACTCGATCTCTTTCTCACAATACTCTTCTACATAATACAGTAAGCTTCAATGAACAATATCAATTGAGAACATACAGTTTACGTTGCTAAGAGTGGTTGCTAAGGGTGTTGTGTAGTGATACACAGAACCGTTGGGTGAAGCGGTCATAGCCATTTTATTGTGAATAAAACACAGCTATTGACCAATCAGAATCAAGGACAGGAACTAACCGTTTTATAAATTATCTTAATGCACGCGAGGAGGAGAGTTTGAGTGGCCAAAGACTCTCCAAGGATCACAGCTAGAGAATTGCAGAAAATAGTTGAGTCATGGGGTCAGAAAGCCTAAAATAAAAAAAGAAGATCAAACAGCACCTACATCACAAGTTGTTTGGGAGGATTTCAAGAAAAATCCTCTTGCTCTCATCCTAAAACAAACTCCAGCATGTCAGACACAGCTGGAACTTCAAACAGAACGGGTTCTATGGTCAGAAAGTGAAAAATTAGCTTTTTGGCAGCAAACACTCAAGATGGGTTTGGTGCACACAGGGATAAAAAAAAGTTCCCCATGTGTACGATTAAATAGACTACTGGATCTTTAATGTTGTGGGCCTATTTTTCAGCTGGAGGTCCTGGATATCTTGTTCAGATACATGGCATCATGGTTTCTATTAAATACGAACAGATAAAAAAAATCTAAACTTGACAGCCTCTGCTAGAAATCTTATAATGGGTTTTGTTTGGATCTTCCATCAAGATAATGATCCAAAACATTAAAATCAACACAAACATGGGTCACTGAGCACAAAATGAAGGTTCTGCCATGGCCCAGTCCGCTGACCTGAACCCTATAGAAACATGGACTTGCAACTGAAGGATCTGGAGAGATATGGTGGAATGTTTTCTGATCTCTTGTCAGGTGTTCTCCAAACTCATCAGGCATTATAGGAGAAGAATCAGAGCTTGGCAAAAGGAGGTTGCAAAAAGTATGGAATAAAAGGGTGCCAATGTGTATTACAGAAAATCATTTATTTCATAATGAGATCCCCATCCCCACCTACCCAAATTTTTGTGAATTTTTTTGAAGGATTAACAATGCAGATTTATTTTCACAGGCTTCTTTGTTCATATTTACCAAGGGTGCCAATAATTCTAACCAGGACTGTATATATTCAGACAGAATGATTGCGAGCGTTATGTTGTTTTTATACGACAGTACATATAGATTAATATTGAGTAGCTAATTCTGTAAGTTAACATTGAGTAACTTATATTTTAGATATTTTAGCACAACTGTTTTCAACATTGATAAGAAATATTTTTTTTGAGCACCAAATCAGCATATTAGAATGATTTCTGAAGGATCATGTGACACTGAGGACTGTAAATGAAGCTGAAAAATCAGTAGAATAAATTACATTTTAAAATATATGCTTTTAAAGTCGTTTATAATCTTTTAAATTGCAACAGAAAATCACAACATTACTGTTTTTACTGTATTTTTAATCAAATAAATGCAGCCATGGTGAGCACAAGACTTCTTTAAAAATCATTAGTGTATAAATATATATACATATATACACACATATATATATATATAATGTGTTTTAAGCTGATTTTTTTGAGTGCTGAGAGAGAAAGCCAGCAAGAAAGAGAATTGGTTAAATACTTGGAAGCTTATCTCATCCAAATACTCTGACAGATTAATGACTTGTATGATAAATAACCATAAGATCCCTGACTATCACTCACACCTCAGCGCCTGGACAAGATCAATGTTCAACACGTATAATGTATGGTATTAGCAGCTGGACTCAAACCAAGCCAGACTGAAACTAAATAACTGTCTGTCATTGTTATTGTAGGCAGAGATGTTTTTCTATGTTACGTCTGTTATGACATAGAGAGATTATTCCAAAGCTCTGTCAAAACAAACATGCAATTTATTTACTAGAATCAACAAGTTTTGTTGTTGTTGTTTGATGTGTTGGAGGCCATCTGACTATTTGATCCAAGCAATCACATCTCTGTACCTTCTAGTATCCTCGCTATCCAATATCAACCAACCCACCACCTGCAGGCCTTAGCTTTAAATCCTTTTGTCTGTTCCTCTGTTTGTCAGGATAGAACCTTTCACTTACCCAGTTATACTCAGCAGGAAAGGAAATATCTCTGGTGTGTTATAAAATTGCCATTACTGATGGAGGGCTTCGGGAGGTCACTGAAGCAATTATCCAAGAGTCGTTGCGGCTTTGCTCCAAGCAAAGCCTGACTTCTCGATCTCAGCTGGACACCTGCCCACCACCCATCTTTTCCTTCTAAAATATGATCGCTAACACATCAGGAGGCCGTGAGGTCTGCCAAGCGTTATGTCGTGTGTCTTATTCAGTGTACAAATTCTTCCTCCTGCTTCCTTCAGCTGTCTGAACAAGCTCATAAGGTTGCCTTTATGATTTGTGTGTTTTATGCCATTCTGTATTGAGTCACAAATCAATGGCATCACTCCTGGCGACGCTTTTGTCACTTTGCAGAGTGTAAAACCGGAAACGCGAAGCAAGCGTGCACTATCACGCTCCAGGCCTTTGGCACTCTCGGCAGCCGGTATGCAGAGCAGGTATTCAAACATTATTTTGTCAAGATCAATGAGATGTCTGAATTCATTACTGTAAACAAAGAGCAATTATGCTCTTTACTTGGAGAGTAGGCTTTTACAGCAGACAATCAATCCAGGCACAATGGAGCTGGGAGCTCAGGGCCACGATATGAATTAGCATCAAGTGAAGGAAAAGCAGCTCTGCAGAAGCCAGTAAAAATTAAAGAAACCAGAGCTAAAATGCATAAATCCCTCATAGAAGGAATGAAGCATGTTACCTACTTGTAAAGGTTAGATATTATATTATATTATATTTGTTTGTATAATTTTTTTTATGTGTCAATTGCATGAATTATATTTCACCCCAAATTCAATGAAAATAAATCATTTTAATTAAAATGAGGCCTATGTCTAGACCAAAGGTTGTTGTTTTTGTTAAGCTTTGCTTTGCTTTGTTTTTTGTTTTTCGTTTCTTTTCGTTTCATTTTTGCATTGTGACCATTTACATTATAAACATTTTACCACCAAATTCTCATCCAGATGTTTTTGCTTGTGATGTTTTTCTTCTTTTTCATTTGTTTCGAATTCTAATTGTTCTCACTGATGATTCTCATTACTGTAATATAATGCATTAAAAGTGAAGTGTGTAATTTTCCTTAATCACATTTCTACATTATTTTCTTTTAATAACATTTAATTACACATGCACTTCTCCAATTCTTATTGTAATGTAAAAAATCCTGATATGTATTTTAAATTTTGAATTATTTATATAGCATTGTATACTGTTTGTTTGTACTGCCTTTTAAAGCTAAAGTATGTAATTTTTTTAATTGTTAAAAAATTGTTTCTATTTCCAGCTTTATGTGAATGGACAGTTATATAAAACAGGTTTATTGACATATTATATTTATTAATTATTATTTAATTTGTTTGGTCCTGTTGGTTTTACGGGATTTTTTTTATCTTTAATTGAATTAATGAATTTTTGATTAATGAAACTTTTGATCTTTCATTTTTTTTAATGCAGAATTAACCATTTATTTCTCATAAAATAGACATGTATTAGTGAGATTCATCATAAAAGAAACCCATGGCTATTGTGAATCATCAAGAAAATTTGGTAACACTTTATTTTAGGGTCTTTAAACTAGTTGCTTTTTGGCATACATATTACTAGAATATTGGTTATTTATTAGTACTTATTAAGCACATATTAATGCCTTATTCTCCGTGACCTTATTCTACATTCCTAATCCTACCCAGTACCTGAACTTACTAACTATTAATAAGCAGTAAATTAGGAGTTTATTAAGGGAAAAGTCATAGTTAATAGTTTATATGTGTTCCCTATACTAAAGTGTTACTGAAAATTCTATATAGTAAAGAGTAAAAAATGGAGAAAGCTGCTCTGTATCCTGCTGTCAGATTCCTTACATACAGTATAATATCCATCTCAAGAAAGAGGCCTTTACAGTGGATGGAATGAAATTGCTTTCTTTCCAGTCTCCATTCTTTGCATTGAAGAGTTCATAGGCAACACAGAGGTGTGATTTCTTCATTCGCTCCTCTCCTGCCATGGCAGGTTCGGTGCGGCAGATCACCAGTATGCTTTCTGGAGCACTGTAGTCTATGGAGGTCTGTGTTGTGTGTTTCTTCTCAAGAAGCACAGCAAAAGAGCTTCCTCTATAAGCATTGGGTGCAACTGTGTCATAGAGAAGCTTATCCCCTCTGGCTAAGTGCCTGCTCAATTGTGAAAGTGGAAAATTGGGTGTGATGTGTTGTTTGGGAATCAAAGCAGCTGTGATGAAAGTGTCGGCTTTACTCAATTTTTTTGTGTTCCTTCCCCACTAACACTGGCAAATTCTGCCAATTGTCAACAAAGCGAAAACTCTTGGCGTGGAGCACTGACTCACAGACTGTTGCCCTTTAGAAAAACATTGGCAGCTATAGATACAGAGTGAAAGTCTATTATCTGTGGTTTTTGAAGAAGAAATTACTAAAACATTTGGAAGAGGGTCGACTGCATTTTTGATTTTGATATTGCTAAAGCGGTGTCAGGTGCTCTTTGTCCAGTAAAGACTTTGTCTATAAGTTTAGCTTTTATTTGAAGTGGCAATCTAAAAAAGGTACTGTGGTGTTTAATGCACCTTGGAGTATCATATAAATACCATGAATTTGATACTCATGAACATGATTTTTTTGGAGAAGCATTCTGCTATTGTAGACAATTTTACTAACATCATTTGATTTACAATAGTAGCACAGCAAATCATATTTTTTCTTCATTGTCTTACAAACCTCATTTGCCTCTTAGCATGCCTTGTTCTTATAAAATGGCACTTCAGGAGCTGAGAACTCAAGGCAGTGAATGAAGGGAGTTCTTAGCCGTGATTAAAAAGCTAAAAAGGTTCATTTAGCACCGCTAACAAGACTTCCTTTTGCTAGCTCTGAGCTATAGCGTGGCCCTAGCCGCACTAATGTACTGCGTCTAATTCAGATTAACAGCCAGGTGGACAAGGCCCAAGGAGGTCAACACTGAAATTGGTTTCTTCCGAGGACTGAAAGGCAGCGAGGGGATATTCCATATAGGTCAAAAAGTGACTTTCCGAAACCACAAGGACTAAATCATTTGTAATGTTTTAACAAAGTATTAGTGTTTGTGCCTCAGATTGAAAATACTCTGACATTTATTGTAGATGATCTGAACTGTAAATTAGGCTTGGAATGTTTCAGTCTTTTATTCCTTTGGCACTTTTTGTTCTAAGACTGGTGGAGGTACAGTAAGAAGGTCAAAGATGGCATGTCTGGTATTGCTGTAGCCTACAGCAAAAGACCCAATTAAAACATACTTACAAGTGAAATGTGGTATAAACTGTGATAAAATAATGTATTTTCTAATGTGGTGCATTTTGAAATTCTGATGTGCTGCATTATCTACAGATAAATACTACATTTTTATATTTTCTATATAAAATGTTCTAGTGTTTGCCCATGCAAAACTCTGTGCCACAAAGCTAGGGCATTCTAGGTGGTTGCTAGGTGGTTGTTACGGTGTTCAGAGTGGTTTGCAGTGTGTTTTGGATAGTTGCTAGGTGGTTGTTAGGGTCTTCTTGGTAGTTGCTGGCTGTTGTTGGGGTGGTTGCAAGGTGGCTGTTAGGATGGCCCGTAGATGGTTTTTAGGGTGTCTTAGTGAATGATAGGATGTTCTAGGTGGTTTCTAGGGAGTTCTGGGTGGTTGCTAGGGTGTTTTGCATAGCTGCTAGGGTGTTCTGGGTAGTTGCAAGTTGTAGTTAAGGTGGTCTGAGTGGTTGCTTGGGAGTTCTTGGTGGTTGCTAGGTGGTTGTTAAGGTGTTCTGAGTGGTTTACAGTGTGTTTTAAATAGTTGTTAGGGTCTTCTTGGTAGTAGCTGGCTGTTGTTAGGGTGGTTGCAAGGTGGCTGTTAGGATGGTCTGTAGATGGTTTTTAGGGTGTCTTAGTGGTTGCTAGGATGTTCTAGGTGGTTTCTAGTGAGTTCTGGGTGGTTGCTAGGGTGTTTTGGGTATTTTCTAAGGTGCTCTGGGTAGTTGCTAGGTATAGTTATGGTGATCTGAGTGGTTGCTGGGGAGTTCTGGTTGCTAGGGTGTTTTGGGTATTTTCTAGGGTGTTCTGGGTAGTTGCTAGTTGTAGTTAAGGTGGTCTGAGTCGTTGCTGGTTACTAGGGGATTGTTAGGGTGTTCCGAGTGGTTCGCAGTGTGTTTTGCAAAGTGTTTAGGTGGTTGCTAGGTTCTTCTTGGTAGTTGCTAGGTTGTTGATATGGTGGTTGCAAGTTGGCTGCTAGGATGGACCGTAGATGGTTTTTAGGGTGCCTTAGTGAATGATAGGATGTTCTAGGTGGTTTCTAGGGAGTTCTGGGTGGTTGCTAGGGTGTTTTGCATAGTTGCTAGGGTGTTCTGGGTAGTTGCTAGTTGTAGTTAAGGTGGTCTGAGTCGTTGCTGGGGAGTTCTGGGTGGTTACTAGGGGGTTGTTAGGGTGTGCCGAGTGGTTTGCAGTGTGTTTTGCAAAGTTTTTAGGTGGTTGCTAGGTTCTTCTTGGTAGTTGCTAGGTTGTTGTTATGGTGGTTGCAAGTTGGCTGCTAGGATGGACTGAATGGTTGCTAGGGTGTTGATATGATGTTCCGGGTGGTTGCTTACTGGCTCAAGTAAGATAGTCTCTTTTTTTTGTCTCTGTTAGATGATTTATGCAGGGATCTGAACAAACCCTTAACCCTAATTTTGAGCAGCAGTAATTATTATGTGTTTATTGATTGTTGCCGTTATAATTTCAGTGAACTAGTTGTTTCCTCATTGTATTTCATTCTAACAGTCTTTTTATTTTGGCAGTTTTGGCAGACTAGCTTCTGAAAAGTCATTTTTAGCATCTGTGTCCTTGAGCTAGCAACAAATAAAAGGCATTAGCCGTATTTGTGATGTTCTGTCTGCTTTGTGCCAAGCAACACTGTCCATTTTAAAACAGGACCGTTTTACTGAAAAAACAGTTTGACTTTACCACGATGAGTCATAAAAAACACATCACTTCTCCTCTCACCCTATAAATGACCCCAATGTCAATATAATCAGCATTTCTTCGTGTCAGCTGTCCACGTTTTACAAGAACACGGCCGTTCTAACCGGTTGTCTATTTAAATCATTTCATAAAGAGTGCATAAACCATTCACCCTTGATTTGTGCTGAGAGTGCGGTGTTAAAAAAAACAAAAAAAAACACAACGCCGACTGCCCCCGAATAAGTGTTTGCACTTGGAAGATTGCAGAAGATGTTTGGTGCGTCAGAACATGGGTGGCTGTTGGCATGTTAAGTAGCTCACTAGCGCAGTCTATAAAAGCCAGGAGTGAGCAGCCCACCTGGAGAGAGGCCCAGCGGCCGAGGAGGAAGTCAAGGACATGTGAATTAGTCCAAGCCAGCAAGAGCGAGAGCGCTGTTTGAAGCAGGCATCCACATTGGCACAGAAATGGGTTGACTGATGCTGTGTCAACATACTAAATTGATTAAGTCAGGTGATTCTGCCCAGAGAAAAAAAAAAAAAAGTGAAAGAGAAAGTAGGTTATGTAAGAAACTGTAAGAACAGATCTTAGTGAAAGTGAAGAAACACATGAGAACAGCAGTCATACAAAGTTGTTTTTTTGTTCAGTAAGATTTTAAGATATGTTTATGCTCACCAAGGCTGCATTTTTTTGTTAAAAAATACAGTAAAAACAGTAATATTGTAAAATGTTATTACAGTGTAAAATAACTGTTTTCTATTTGAATAGATTGTAAAATGTAATTTATTCCAGTGATGGCAAAGCTAAATTTTCAGGAACATTACTCCAGTCTTCAGTGTCACATGATCCTTCAGAAATCATTCTAATATACTGATATGGTTGTTTTTATGGACATACCCTAGTGAAAAAACATATACTATAATAAATGTATACTATAATATACTATAAATGTATTTGAAATACATTTATTTTGTGCTAAGTATACTACAAATACATTTACATATTTATGTGCTAAATAAAAATACCCTGCAATTGTAATTTTGGTATACTAAACTGGTATACTTAAAGTATACTTACTTAAAGTATACTTATACTTACTTGGTATACCTAATTTTTTACTAAATGCACTTGAATTGTGCGGAAGTAGTGCTGAGGTCCAACTAAAGATATACTTGTAATATTTGATTGTGCTAAAGTGGAACTATTGCAACAATTTTAGGTACACTTTAAATATCTTGCATTTGAAGACTGATATTATACAAAGATTGTACAATCCTTATTAAAAATGATATTATAACACTTTTTAGGCATAATAATAAGACATTGTCTTTCTGCAGTAAAGAAATACTCCAAATAAAGTTTAATTATAATATTACTAATATATATATATATAATACTGATATATAATTTTATATCAGTAAGTGATATGTCAACAAATATATTAATGTTTTTGTTTGTTTGTTTTTTTAAACGTAGTAATAAATGTATTTTAAATAGATTTTAGTATAGTTTTTTTCACTAGAAGAAAGTTCAAAAGAGCAGCATTTATTTGACAGATTTTTGTAACAATGCAAAAGTCTTGACTGTCACTTTTGATCAGTTTTAGGATTAATTTAATTTAAAAAATTCTTACTGACTTCAAACTTTTGAACTGTAGTGTATAATATGGTATCTATAGGGAATAGGGAGCAATTTTGGATAGTTTACATTTAGGCACAGCAGCAAAAAAAAAAAAACAGACCTTTTCATTCTCAGGGTCAGAGAGGATTGAAAAAGGCTTGTGAAGAGCGAAACTGAGGAGGAATAACTTCTAAATAAAATTGCAGAAAATTACTAATAGTGACAATGGTTTGTTGAAGTGCACTGCACTTCTTTTATTATTACAGATATCCTTCAGGAGAAACTAGTTCAATGTTAATGGTTAAATTGTAGTTTTGTAAAACTACTACCCAAAATATTTCAAGCTTGAGTTGTTGTACATGGCTGATCAAAGATGACCTTGTGCAGGAAGTGACAATCAATTTCCTGTCAAGTCAGAATTCTTTCCTATGTTTTATTTCAAATAATGCCGTACATTTTATGTTGCTATTTATGTTGTTTCTTAAGTATTGTTTTCATAAATGATTTATGTTTTATTCAGAGGCACTTATATTGGAGTTAAATTCTTTATTCCGACTGCTATAGGATGTAAATCCTAAAAAGGGCACACATGTTTGCTGTCCTGTGTCATGTAAGACATGTAGCCTGTCTCTGTGTAAGTCTTTGTAAGCGGATGTAGCTTTAATAACATTTGCGTTCTTAACGTGCTAAAACCTTTTTTCATTGTGAAATGAATCGAGTTGCCCCATGCTTTGAAGATAAACATATTAAACATTAAAACTCATTAATCGAAACTGCAGGCGATGAAGAATGAGCAAGCTTGTGCGTGAGGTTCAACTTTAAGACACTTGCATCGAGATCAATCCTTGCTCCCAGACGCATCCTCAATTATTTAGCACCTCTTTAGAAACCCTGCATGTATTATTCACATGTATAGAATCTAAATTTAGTCTTGTCTATTGGGAATGACATGGCAGAGGAAGAGGGTACACAATACAACAACGTGTGTGTGTGTGTGTGTGTGTGTGTGTGTGTGTACCAGTCTGAGCTGTTCAGAGTAGCACACTACAGTTCCATTCTTACTCTTATTTCTTATTATTACATTTCCACAGTCTGTAAATTTTCTGCATGCATTGAATTTCCAGATGACAGTTGAGCACACATTGTGGAATATGTATCCCACAATGCAGTGTGCTTTACTTTACCTTCCATTTACACTGTATTTGTGTGTGTGTGTGTGTGTGTGTGTGTCTGTGTGTGTGTGTGTGTGTGTGTGTGTGTGTGTGTGTGTGTGTGTCTGTGTGTGTGTGTCTGTGTGTGTGTGTGTCTGTGTGTGTGTGTGTGTGTGTGTGTGTGTGTGTGTGTGTGTCGTAATGTGTACATTGTGTAGTATTTTTCTTGACTGTTTTTAATCAGACGAGAGTTAAAGGTGAAATGTATCATTTTTAATCTACAATACCTATATACATTTAGCAGCATGTTTTGCCATTTGAGGTTCTACATTATTTGTTCTACATTACATTTTATTTGTGTATTTCATTTAGCCATGCTGTTATTTAGCATGTATAATTAGTATTAGTATATTAGTATAATATGTTATTTTTTGCCATATTGTGGTAAACAGTTTGTCACCATTCCATTGCAAGTCTTTTTCACTGCTCTTTATCACACAGCTAGTACAGATTATATTTACAGCCCACTAGTTTGGTTTACATCTTTTGCAAATACAATGGGCAGATGATAGCATCAGGTAATCAAAAGGGCGGCCTGTTTTGTTTATGTTGAATCCGCCCCTTTTTCCCCACACAAACACACAGATGCTAGCCATCTCCATTGTCTAATCATCCATGCTGGTTGCGGTATCCAAGGAACTGGGAACCAGAATACTGTCTGGCCCAATACGTGCTGAGCCGAGGTGACACCACATTGGGCCCTTGTCCTTCACATAGCTGTGCGGTATTATGTAAATGACGCTGTCTGGATACGGATTGCATGTGTGTGAGCGTGGCCCCATGCTCTCCACCGCCGCTGGGAAGGAGGAGGGAGTGGTACATTATTCCGTGTAAATGAGAGCAAGACCTTGAGGTATTCTCGGAATCCTAAATCCTCCCATTTACCGGTGCACTGTGATTATCCGGAGGGATTGGACCGGGAATGCAGTCCTGGACAGTTTGTTCTGTGAGTTTAGTTAAATGAACTGCTCAAATGATAAGAAATGGCGATACATAAACACTCTTGTAAACACAGCTGCATTCTAGAGCATCCCCTGTGGGGACACAAGTTTGTATCTCATAGAAAAGCAAATGGCGCTCAGACTCTTAATTATAATCTCAAGTCTGGGTGGCCTTTTTAGGAGTATGTCAAAGTACATTTGCTCTCAGCACAACTGTGGCACAGTGTTGAGGAACATTGCTTTTAAAAATAACATATTATAGTATTGGGTTACTCATAAAAGGTTATTTTGTGTTAATTTTTTTTGCTAGTAGAAGTGTTAATCCACACAGCATACATTACCGTTCAAAAGTTTGGGGTCAGTAAGATGTAATACTTAAGAAATTAATCCTTTTATTCAGCAAGGGTGCATTACATTTATAAAAAGTGACAGTAAAGACTTCTACATTGTTAGCAAAAAAAAAAAAACATTTCAAATAAATGGTGTTCTTTTGAACTTTCTATTCATCAAAGAATCCTGTAAAACGGTATCAAAGTCAGCACAACTATTTTTAACCTTGATAAAAATGTTTCTTGAGCAGCAAATCTGCATATTTGAATGATTTCTGAAGAATCATGTGACTAAAGACTGGAGTAATGATGCTGAAAATTCAGCTTTGTCATCACAGGGATAAATTAATTTTTACCATATATTAAAATAGAAAGCAGTTATTTTAAACAGTAAAAATATTTTACAGTATTATTGTTTTTACTGTATTTTTGATCAAATAAATGATTTTTCATCCTTATTTTTAAAATTATAAATGATATAATTATATTTTAATGTAATTGTAATTTTTTATTTTAATATAAACTTAAAATTAATTATAATACTTATATTATAATATTTGTATATGACATCAATTAATTGTATTATATAAAAAGTTTATTATATAATAATTAATATAATATATTTAAAATCATCACTTAAAATAATGAATTCAAATGGATTTTACTGAAGCATAAGATTTATTTATTTGTTAGTGTATTTAAATGTTTTTAAAACATAATTCTGTCAGCTGAATGAAAGACTATATGGTGCTCTGTATATGATTGATTCATGATGCACACTTTTTAGAACTACACTAGCACAAAATAACTCCTACAATTTAAAAATACACAATTAAAATACACCTTTATATATACCTTTTTCTTCCCACATATGAAACTGAAAGGTTTTTGTTTGTACTTGTTATTATGTCATTTGAAAAGTAACATATAAGTGTAACCTCATTACTTGAAATAAACTTTGTGATTGTGCTGGCCTTGTAGACCTTATTTTTGCAGTGCTGACGTATGGACTTCAGGCTGTCCCACTCTATCATTTCATCACTCTTGATTTGATCAGAGACGTCCAATCAGTCCAGTTCTATAAAATCACGGGTTTAACACACAACAACAGGGCTCTCTGATGAAGAGGGTTTATAAAAAGCACAGCTGTGCTCCCTGAGCTTTTTAAAGAGTCTGCTCCGAGAGATCCAAGTCTTTTGTTTGTCCAGTAAATGTGTTTACAGTACTCAATATTCTCGTACGATCTTTTCATCATCGTTGTACATTTATCCCTCTTAATCACTGTTGGAAGTCCCAAGACTGTCTTTTTCATTAAACACGGTTGCTGATGAGTGATTCAGAGCCAGGAAAATAGGAGCTTTGTGCATCCGTGTACTTGTAGGATTCAGAAGTGCTGTGTTTTGGAGCGACAGAGAGGATAAGGCTCCAACATTTCTGCTTCGCTCTGTCCTCAATGCTCTAAAGACCCATTTCCTGTGGCGGTGTCTCAGCTTGATGTAAAGCTCTCGCCGCTACAACACCTGTTTCCTCAATGAAAATGAGCCTACCGACCCTCTATTTTTGATCTCTTTATTCTCTCCTGTTTTTATTACAGATTCTCTCTCATTTGACCAAAACATATGAACGTGTTTTCTCTAAAAATGTGCTCTTTCTTTTTTATATCTAATTAACCAAATTAACCACTAATGGTCTTCCATGATGGTTTGTTTTCTTATTCTGGTATAATTACCACATGAAATGGTTTGACAAACAGTTTTATTTGCTTTGTTGATATTTCTGTTGAAAAGAGGAAGTTGGGTTTTTGTCAAAGAAAAATCATCATTTGTTGCAGGGTCATTCTAAAGAGCATTTTATTGGATTCCTCAATAATTTTGGTTAGTTTCTTGAGAGAGACATTTTTACATTTTAAATGTGTGTATATGATAAAAGTTTATTTTTAGAATAGGGAAATACTTTTCTTGTGGCACTTACACTTGAAAAGAGCCACTGTGCCCCATAGTTTCTTCCATTTTTAGTTTTACTTTTTGATCCAACGTCAACTTTTGGTTCAACCAAAGGTGTTTTCGGGGTGGGACAGTCTGTCTGAACAATGCAAAAGGAGTGCTGGGAATGTTTGTGAAACCTGTTTGTGAAACATTATTATTCCAGTTCCATTTGGTGCACTACTCTTAACCTTAATATAGGCAAATTGATCAGTACAGTTGATTATTCTAATCAGTGTTGTTTTCTGTTCTCTTCACAGCTTGCTGGGTTCATCTATGCCTGTTATGTTGTGAAGCTCATTTCTGAAGAGGAGGACAGCTGTGAGTATATCTTCATAACTGAGTCATGAGTGTGTTATTGTTCATCTTCTAATGAGGGTTTGCCTATATTCAAATAGATAATGCATGCTTCTAATATAAGTATGAGATCTAAAATTGCATTAAATTACATACAAAATTACATTCTAGCATGTTATATGTTTGGGAACAGTTCTTCTAACCCTAATTGATGGAGTGTGCAGCTTTTCATTTCTTAAACAACCATGTAGGAAGACAAATCATGGCCATATTCCAGGATGACAAAGCCAAGATTCATCAGGCTCAAAATGTGAAAGAATGTTTTTTCACACATGAATTGGCAATCCAGACGTTAAATTCATTGAAAGTCTTTGGGATGCGCTGGAGTAGACTTTACAGAGTGCTCGACTCTTGCAGTCAGTACAAGATCTTGACCAAAATTGATGCACCTCTTAATGGAAGTAAATGTTGTGATGTATTTTCCATCATTTTTGGTCAAGATCTTGAATTGACAATGCAAGAGTCAAGCACTCTGTAAAGTCTACTCCAGCACATCCCAAAGACTTTCAATGAATTTAAGGTCTGGATTCAGAGGTGGCAATTCATGTGTGAAAATGATTCTTCATGCTCCCTCCCAACCATTCTTTCATAATTTGAGCCTGATGAATTTTAACATTGTCATCCTGGAATATGGCCATGATGTGTCTTCCTACATGGCTGTTTAAGAAATGAAAAGCTGCACACTCCATCAGTTAGGGTTAAAAAAAACTGTTGCCAAACATATAACATGCCAGAAACATAATAATAACAACCGCAATAGTGATCTAATCATAGACTCTTAAGCATTTGCCTATTTAAGTCCAAACAGTGTGACTTTTTTTGGCCGGGTAGTGTATATTAAATGTAAAAATAAATATACAAAATAATTTAAATAAAAATATAAGTAAAACAAGTTTATATAGAGAAAAAATAAACAAAATATATAAATACATTTTATATATTATATTTTTTAAAAATAGTGATTTGCTTTTGTTCAATTGACATTTGGAAGAAGCATCTAATAATAGTCTTATTTTTAGTTTAAAACCTAAACTCCTGTAAAGATGCATGATTTTTTTATTTAATATATATTAACCAAACTATCACACTATCAGATTTTTATATTCACAGACATGGAACATGATTTAGCATTGTGAGGGAATATTTGTTTCCTGTAGTAAATGAACTGACATAGACATAGCTCTTGGTGGCAGATCTTTAGCCTAGTTTGAATGCCTCAGTAAACATTGGAATTTAGATGTTGCCGAATCTAAAAGATTGCTTTTATTGATCCCAAACGACCAGCCTATGGCCTAGTGTTTTAAAGCAAGGAGAAAATTCTTCCAGTTGTAATGCTCAGACGGCCACGCTGAGACACATGGATCATTCTCTTTAGTCGCCTTTCTGTCCTGACAAAAGATTAGAAAGCATAATAATCATGATGGTCTGATTGATAATACTCTTTATATTTATAAGGAACAGTTCACCCAAAATGACAAATCTGGTCATTTACTCACTCGCATTTATCCAAACCTGTATGACTTTCTTTCTTCTGTGGATCACAAAAAAGAGAATGCAAATCATATACCTTCATAAGACTTGGAATATTCACCACTTTTATGGTGCTTTTTTTTTTTTTTTTTCACTTTTATTATATTGAAAACAGTGGGCTATACGTTGTTCAGCATTTCCCCATTTGTGTTTCACAGAAGAAAGAAACTCATGCGGATCATGACAGACTATTTATTTAATGTGTTTTGCCTTCAGATGCTTGTAACTTTTTTTCTTGGGAGAGCCTTTTGAGGAATATAGCTACAATAACAAAGGCTATGCAGCCTAACACTGGCATACAAGATCAATACTGTTGTTCTCTTGCAGAGTCAATCCTTATTTTCCCTGTTCTCATCATTCTCTCATCTCCAAGCAACTAAAACAGAGAGAGATGCATGTAAAAGTGTGTGTGCGGCTGTTTATTTGTTAGGCATCCCCCTTTTTTGTCCTGTATTTTCAGTGCATTTTATCATCAGAGTAATCAGAATCATTAAACTTCACTCTGTATGTAATTAAGCATGGCTGTATTTGGAGGCCAGCCTCTCATTAAAGGAGTGCCTTCACTACACGTTAAGATCATGAAGAGGGAGCCCTGTGGCAGAATACATCCAGTGTAGCATGATGGTCTATTAGTGCAGGATATTTGTGTGTATATGAGTTTTATGCATGAGTCTCTTATGCTCACTAAGGCTGCAATCATTTGATTTATTTGATGTATTTATTATTAGTAACGTTAAAGAATATAGATATATATATATATATATATATACAGTACATGCCCTAAAATTAACACTCGCCAAGCGCCAAATGTGAGTATGAATGAAAATGTTGTCAGTCGCCAATTGGCCAGTAACAATTTTTTGAATTCTAACAATGCAATGTTGTGACAACATGAACGTGAACAAACGTGAACTACGCTCTGTACAGTTGACGGGTCAGTGCTTCATCATCACGAAAGTTTCAGCCGTTCCAATGTAAATATTCATACGCTGGAACACGCGAAAGGGAATTTGTTACTCACGCGCTGTGTGGGAAGTTTAACATCCGAAGCGCGCAACCTGAAAGCCACGTCTTTCAGACAGTGGGCAAAGTTGAGCTCTCTTTCATGCTCAAAATTATGTCAAAAAATGCCTGTCTCAGCAAGTATCCTAGTAAACATAGTCGGTTTTTGGCATGAATAACAAATAATGACTTTTGGTTTGTTCCTCACACAAATGACTTTGACAGAATTTTCATATTTGGGTGAACTACTTTATAGTTTGGAGAAAAGCATTTTAAATCAGAATCCCTAGAAATTTGATTATGTGCAATAGCCTTATTCAGAGTACCTTATGAATAAAACTCTCTAATTAAGCAATGTGTGCAAAAACGAAATCATTGATTGTCACAAAATCACATTTATTGGCATTAGATTAGTCAAATGCATCACAAAAACTTCTGCCGTACTCTGCTATCGGTTAACTTCCTCAAACATAATTCAGCAGCGCTCCCGGTGTCCAATGAGGTTCCTGATTGCCTCAATCAGTGATCAGGAGAGATTCTAGAACATCTGTGTAATTGGAAATCCATTTGAAAGTCTCTCCAATCAGTCTATAGGTAGCAGTTTGAGTGACTGCCGGAGCACTCGGCTGCATGGCAATGTTAGTGTTCATTGAGCGTTTATCAGCAGTGTTGATGTTCCAAGGGTGAGCACAGGAAAATTCTACAGAGGAATATAATTGTTGAAGCTCTGAATCCTCCAAGCAGGTGAACGATATTGATGGCTTGATCCCTGAGGCATGTAGAAACACTAATCGGGAAGCCATATTGGCCATTACGGCTTTAATTAATATAGTACACGAAGCACCTCCGCAAAGGTAATGAGCAGCTCATACCAATCAACACGGTCCGCACATAATTACAGCTACTATCAAGGGTAACGTCCCAGGGCCCATTTAAAGAAAGGACAGTATTTAAATGAGTCTGCCTCTGTGAAAACGAAAAAACAAGAGCAAGAGAATTAGGAATTGTCGGTGCGCACAAGTTGGGGAAACACTTTTTGCATCTATAACAAGGAAATTAGGTTAAGGCTTTCCTTTGGGGATATGTAATCAGGCTTTGTGGTTGCAGGGAGGTGGGAACTCATGCTGATAGTCTTTGTGCGCCGCGTGCAGTTTACAAATGCCTTTGTCGGAGGAAAAGCTTTTGGAAGGGTGACGCCAAAACAATAAAACTCATAAAGCTTTGCTATATGGAGGCTGTGAGGAGAAAACGTCCATCTCAGCCTAATTCCCTGCAGCGCTGGTGCCACTGAAATGGCTCCTTTCTGGGATGTGTCGCTTAAAGCAGAATAAATAGCTATTTGAGTCATTTTTGTTGAGGTCGAGGAATGGTTGTTGTATGTCTTTGAATGCTAATGCTTTAGCTCAAGGCGGCCCATAGACCCTCGATCTGTCCACTTGCCCACAGTTGACAGTACTTGTATGTTGTTTTTGTTTTTTTACTTCATTACTGGATCAGTGATCCCAGCATTTCCCATCATCTTGGCAGGACTGGCTAGGAGGAATTTCAGCAGTAAAACAACTTGAGATATTTGTTCCATTGGGAAGGGGAAATGTTTTAGAAGCACATATCTGCCTCAAGGCAATCCATTTTAACATTTACCCCCTGCAGACATATTTATGTAAAGTACATTAACATGAGAATGTTCTGAAGTGCAGTGTATCTTAATTTTCTTTTTGATATGATCAGTGTTTTCCATTTTAAATATTATTTTGTATATTATATGCCCTAGCATTTAAAAGCTTGGGGTCAGTAAGATGGATTTTTTTTTTTAAATGGTCTCTTTGTACCATTAAAACATTCTGCAAGTTTCATAGCTTAAAACATCCACGTCATTATAAACAAAGCATTTATTTAATCAAACCACAAAAATGGCTCGTTTGGATACTGTGGGATTTGTGATGTCACACTGGCAAATACATTTGCATATGACTACTTTCAGAGCAAGACACTGACGAATAGTTTTACATCATCGCACAATAGGCCCCACCCACTGTAATACAGTCACTTAACAGCTGACACTTGTCTACACCGGATGTGCGTTTGTTCAGAGTATTTGACTGCAGATTGTTTTGTAAACAAGTCGCAGTGTAAAGGAGAGTTCACAAAGAAACTTTTGTTGACAGATGAAGCAGTCAGTTGTATTGAATCTGACAAACTGTAAGGAAACAATTTCATAATGCTTTGTCTTTAAACAACAGTTTTATATGGATAATGTTTTTAAAACATTTACTTATGTACAATAGCGAGTGGGTGTTGATCCGGCTTCCTATGCAATGATGTTAGCCAATCATGGCCAACAAGCCTTACAGGAGCCTTCTCTTAAACTAATAATTTTAGAGACACATAGAGACACGTTTAGCTGTATATGTAAAAATTTTGTATCGTATCAGCTTTTCGTCCAGATGGATCCAGCCTTTTTGGAGCCTGAAATCGATCTCAGAGTGGATAAATCTGAAAACGACACCCTTGCGTTTTCGTGTGTACAGCCAATCTGTATATTTTGTGAAACAATGACATCATCACCCCACGTCTCAACCCCTCGACTCGCATGCTCCAAGTCTTCTTCTCCGTTTTTAGTGAAGCTCTGTGGTAGAATTACAGCGCCACATACTGGTCTGGCATGTATACTTCATCGTTTTGAGTCAGTTTCAGTGGTTTCATGTGTACGCAGATATTTTTTTGAGACAATGCCGTGTTTATGGATTTTTTTTTTTTTTTTTTAGAACGAGGAAAAAAAAGATTGGATAGAGAAAGCTCTGGCTTCATGTGGATGTGGCCTTAGACAGAGGGTCAGAATGAGGGTTGAAGATAATTGTTTTTCCACATATAGCCTATATTTGTTTTTGTGTGAACCTCAAGGAACATATTAGAATAATAAAATCATGTCTTGACCTCTTTAAAATATATAAAATAGAAAACTGTAAAACTGTAATATTATTTCACAATATTATGTCTTTTTCATTTTCATCTGATAAATGCAGCCTTGGTGAGCATGAGAGACTTCTTTCATAAAAAATCTTACCAAACTTTTGAATGGTTTTAGTCCATAAAGGTTTCTAAGTCACATACAAATTATTAATGTGATGAATTATGAGTGAAGAGTCAAGTTCAAGCTGTTGGGACTAAACAGACAATTTAATAAGGAAATGTTGCCTGTGGTTTAATGTGAATGATGGTTCTAAAAGACTGTTTGACAAAAAAATGACATGATACCAGTAATCCAAACAATCCATCTGAATCTATCTGAGCTATTATTATTATGATTTGTTTCATTTTCTTTTACATTTATTTTTGCTATTAAATTAAAATATATTTAGGACTGTCAATAAATCTAAAGAAATTGCAGAATTAATTACATTAAATGTTGATTAATCAAATTAAGCTCAGATAACACATATAATATATGTTGAAAGGGTAAAATGTTAGCAGTGTCTCGCTAGAAGAGAACGCTCTAGTTTAAACTCCTGGCACAAGCTTTCAGACTGACCTCTGTGGGTCCCCAGATAACACTGATCAGGACAAAGGTCTAATTCCACAATGAGACCAACATGGATTAGGGGATTTGTAGGTATATGCCCCCTAAAATCTATCATCAGAATGATAATCGTTCCAGTCTTCCCTTCTCCTTCTGTTTGGGATGCACGAGAGAAGCCCTCTGCTAATTCCACAGCTTATCTCCTGTGTTCGTTGGTCTAGGAAACAGCCTTGCATTTCCAAAGCCTGGATCTTTATCACACACTTTATTACCTTAGCGTCTTTGTGGAAAGCCCAGATACTCAGGTCTTCCAGGGCCTGAAACAGCTGGTGGGCCCTCACAGAGGGGCCGGGGGGCTAATCCTGTCAGTTTTCCTTATGCTACCTATCATAATATCCTACCGGCAGTGTGCCACAAGCCGCTTCCATAGATATCAGTCTCATAGAGGGTCCGGTCGCTGATCTTCCACTACACATGATTATCACACTGACACACATGGGAATAACCAAAAGGTGCTTATTTGAATAAATGGCAACCTTAAAAAGCATTCAATAATCTTCTTTTTCTTCCCCCATTTTCCTCTTTCTCTGTCTCTCTCACTTCTTTAGTTGACTTTATAGGAGGGTTTGATTCATACGGTTACCAAGGGCCACAGAAGACATCACATTTGCAACTACAACCAATGTACATGTAAGTATCACATGTATCTATCTAACTTTTACAGATTATAATATTACAGCAAAATGTAAAGTAATGTATAAGGACACAACCGTTTTGTGCAGCAGCCGTAGTCTGTAGACTCTTGTGCTCTCAGTCCATGTGTTTGTGTCTGGGTGAACAACACTCTCTCTTGGACATGCTGGACATACTCTGAAGTGGTTTTATGAGAGGTGGTCTGTGACAGACCAAGAGCAAAACAAAACCCTTAAGAGTATCTCTAGCGGAAAATCTCTAAGAAATAATATCATTGTCAGTCTGGCTGGGATAATAGCTTAGGTCAATATTAGGGGAGGTGATCTGTTTGCTTAGTCTCTGTTGGCAGCTTAAATGTTTATGAGGAAGTAGTTGAATGCTCAGAGGTGGGACTGGGTGATCGTTGGGAGATTTAAGAGGATTTGGCTTATTGACACTGATCTATTGGTGATTGTGTTCTATAGAGTCAGCCTTTATGTTCACAATGCACTCCATTATGCCAGGAGGTGAGACAGCAATGCTATCAAAGCTTAGGCCCACGATCTTTATAGAGACAACTCTTTGATGGAAGACCAAACCGCTCTAAAGGAGGGATTGAAGGAGTCAATGAAAGTGCAATAAAACTTTGCAGCAGATCTGTTTTATATTTTAGTCTGCTGCCCATCCACAAAAATGACTCTTGAAGACAGTGTATGTCTTTAATGTGGATTGACAGCTATAAGTAAGCCATTCGTAGGTTGATTTCCTCACACATGTAATATAGCCACCATCAGAACATTAAACAGCCAGCATAGCAACGCTGGCACAACCAATGACATGAGTTTGTGTCCAGCCAATGGAAGATTGGGGTGTATTTGGGATTTGAGATGATACATTTCACCTTTATCCAGGTTACTATAATTGACTAAAACTAAGGGAATGTTTACATGACAACTATATACTAAAAAAGGAAGATTTTTTTCCCTTGCTTTTTTGTGTACAGACAACAGTCTTCTTACGAGTCCGCACTTGTAGCTTGGCCAAAGTGTGCATCAAGGGCGCATATCGACCGCAAAGGGGCACTCACGAGCACCCTTCTGAAATCTAAAATTGACAAATGGGACACCCTACGGTCTCATAGACTTAACAGACATGCGCACGTGGCAGCCCTTGTAAGTCCACAAGACCCGAAAGGGCATATGAAGTGTGCCATTTGGGACAGGGCCAAAGTTGTCGAAATAATCCCCGTTCATAAGGATCCGCGAAATTGACTAAAAATGCTGTATTGTGCCGCCAGGCAAGTAGTTGGTGATGTCACTTTGTAGAGAAACACTACATGCCTATAAACTGGACATGTAATACGCATCCGCATGACGTCACCATTTTCACAAATGTTGTGAACAGTACCGATGATAACAGTATTGTTTTGAAAAACTTGCACTTTGAAACCCGATTTCAAAAGCTTGCATTTTCAGGCCGCCAAAATGAGCGTCCAAAACATAAAATGTTTTCTGTTTTTAGTTTAGTAAACTGTGTCATGTAAATGGCCCCTTAAACCATATATGTTACTGGAAATAAAATATAAAAAAACTTTATCATTTTCATTTAGTAAAATAAATAAAACTGAATTAAAATTACATATTTTTAAAAAACTAAAATTACTAAAACTTTTTAAAAGACTAAAAATGATTTAACTAAAAATTAACAAAAAAGAAAAGGGAAAATTAAAAAATAAAAACTAATTTAAAAATACATACTGTAGTTAATATATAATTATATAATGAATTAAAATATATACTGTTTTAGTATCACTATGATACTAAAATAACACTGCTTTTAACTTTACATCTCAGTGAATCATAATAGGTAGATCTTATAACAGTTTATTTATATATATGTATATATAATACGTATATATAAACTCTAGTTCACCCTATGGCATCATCTAAAGTTGTCTTTGGCCTGTGGGTGAGATCAGCCCAACTGATGTGAAAACATATGGCGGGGGTCCAAATGTGCCTGTCACTTGTTTTGGCACACAAGTGACACTGACGGCAAAATACCAGCCGGAACATTCCCCGCCATCCTCCAGGGAAGGAAGGACACAGCTGAGCTGCCCAGCACCACAGTCCAGACACAGGAAAAAAAAAAAAGCTGTCTGGAATCCTGCCAGTGACATGCAATCAGAAAGGAGACCCCATATGGATTTAAATAGCAAGGGACTGAGTTGATTTACCAATAATACAGACTTATAGTTTGTCCCTAGAGAATTCACTTTAAGGCTTGTGGAAGCTTGTGAAGAAATAATTAAAAAAAGTCACATTACAGTAACATGTTAGGTATGTATACACTACCGTTCAAAAGAGATTTTTTTTTTTTTTTTTTAAAGCAGATACCAAGGCTGCATTTATTGATCAAAAATTTATTTGAAATAGATGCTTTTTGTAACAATGTAACAATAGTAGCACTTTACAATAAGGTTTCATTTGTTAAAGAATTAGTTAACTTTCAATTACCCCAAGCTTTACTCACCCTCAAGCCATCCTAGGTGTATATGACGTTCTTCTTTCTAATGAACACAATCGGAGATATTTTAATAAATATCCTGACGCGTTTAAGCTTTATAAGGGCAGTGAATGGGACCAACGAGTATGAATCTCAAGAAAGTACATCCATCCATCCAACATAAACGTACTTCACACGGCCTTTTGAAGTGAAGCGATGCCTTTGTGTAAGAAAATGTTCAATATTTAACAAGTTATAAAGTAAAATATCTAGCTTCCGCCTGATCGCCTTCAGTATTCAACTTACAAAGAAAGTGTTATGCCTCTCACAGTTCAAAATGCTTCCACTACATCCTACGGATTCCATATTCAACTTACGAAAAAAGTGTAACAGTTACGCTTTTGATCAATTTAATGCATCCTTGATGAATAAAAAAAATTCTTTAAAACAATACTACTGTTTAGAAGTTAAATAGTAATTGATTAGTGGGATACATTTATTATTATTATTGTAATTAATTTAATTATTAAATATTTTTGGTGTTTTTTATATCTTTGTTATTCCATGCATTTCCACTTTCTGCGACCAATGTATACAACAGAAGGGTGCAATTACATGGGCTTTTAGATCGTTGAAAAGTAACAATGCTTAAAGCAACTCCATCCTCGTCTTCTGGGAACAGATGCTGTAAAATTGGGATTAATGAGGATTACACAGAATCCAGAGAAAGGCTACAGAGAAAATTAGTTATTCTCTTAAAGAGCCGCACCCCCTCTGTACCCACGGGTGCTCCCCAGTCTTATTTAGTGAAAGTGTCTTGTTGAAGATGCACTGAATATTCACTGTCAGCCAGTGTTTTGTATTTATTACATGGCTGGCTGACTAAATCATTCTGTCACGTCATGAGTCTCTTGCCTTTGTAAATGTCAGACTCTCACTTTTCCATAATGCATTGGAGTGCTTTGAATGGCAGGTCCATCCATAAGCAGATGGCACATTTTGATATTTCAGGGAGGACTTTTTTCTGCGCGTGCTTCTCTGAAAGCGTGTGTGTGTGTGTGTGTGTGTGTGTGTGTGTGTGTGTGTGTGTGTGTGTGTTTGTGTGTGTGTGTGTGTGTGTGTGTGTGTGTGTGTGTTGTTTAGTGCGTTCTGAGATTCAGTGTGGAGAAAAATAGAATAATGAAAAGTGGAAAAGGTCACAGCTAATAATTAGTTAGAAGGGCAAGACAACATGAGAAAACTGAAATGAAATGAATAGAACTCAGAAGCCCTGTAACACAATGCAAAAAAAACAAAAAACAAAAAAAACACAAAAACCAAATAGGCCTACAGTGGCTCTAAAAAGTATACAGATCTTGCATACAGATCATACCACAGATTATTATTCTATTTTAAAGGTTCCTCGTTTTGTTTTGGAGGTCTCCTACAAAAGTTTTAGATACATCCAAGGTTGAAAAAGTACAGCTTCACTTCTTTTCTCACAGTGTCTGAAACGGTTTGATAGAGGATTCGTCTCTCTAAACTCCACCTTCCCGAGAGCTGACTCTCCTCTGATTGGTCAGATGGCCCAGTCTGTTGTGATTGGTCTACTGCTTACAGCGTGTGTCGGAAACAAAATGTCCATTAGCATATCTGTATTTCAGCTCCAGAGGCTTTCTCAGCCCTTGACACACAGTGATACGAACAGTAACAATGGTGTTGGTTTTACCATATCATGAAAGGTATATAAAGCATAAAGGGAGCACTTTAATGTATGAATTTCACTGCATTAGATTCAAAGTATCAAAATAACATCTGCTAACAAATTATGCTTGAGGTTTTCTATTAACTATAAGTGTAACCCCATGTGTACTACAGTGATCTTACACTAACATTTGACAACCAGAAAGTGTCCAGATACTTTTTGTCTTAATACTGTATCTAGTGTATCATCATCAACTGAGGGGCACTTTTTTGAAATTTTCCAAAAAGTAATGTATTCCATGAAGTTGCACACATTTTGTGAGTAAAGAAGTGTTTGCCTAATACGCTTTGGCAGAAATTACCCATTCATGTTGAAATCTGATTAGTCTAGTCGAGACCTGAAACTCATGCCACTCAAAATATGACTTTTCCCCTTAAAAAAAAAAATCAAAGATGGTCTGAATGCATAATAATCATTTTCTGTCAAATTCTCTTGGTTTAATTATTTTTCAAATATTACGATGGGAACCCGAGTCAGTTTGCATGTTATACGCTAAACACAAACTGTACAGTGAAATTGCCACACAAAAGCTTGTGCTGTTTTGTTAATAGGAATGCCTTTTGACAAAAAAAATGCTTTGTTTCACCCAGCTGACCTTAATCAAGTAGTCAATCTTATGTTTTATTACATGCACTGAATTTCATTCTTTTTTTATGCTGTTTAGAACATTCTTTAACACTTGTTTTCTTCTCTCACAGGTCAAAGTAAAAGGATAACTGCCTTATCAACCAATCAAGATGATGAACTGATGTTTGAACTTGTCTTTCTACGTAAATGTCTTAACATGATAGTGTCTTACGGACTGTCGGAGGAACACAGAACCGACGCTTTAACCTCAAAGACTCAAGCAAAAGAGTGGATTTTCTTTGTCTACGCCCAGCCCTTCCTCCTCCAGAGCGCTGCCGGCAGGCACGAGAGAGCCCTCGTGTGGCCGAACCCCCTCAGCAGACTGTCGTCTCGTTGCGGCCATTAGCAGTGCAAATTGGAGGAGCAGATTGTGTCGATGTCTGCGGACAGATCTGCAATAAGAAAGACTTGAAATCGTGCAATGGACCGAATGGATATAGTGTCAGTGTGTCCGACTGACTTTCACGGAATCCATCCATACTTAAAGAATGTTCATTAACCAGTCAGTATAATATTAGTTATCTAGTCCTACAGTCCTTCAAGGACTGGAGTGGAGAGTCATTATTCCGGTTGTTTACAAAGGGTTATTCCAAGCATTGGGATTACCTTCGGTGTTTAATTGCAGCCCAAGTAGTTTTTCTTCTTTCTCCTGGATGTACTCGTCTTGAAAGTGCCAAGAACAGTTAAGAAAAAAACAAAAACAAATAAAGAAATCAGTAGCTGCTAAGAGATTCATATTTTTTGGAGTTAAACGACAGTCCTAAAAAATACCTATGAGTTTATCCGTTCAACGTCACCATGGGATTCAGCCGTATTTGTTTGCATGAGGTGTCAAAATCTGTTGCGTATTTAATATCTTTCAGCTAGACATAGGCCGACCTTGGAAGGGGTAACAGTTGGCCTACAGCGACTGTCCTTGCTCCGAAAGGATACTTGTGAATATTGTTGTTTTTTAAGACGGTGTTGAGTCTTGTTAACAAGATAACGATTAGAAAACCAATTGTAACTTCTTTCTATTTTAAGCCTTTTTTAACATGTGTGCCAGTGTTCACTCTTTTCTAGTAGACTAATAATTTGTTATGCCGTGTAAGTGGGCCTTTCTTTTTCGATATACCTGTACATATTGAGGGGGGATAGGGATAGAGATGCAGTATTTGTAGTGATGTGATGTGCGAGAAGGTGTGTGGAAGAGTCTACTTGGGTTAAAACGTTTTGTTTTGTGTAGTAACAGGAACCCAAGAATAACGAGTCTCTAAATAATTTCTTAACACAGTTGTTCCCCAACTTTTAAGCGAGAGATTAGAATTGCGCAAAATGCTGAAGCTGTTCAGATGTTTCCCCTGGATTTAGCTGTGCTGTATGGCTTCTTTTGTAACCTGCTTCCTGAATGAATATCAAGAAAAGAGTTTCTTTTTATGCTGCACTTTCAATCGCCTAAAATACTGCGCCTATTGTAGCCCTTGAATGATACGCGAAAGCGTGAAATGTCTTCATTTTGGTCAAACTACCATGCCAAACACAGCTGAATAACGCATTTTCTCCTTCCTCAACAGATAATGGATGATGAAATATGTATTTCTCCACTGTATATTATCTTTTCCCTTAAACTGATTCTAGTAACTGTGTGGGGTTGACATATTTCTGCGGTTTGGTGTAGAGAAAGTGCCTAAAATGACATCCTGTTAACATTCCAATAAATGGCAATCTGCTCTCACCCAGAACGGCTGTACATAAACCGAGGGTCTGACTGAGCTGTGTTTAATCAAACCCCTTGTGAACTGCACTGGCAAAGCTAAGTGGCTTTGATAATTAATAAAGATATTTTAGCCGCACCACTCTCCAGAATTCACTGGCAAATAATTCCCTGCAGTCCTTCGCTGCAGTCTTTGTGCATCCGACTCATTATGGAGTGACGTTTGAAAGGGTAATGCGATTCAATAAGAATTATGACACTAGGAAAGGAAATCTGAATGGGTATATCTCACAAAACATTTCAAAAACATATTTATTTAGGTTATATTTCATCCCCAAAATCAAAATATAGAAAAAATATATTTTGCTGTATAAAAAAATAAGATTTTATTTTATATTTATTTTTATTAACAAGGAATTAATTTATAATTTATCATAAATTCTAATATTTATTATATTACTGTAATGCACAAAGATCTCATTCTCATTGCTGTAATGCAAAAATAATTTTAAAAAAAAAGTTCTATATTATAGTAATGAAAATCTAATGAGAACTACCACTGACAATTTTAGGGACTAAAAAAAAAAAAAACATCTGTATGGTACTGTGGTAATGAGAAGGAAATGGATATATTGCAACATTGTTAATATTCAGTTGTTTTGTATGGGTTTGGGTTGTTTTGTTTTTCTTTTCAGATGCCTTTTTCTTCTTGTCAGAGTGCTGGGGTTGAGTCTTGCTGTTATTTGGCAAGTGCTGCTTCGTAAGATGTCTCCTTAATTAAAAAAGTTGAAACGAGCATAATGCCAATGGCGGCGAACACCATCCATCTTTGCTCAGTCCTGTCCCTCCTAATCCTGATCCCGCGTTCAAGCTCACAGTAATAATCACCGCTGACTTTGAGTCGTGCGAGAGGTCCCGGGTTCAGATCCCGGACGAGCCCCCATATGTCACACCTGGCTCAAATGGTGCGGCATTAAGAGAGTAAACTCAAATAAAAGAACTTATTACATCCAAATTAACACAACAACATAATCAAAACATCAGTCATCAGTAATATCAGTCTGAAATGCAAGTGATTGGATGTATAACTATGGAATGTTGTCAGGACAAGTGCATGGTTGCGAAACAAAAATAACTTTCTCAAAACTGAAGCGCAGAACTGATCCCGCAGACATTGTTGGGGAAAGTTACTTCTAAAAGTAATGCATTACAATATTGCTTTAATCCCTAAAAAAGTAACTAATTGTGTTGGTTACTTTTTGAAAAGTAATGCGTTACATTACATTTGCGTTACTTTTTCTCACCTGGGCTTGGCTTGCTTGTTTGTTTTTTAATAACAACAAAAAAAGTTTTATTTTTGGCAAATGTTAAGGCCCTTTCACACCAAAAGTGGATCGAATAAGCCTCAGGCTGAAGGAAATGCATATTTACGCCTGTACAGTAGAGGGCGCTGCTCAAACAAACCTTTCAGCTGTACTGTCATTCTGGATCAAAGAAGAATAGGATACAGGAGAAGGAAGTTCAACACTCTTATTTCTAAATCTAATCTAAAGTCATTTTTTGCTTATTAGTGAGATTTAATTAGATCATTGATAGTCAGGTTAATAAATAAATAAAGTATATTTGTGTAATTTAATATATTTAATTATAGGTTTGCATAAAATTCTGAGATTGCATTTCACTGTTTTTATTCTTTTTGAGGAATACTGAATGTTTTTGTGCAAGTGAAATGAGTAAATGCATGTTTACATTCAGTCTAGAACTACAGTATCCATCATGTTCACACAGCGCACACAACGTTATTTCTCTCAACATGGGGACAGGAGAACTGTCCGTCAATAAATGTGAAAAAAAGCAACTGTTGTTGTAAATTGAAAAAGTAATCTGATTACGTTACTCGAATTATTTGTAATGCGTTTCGCCCAACTCTGCCCACAGATGGTTTTATTAGTTCCCAAAAATTGTCAGTGGTGATTCTCATTAGACTCTCATTACTAATGATTAAGTATTTTTAGGACCATTTTTTATTTTATTTTTGGGGATTTTGGGGTGAAATGTGACCTAGACATGTTTTCAAGAGATTTGTCTATTTAACTCTTATTGCTTGGAGGTGCTTGATTGCCTAAAGTACTCAAAAGATCTGATTACATCAGTCTGGCTGCTGTACGAATGACTTCTAAGACATTTGTAAATACATCCTGATTCAACATGGTGCTTGATTAGAATTTATTATAAAGAATAAACAGGGCAAAGTTAAAGCAAAAAAATAAATATTCTGGTTCTCAATATACATGCAAGACACAGTCTAAGCTTATGTGAGATTTACCCTGCATCAAAACATATAAAACAAGACTTGACAGTGTTAAATGTCAAATTTGACTATCATAATTGCTGAGCTAAAAGAAACCTGAATGAAAATGAATATCCTCCAAAAAAAATCTTGCATGATGCTTCTACCCAGGAGTGTATGTGATGTCACAATGATGATGCTCTAACCAAAACTGTAAATAAAAATATGGATTTAGAAACTAGTTTAAATTCTTTGTGAAGTGGTCCGGACGAATTCAAAAATATAGCTTTTATTTGACAATATACTGTAACCATTCTCGTTAATTAAGTGGTCAATTATGATATTCGAAAACAAATGACACTCATGGTAGATGCTTTAAGCAGTTTTCCAGGTTGTTTTCATTGGATTCAGTGCTACGTTTTGATTAGATAGGCCTTTTCTATTTCTGTTTCTTTTAAAGAATGACTGTAAATAAAACCAGACTGTGTCACTGATTCTTTATTTTGCTTCTTTTCTCTGTTACTGCACTTCTTTGCTTTATTATGTCATTTCTAAGTATAGTAACGTGTCATACAGCACATAGCGACTGTGCCTAGCAACAGACTGTAGCCTTGACATTGTCAATGATGACTGTCTTCCACTTAAAAAGGAATCCGCTGTCAATCATACACCGCAAGCCCTGAATTTTCTCTCATTGCAGCAGTGATGTGCTCCAACATCACATGTTCCTTCTGCACACAGCCTTTTGTTCTTTTGTAAATGCTTAAGGCATACAGGCTGCGTTTGTTTGTTTTACAGTCATGTGCTGTGTAATTGCCCGGTGGGAAGCAAGTGATTAAAGATCGCATATACACACCTAATCAGTGATGCAGTTACCTGAGCTACGGTAAATCTTTTCAAAGTGGCTTTTGAATGTAATTGAGAGTCTGCAAGCTGACGTTGGAATAAATCCATCTAGTTAAGACTGAAACCTTTTTTGGAATAAAAAAGGAAAAAAATATGGCCTTGTGGAACACTGTTCCTACTTCAGCAGATACCCAATGGGGAAATCTAAAGAAATAAGAGTGAAGAAGGCGGGGGAAATCAATCTCAACTACTGAGATACTGTATGTGTACTGCGCTTTGAGCTGCACGTGGAGGTCACGCTGTAATCTGTAAAGCCCCACAGCGTTTAGAGCTATTGATGATGTGCGGAAAACCCACCGTGCAAAACGGGAATCAATTTTGCTTCAATATTTTAGAGGAATAAAACTAGCATCCTATCTCCACATTCCATTCTTTACAAAGACTGTATGGTGTTTTAAGGAGAAGAGAAAGGTTGTGCTGTGGAAGGAGGTGATATATGGGGATGAAAGACCAGTTTTGCTGCTGACACTGAAGCTGCACTTTTTGATGGCATAAGCTTTCCCTCCCATTACCTTATCGTTTTATTCCTGTCCATCAAACACAGAGTCTGGGCTCTGTGCCACAGACCCCATAAGTAGTTGAATCATTATTATGATGCATAATATTTTATCTACAGTATTAATGGGAGCACTGTACAAAATGTAATGACTTACTATAGAAATGAATCATCTAATTGCTATTGCTTCTCAGTCATCTAATTGCTAATTGCTTCAGTGCAAAGTTTCTTAAGTTTTCCCTTATAATTTGATTATCAAAACTACACTATGTAACTTCTGGCCCTCTAGCGTTTAAAAAAAACAACAACATGCGTTTTGCTGAATAACATTGAGTCTCATTCACTAATTGATTATTTCGTATTTGTATGCACAGGAAAACTTTTCACCAAAAATCTCCGGCTAATTCACAACGTGCAGTGCAGTAAAATTCCATCGCAGTGAATGAGAGAATACATTAAATATATCTTTTGTGTTCCCATTTGCTCAAATATCAAAAGAAACACTAAACAACAGTGTTTTTTACAACTTTCAAAAAGAGAAAAAAAAAAAAAAAAAAAAAATGGAGATTGATAACGGCAGTCAGAAGAGAGAAAGATGTCAACTTTACCATAACTCCCATAGCCGCTGTATAGAAACACTCTCACAGCAGCGTTAACTAGTTTTTGTAATTTGATGCAAAGGTAATATAATACTAAGTAGAATGTTATAAATGTACATACATTTTCATTTTTTTAAATAAAAATATAAAAAACGTTGCAAGATTTATGATGCTGATGACTGTTAAAACGCATCATCACAGTCTGTGAAAAAGGTCTTTTTTGGAGAATTCTAAATGAGAGTCATTTGCATAAAACGCCCAAACCATCTCCATATAATGGCTTTCCGCACATTCTTTTCTTTACAGCCTTTCGTCACTCGTTAAACATATGCCGCTCTCTGCAGACGCGCTCAAAGTCCCTTTAAGACAAGCCATTTCACTCGGCGGCCATCTTTGAAACGCCTCTCGGGCACTCAAGTGCAGCTTCTATCTCTATCTCTTCTAGCTTCTAAACATCAAATTCTCCAAAGCTGTTTGCCAAGCTTTCGATTAAATTTCATATTTAAAATCACCAATGAAATCTTACAACAACTGTCTCATAAATGTTGTTTCTAAACGCTCGAATCATGACAAAAAAAAAACCGTATTATTCAGGCTGAATCAAGCTAACACGCATGCGCAGTCCTAAATGTGCGTCTCTTATGCCTCGTTTCGGAGGCGCGCGTCTGACTGTTTCTATAGGAACTGGAGCTTCTAACGGCCGCTGCAGTGACGCGATGACTTTACCAATCAGCGATTGGCCCTTATTTAGAAGGCATGGTGGTTTAGAGGTGTTGAGTTATGATGTTTTAAACAATGTATTTAAAATAAATTGGCTTATTCAATATTTAAAAGGATAAAGATAGTATTTGGAACTCCTTTCCCAACTATCTATTCAAGCAATTGGGTGACCTCTTATTTTTATTAAAATGTAATTATTCAATCGAAAAAATACCAGTTAAGCTTGCAAAATTTCATAAACAAGCTCTCATGGCATGGACACTGGCCTATAAGCATAACTTTTCACCTAGGAGATATTATATTTTAAACAACAAAAACATCCTATACAAAAATAAATCTCTTTTTTATTATTATTATTACTGGGTTGAAAACAGTATTATATTAGTTAGTCAGCTTTTAAATAATGATGTAAATTTATTGACATACAGAGAATTTTTGAATAAATTTAAAATACCCGTTAGACCTAAGAAGTTTTGCTGTTGTAATGAATGCAATTCCCCAAAAAGTACTGATCCTTCTGAGAAATGCATTACAGGAGGAAGATCTAAATTTTACAGATATCAAGGGTAAAATATTTATTGGTAATACAAATATTTTACAAAATAGAGTCTCAAATAACTATATTAGAAATATACTTAATAATATTGTTTATCCTCTAGCTCTTTTTTTCTGGTCTTCTGTGTTTGGGGATGTGAATTGGCGTAAAGCTTGGCAAACAGTGGACACATTCTATGTTAATAATAAAGTAAAATAAGTCTCTTTTAAAATAATGCATAGAATATACCCAGTAAACGTTTTAAATTAGATATTGATTACTCTGGTAATTTCTGTTAAGGTTAAAAGGAAACTATTTTTCATTTATTTTTCCATTGCATACATACAAAAATATTTTGGATTGATGTGGAGCAATAAATTAAGAAAAAATTGAACACTGAATTGCAGTTGAGTGGACTTGATATAATGATACACTTTAATGATCATGGGATTGAGAAAGAGAAGGCATACTTCATACAGTTGTTAATATTAATGGGAAAGTTTCAAAAATGAAATGGTCTGACTCCAAGCCAAATTTTTTTTTTTTTTGCTTTAAAAATGATTTCAAGCTTTATTGTTCTGTTTTGTGTAATTGTAAAAGTAATAAGGCAAATCGAGCTTATAACATTGTAAGCAGATATGATGTATAAAGTAGCACCCTTTTCCTTTTGTTTCTTATAATTTTGTTCTTGTCCTCTGGCATTGTTGTTATTTCATTTTACTTTAGTTTCTGTGTATTTTTACTTTAAAAGAATATATCTCAGTGTATTGTTGGTTTATGGCATTAATAAAAAAAAATAAAAATAAAAAAAACCTTATTTAGAAGGCGGGGCTTATTCCGCCATATTGCGCGTTGCACTTTCTCCCATTCTCAACAGCACGAGTGACGCTCTTGTGTTATTTTTATGAGGTCTTTGGGGGCGCTTTTGCCAGATCCTCGAGCAATGCCAAGTGTGTCATTCTAGTTCAAAATATAAAATATAATATAATTATAGAGTCGTGTTAAGATGAAATATAACTTCTTGACACGATTATAAGGCCTCACAGAGAAAGTGCTTTTTGTGGTTTACCTAGTTCCCAGATTTTTTAGTAGGCTACTTTTAGAATGAATTTTTGTTCAAAAGTTTTTGGTGAATCATGATTTGTTCGTGAAAACGTTCGTACGAAGATTTCACGCACAAATTTGTGCGTATGCTTAATGAATATGACCCATTGTTTTGGCTGTGCTTCGTCTCAAAGCGTATAGACATAGAAATAACTTTTTCTTTGTTTCACACCTGAATGATCCATCCATTGTCAGTTCTTCTCGGTCGTTTTGACAATAAACTTTCAGCTTCATGGTATTCGACGCACCACGTTACACGTACGGGCGAATATGTATGCAATATCCCGCGAAATCCGTCCCGACAGTTACAAAATATAAATTGTAGCTATGTCAAGTGTAATTTTTTATTTATTGTTTATTGGCACTTTCTCATTAATAACATTTTGGTTTGGTTTTGGTTAGTTTTTTTTTTTTTAATCAAAAACAGTTAGCCAACATAGTGTAGGCTAGTTTTAATTATTATAATAACAATTAGTGATGCTTGCTAATAATTAAGCAAGAATCACTATTAGGCCTATTACTTCTCATATTGCTTGGGAGTTGTTCCTAAACTTTAAAGCAGCACATCTAAAGTATCTACAGACATGAATGAAACCTACAATTGTGCAGCTTGTTGAAAAGGTGTGCTATTTATTTTTTTATTTTTTTTGTAAGTGTAACACTTTTGCCTGGCAGATGATAGGCTAAAATGAGCGCACACACAAAAAAAGAAGAAGAACAAGGATCTAAGACAAATCTGGAGGCCAGAATATCATAGAGACGTAGGACAGCAAGCAACACCCTAGCAACTACAAAGCATCATGCTAAAAAACAGTCAGAATACCTTAGCAACTGCATAGCAACACCCTGGCAACCACCCAGAAGCACCTGGCAATTGTGATAGCGAGTATTTCACAGGCAATCTTTGTGTCCAACCTTTTATATCCAGTGAAATGACAGTAAATATGAAAAAAGATGACTCAGGGAAGAGGCAGGGAGGGGCTCTGTGCTTCAACAACTAAAACAAGCCTCCGTGTAGAGCAGGATTCGGTTGCTTTGAATGTGTGACTTGTGCTTGAAAGCATTCTGTGACACTGTGACCCCTCTTTGATTCATCACAGATAATAACAGATGGTCACTCCTTAGAATTTTTTTTAATAAGCCTCCTAACAGATGGACGTTTAAGCATGACTAATACCCCTGATTTTGATTTATTAATTAATTACGGGTTTGTGTCACGCTTTTATAAATTGCCACACAACAGTGACTAGGATTTGTCTAACATGCTCAGTTTAAAAAGCCATCTTGGGAAGCAGTGCACTTTCTGAAAGAAAAGCCATCTTGTGTTTTGATGTGCTTGCATAATGTAAAACAAAATAAGCATTGCTTACTAATGCATATCAATAAATAAAATTCATAATAGGCTGCATAAGTTATGCTTCACACAATGTATTGTATTATTAACATTATTAGCAATGGCAACTATTTTTATTTCCTTTTTGCTCATAGATGAAGACTTCTGACCTTGCAAGGCTTAAAAATGCTGTGAATGTGCAAATATCATCAGGGACCCTGGGGCCTCTTTATCCTAAAAGAGATCAACAAGGTGGGGCAGAATGATGATTCAGCATGTACAACATGCCCACTGTGACCTATTACTGGGTTAATTTACCTTTTACTCTTCCAAAGAAACATCACACTGAGCATTTGCTTATGTCGTTCTTTTCCCTTACACTCTTATCATGTGAAGCACTAAAGCAGAACCAGCTTGCAAAGTGAGATTCGTTTACTTACGCTCTACCTCCCTCTAGTGTCTAGACACATTAAATGAATCAAAATAAGATTGTCAGGATGGGAAAGGGTAGGATTACTACAGATATAGCTAATAATAACTATAGATGACGCTAATCAAAATATCAGAAGTACACTAAGATGTAACGTTAGAGTAAATCATTCACAGTGGTAATAATTCGAAGAAATTCTAAGATGGTTCAAAAGTTTACTTCAGTCTCGATGTGACGCATTTAATAGGTTATAAACAGTAATAGTTTTCACATAGTAGAGCCTAAACAAAAGTAGCTTAAGAAACCCCCGGCTGTGAATGTATTAATCCTACTATGTGGAAGGATTCTATTAATATTCATAAACAAAGTGTTTGCCATTGGAAGGTGACGATACAACGTCAAATGTATACCTAATGTATATTTATAAGACAAACGTGTGTCATTGGGACGTTACCAAGCAACGTCACCGTGGCTTAATTAATATTCATAAGCCGAAGCTTCGCCGTAGTAGGATTCGTGATTTCGGACCCGGAAGTGGTATAATAGTTACTGGCTCTGTTTTTAGTTTGTGAGTTTGAAACCGGACTGTGTGTGTTTGGCACAAATGGAAAGTTGACCGCTCGGGAATGGAAGATGACTCTTCCGTGCGTGTGAATGTCACCGCGCAAAATATGCCCGGTTATACCGGACGCGATGGGGAATCTGTCCATGTATCCAGCGGGATACGGAGCACTGATTTCGGCCAGGATGTCCGCAGCAGCGAGACGAAGGTGCCATCATCATCGTTATCCTCGAAGGATGTTTTGGAATTTCATAAACACAAACATGAGCCGGGAGGCAATAATAAAGAAAATAACGAGAGGGAAAACATAAGAGCCGTGGATATTTTAAGGAGGAATTTTGGTTCTATCAAAGATCCAGAAGATCCCAAAGACCTGGAGAAAGTAGGATTTGGCATCAAACTAAACGATTTGGATCATGAAACGGATGATGAAAGGATGCAATGTAGCACAAAAAGTCTCCAACAAGACATGGAGAGCAACTCAAGATTGGGAAATACTGATGGGAATCATCATATTGATTATAATATTGATTTGAAGAGTGGTGAAGAATATCCAGGCCAATCAAAAGAGCATGTTTACTGCACTGTATACTGTATTGCCAATGATAATTATAGGATACCTGTTGAGAAAACAACAAATGATCATGAGACTACATCTTCATCATCATCATCATCATCATCAGATGAGCTGGTTTTACCTTCCATTGACTTGCCAAATTCACAACTGGACCATGATCCCTATCTAGAGCCCTATACAGTCTCCGACCTGATGGTGTCTGGAATAAACAACTCTTATAATGCTGACAACAGTTTATCTGTTGTGTTAACATGTCGCATTTGTCTTGATGACAAACAAATCATGCCGCTACACTGTTGCAAAAAGGCCGTTTGTGAAGAATGTCTGAAAAGATACATCATCTCGCAGGTATCCACATCCACCCCATCTCATTGCAAATTTGTCCTTTCTTTTCAGCATTGAATAAAAAGTCTTGTTTTTAGGGATGTCCCATTGTTTGTGTCTGCACCTCTAAAGTGAATTGATGCAAACCTAATATGCCTCTACATGCCAGCAATGAGAATCACAGCTTTCTAATACTGTGATATGTACCATGGTACTGAATGCTTCCCATATTGTGGTCTTTATAAGGTTCACCAAGGTGCTTCAACAAGAATGTTTTGGTACTTTTTGTTGGAAGATCACCTGTCAGTCATCCTGATACTTGCTCTACCTTATTGTTTGTGTTCTAATTATAGCATGTTTCTGTTTGTTAATGGAGAGGTTCTCTGTTGTTCTTGTGAAAACGTTCTAAGCCTGTCCTGTTCTGCTTTAGAGCAGTGATGAATTTCCTGTGTTCTGCTAAGACTGGCCCATGTGGTCATCACAGACTTTGTCATCTTAGTACTCCCTTTGCTGCCGAGCAGAGGCCCTTATTGTGTAACACTGTGACTGTACACTACAGTCATGTCTGTGTGATATAGAAAAGAATGACCATCTTTCTAAGTTCCTCAAAAATGCTTGCACACCAGCATGTAAAATCTTATGAGGCCTTTATGAGGGTCACAATGGTCAATTAGTCATCCAGACATTTTAATTTGAAATTGTTAATGGTGGTGCTTTAATTTGCATGCTGTACTTTAGGTTTAGCCTTTAGGTTTTTCATTGTAAAAACCTCTTGGAAAAGTTTATCTTTTAATTGATGCCATTTAAAGCATCAGTGCCATTTTTTTGTGGTTTTAAGACAGCATGTCAAGTTGAAAATAGTTCAACTTACAAAAGCACCTCAAAAACCATTCGATTGCGCTGTTGTTTTTGAACAGAAGAATATGCCTCATGCAAATGACCCCTTAAAGGCCCTGATATACTTAAAGCAAAATCAAAAAACAAACTGGTATGACGTCATTTGGTTGGTGTTCGTTTTAAGAGTTTGAAGAAGCTTGCCAAATCAAACTTTTCCCGAAAAGTTCGCTCTTGCTGGTTAACACCTTCGAACTTCTTAAAAAGATAGTTCACCCAAAAATGAAAATTATTCCATGATTTACTCACCCTCAAGCCATCCTAGGTGTATATGACTATCTTCTTTCAGACGAACACTATCAGAGATTTATTTTAAAATATCCTGGCTTTTTCAAGCTTTATAATGGTAGTGAAGAAAAATATCCATATTTAAAACTTTATAAAGTAGGCAGACGGCCGTATGCATCGATTTGCGGCGGAAGGGTAACCCCTGACCCAAGCACAGATGATAGAGCGAAACAAAACACCGGTCATGAATTAGAAGTCTAAAACGAGAAATTTTAAAGAGAAATGTCATCGGATTTTGTTAGGAGAGAAGAGGAGCTAGTCGACTTGTGCAGTATGCGTACGGTCGTCTGGCGGAAGCTTGTTATTTTAATTCTTAATGGTTTGATGTTTTGTTTGATGTTCTGATTGTGTTCATCTGAAAGAAGGTAGTCATATACACCTAGGATGGCTTGAGGGTGAGTAAATCATGGGACAATTTTCATTTTTGGGTGAACTATCTCTTTAACTGCTGCTTTCTTAGCGCTGTAATTTTAGTTGTCTGTTTATTTTGTTATTGAGAGGATAGTGCACAGCACATATTTACAGTGTGCAGTGTGGTCTGCGTTGGATGTTCACTAACATTATATCGCTGGTCACATATTTCAAACTTCTTTTTTCTATTCCTTAACGAAGAACGTAAAAGAACTTCTCCATGAGTATATCGGGACCTTAAGCCATCTTTTCACTGCTTAAAGTTGTGTAAACAACTTGTTGTGTGACTAGAATTGCGACAATTGTATCTGAAGATTGCAGACAGTGAAAAGGCGGCTTCAGGTGAACCCCAAAACAACCCAAGTTTTAAAGGGATAGTTCACCCAAAAATGAAAATTCAGTCATCATTTACTCACCCTTATGTCATTCCAAACCTGTATGACTTTTTCGTCTGTGGAACACAAAAGAAAATATTTTGTAGAATGTTGTGGTCAAAACAACATTGGGCTGCTTTCATTGAAAAAAAAAAAAAAATTGGTGTAGGATTTACTTTGAAAGTTTTTACTTAGAAATTGCTTGTAAATTTCACAAACTGTTGCAAAGAAGTGGCAAGTTACACAGAGAATTGAACATGAATTTAAATTATATTTTCTTGTAAAACACAACCCAATAATCTTTGTTTTATTTACAACTTAAAATGAAAAATGTTTTTTTACAGTGTTGACTTTCACTGTAAAATAATAAAAACATTTTTCATTTGTGTTCCACAGAAGAAAGAAAGTCATTCAGGTTTGACATGACTTAAGGGTGAGTAAATGATTAAAATGTTCATTTTTGTGTGAACTATCTCTTTAACACCTTCATGTCACCCTAAACCAAAAATATGTAGTTCTTCATATCCCTTGTTTGGACGCAGTTCTGTAATATCAGGTTCTTAGAAAGAGGAAAGAGGGTCTAGAGGGTCTTTTTCTACCCAGTGGCAGTGAGTCATGTCTCTGGTAAGGGGAGGAAGAACTTGTGCTGTAATTGATTGCTTAATCACTGAACTCAGCCTCTCTGTGCCCTAATTACATTACATGACTGTTGGCTGAAGGTCTGTGTGCGGTTTGCAGGCAACATAGAAACAATTTGCCCTTCTGGAGGGATCTTGTGGACATAATCGAGTAACGCTGGCTTGCCTGTCGCTGCTCTTCTCTCAAATCAGATTTATTGCTCCTGTGAATGATCTCGGGGGTCAGACAGAGGTTGATGTGATAATGATAGCCGTCTTTTGTGGCTGAAGGTATTGGTCTAGTTTTGTCTTATTCATGCCTAAGCATAACTTGCGTTTGGTGATCTCACTTGGCCTGTTTAGCTGCACGCCTAGATCGTTTTTCTCGACTGTGCTCTAGAGTGCACAATTATGACGATGATGCTGCCAAAAAGAATTTTGTTTATATAGCCGCTTGCAGATATATCACCACTCCTCCCATTGTTGCAGCATGTGTTTTGCTTTTCAGGGACTTACTGTAAAAGTCTGATTACCTGTAAAACCTGTCTGTTTGAATCGTATCAAATGACAGCTTTACAGCTGTGTACAGCATCATAGAGAGGTGGTGTAATACAGTTTCTGGTTCCAGCTACTTTTTGACTGAAAACATCCTGCTTTGCCTACTATGTGAGCTTAGGCACAAGTACAGTTATATGCAGTTCACCCAAATTAAAATGAAAATTCTGCCATAATTTTCTCACCCATATGCCATTTCAAACCTTTATGACTCACTTTCTTCTGCTGAACACAAAGGAAGTTATTTTGAAAGATTGTCTTGTTTTTAACCTCACTGAATTTAGTTTTATGGACAAAAAGTTTCAACTTTCTTTGAAATCAGGATTTTAGGATAGTTCACCCAAAACTAAAAATAAAAATTGTCTGTGTGACAATTTGTGAGTTTCTGTATGAGTTTCTTTCTTCTGTTGAACACAAAAGAAGATATTTTGAAGAATGTTGGTAACCAGACAGTTGATGGTAGCCATTGAATTGCAATTGTATTTTTTCTCTACTAGGGAAGTCAATGGCTACCGTCAACTGTTTCATTACCAACATTCTTTAAAATATCTTCTTTTGTGTTTAACAGAAGAAAGAAACTCATATGGGTTTGGAACAGCATGAGGGTGAGTAAATGATGAGTTTTCATTTTTGGGTGAACTATCCCTTTAAAAAGGTCTTAAATCAGAGCAGAAAAGCTTAAATTCATTAAGTCATGGCATTAAATGTTGCAAGTTAATGAATATCTTCCTCAGTATTTTTGTCTTGTTTTCTGGTACAAATAATTTTAACATCCTTAAATCAAGATACATTTACTTGAGAAGCAAAATTAAGACATGAAGTCTTGTTTTCTGAAAAATTAAGACAAAATTAACTGAGTTTACACTTAAAGCAAAAACAATGGTTTATGTCAATGGTTTTGAATTAAGCTTCTGAGCCCATTGGCAGATATTTGTTCTTTTTTTAATTATAAACTCACTTTATTTTGATCAGTTTCACAGAAAACAAGACTTCTTATCTTATACCTCTTTTCTTCTCTAGTAAATAGGAGTGTAACAATACTCTCATGTCACGATTTGATACATATCACGATACAATATTATTGCAATATTATTATACTTCAAGACATATGGTAAGGTTAACAAAAAATTAACTGTTGATTAAAATGATACATTTGGTATAACATTGGGGGTGGAAATGAATAGGCTTGGACTTGGTGCTGGTAACCCAATTCACAGGACAATGGTGACACCAGAATAAGAATATTCATGATTCTAGCACTGAAAATACAGAAAAATACGAACATGCTTGCACTCTGTCGTTGACTAGATATATTTTTAAAAATGTAGGCCACTTTTTACTAGTAACAAAAGACATTTGGCATTATCAGGGCCCAAAAAATTTCCCCAATTGCATTATTATACATTATTCAACATTATAAATGGTAGTTTGTGTGTCTAAGAAAGAGAGGGAAATAGACATAGAATGAAGGGAATTTAAACTGATGTAGAACTGACACTAAAACTCAGTAAACTTGAATTTTTTCTCACACAGTAATTTTCATTTTCGGTGAACTATACACAACACAATACATATTGTCACTATCCACGATGCATATTGTTGCATTTTTGTATTGCGCTATATTGTGACACAATATATTGTTACACCACAAGTAAATGTATCTTGATTTAAGAATCTTTAGATATTTTCACTGGAAATCAAGACAAAAATACTAGAACACCAAGAACATCACTTTTTTGCAGCAGCAGCACGTCTATATTCTAGTGGTTGTGAGCAGGTATTCAAACCTTAAGCTAATTTTTGTAAAATTAATTAAACAGTAATGGTGATCGGTAGGAAGTTGTGTTTTGAAACTTGGAAGTGTTGCTAATACAACTCATTGTGTTCTCCCTAGTCATTTACATTTAGAGAACATACTGACATGTTGTGTTACCTTGACTTTTTTTATCGTCTTCTTTTTTCTTTTAATACTTGGTCTTAAAAAGGTCTTTAAAAAGTCTTAAATCTGCCTTTATAAAACCTGCAAAAACACCGTGAAACATCTTTTTCTTTTTTGGGTGAACTATCCCTTTAACATCTGAGTTTGAGTTAAGTTTCCACTTTTGTTGTATGATTTGAATGATCATTTGTGAACTTTTTCTACTTTTTGAAAATGACATTTGCCAGTATCTTTTCGCAGTCCTGCTTTTATTGCAATTTTTAGGCCTGTGGGTGCACGATTTTTTCAAAAGCAATTTAGATAATAAGAATATATGAGCTCAAATGAATGCTATGAATATTGTTTGTTACCAGATGAAAGGAATGGGTGAATGGTTAATGTGCACTTTTACTGGAGAGAAATGGCAAGAGGTCTGCACTACAAAAGACCCATTTGAATAGCTAATATTTAACTTCACAGAGCCACTGTTTCTCATTTCAGCCCTTTGTGTTGGGCTTGGCAAATGGGGCGACCAGTCTAAATGTCAGGTGCCTATGGCAAGGGCGTTTGGTTCATTCTTAGGAGTAATATTTCAGAATACTGGCTTTTACTGAGTCCACTAGCAGCTTACTTAGGGCTTTCACATTAGCACTTTTGGTGCGCACCCGGGTTTGATTGACGTCAGAGTTCGCTACGTTTGGATGATGTGAACACTGTCTTCTGAACTCGGGTGCGCACCCGCGAACCGTACTCGAGTCCGCTTAAAAAGGGTGGTCTTGGGTACGGTTCGCTGCTGATATGAACGCAAACGTACGAAATCGCGGAAGTGAACCACTATTAATGCCATATTATTGAATAAATATTTGTGTTTGTGTGTGCTTCACTCACTTTCCCTACGAGTGTGACTGACGTGCTGCAAGCAGAGAGCTGTAGCTATATCTTTCTGCTCACCTTCAGTGTTCTACATTCGCCTCAGATAGACGAAAGTGCCGTTTTATACTGAAGCTTTGGACACAAAACCAACTGTTCAAAAAAAAAAAAAAAAAATTGAAGAGAACGTTATGCATTTTGCCGCCTTCTCTAGTGCCGTCGTTACTAAGCAACGGACTAAACAGCTGCTGGTTTGATGACGCAAACGAACCGCGGGTCGGACCCATAGAGACAGAGCGCATTTAGGCCACGCCCACACCGGGGGGGAACCGAACCGTAAACGCCAGCCTTTAAGGAGACAAAAGTGGACACAGGCAATAAGACGTGAAGCATCAGCAGGAAGAATAGGTCAATTTTGGGATCCTGACACTCAGTATGCCTCAGTAAGCCTATGTGTGCAGTAAACATTTTGTCACTGTTAAGTCAAATATCCAAATGTCAGTTTTATATATTATATTTCCTGTCGCTGATTATGTTACCCTCCAGTGGGCGTAGTTCTCATAGTAATATGACATGTCGCGATCTGTCTCAATCGCCTGTATCCACTTTTTAGTCTTCTTTTGGGTCAAAACTTCTTATAAAAACTTCTGGTTTTTTTTAAAATTATTATTATTATTATTTTAAAGCTTGTTTTCTGTACACCTTGTCACATAGCTGCTTTTAGACATTGTTCTGTTTTTTGTTATAATTCAGAAATGACAAGGAGGCAGTGACGCCATACAAAGTCAATGGAGACGGTTGGATTGTTTTCCCCCCTGGTGGGCGTGGTTTTCATGGGTCTCTCTGTCTCTATGGTCGGACCCAAATAATATAATATGAACACAATCCAGTAGGGGCAGGGGGAGGGGGGGTAGCAATCGAACTCGGTTCGGTCCAGGCAGTCGAACCAAGTGTGAAAGCACCCTTATTATGTTTAAAGACACATGGATTGTCACAATATATTGTATAATATAATGACAATACAAGTTTCATAAAGATAATTATGGTAACATCCGTCTCATATTTTAAAAAGAAGAGGTGCATTCGTGTTGTGTTAAATTCCTAAATATGAACTGAATTTCAATTAAAGTTTTAGTTCACCCAAAAATGAAATTTCTGTCATTAACTACTCATGTTGTTCCACACCCATAAGACCTTCGTTCATCTTCGGAACACAAATTAAGATATTTTTGATCAAATACGATGGCTCAGTGAGGCCTGCATTGACAGAAAGTTCATTTAAATTTTCAAACGCCCAGAAAGCTACTAAAGACATTTAAAATAGTTCATGTGACTACAGTGGTTCAACCTTAATGCTTTGAAGTGACGAGAATACTTTTTGTGTGAATCTTTTGTTTCGAATCAGTAGTTCAGAGCACGTATCAAACTGCCAAACTCATGTGAACCATTCAAATTTTAAAACACTTATGATGTAAAGAAGCCTCGTTTACTGAAATCACATGACTTTCACGCTTCGAAGCACTGATTGGAAACAAAAGATTTGTAAAGCTTCGAAGCTTCACAAAGCAGTGTTTTAAAATCGCCTATCACTAGATATTGTTAAATAAAGTCGTTATTTTGTTTTTTTGGAGCACAAAAAGTATTCTCGTCGCTTCATAACATTAAAGTTGAACCACTGTAGTCACATGAACTGTTTTAAATATGTCTTTAATAGCTTTATGGGCATTAAAAGTGTTAATTGTCTTGCTTGCAATGGAGGCCTCACTGAGCCATTGGATTTTATCAAAAATATCTTAATTTGTGTTCTGAAGATGAACGAAGGTCTTACAGGTGTGGAACGACATGAGGGTGAGTAATTAATGACAGAATTTTCATTTTTGGGTGAACTAACCCTTTTAGCTCAAAAACAGGATCCAGAACTGTAATTTTATATTATATTATATGAATTTATGTAATAAAAAATACATATTCATGTTATGGGTATGATAACATGTTTTATGGATATAAATTGTATAAAATATAAATTGCCTTTAAACATGTAACTATATCCACAAACAACATGTGGGGTATTTCATCCAACATGTCATTTAGGAGTCTGAGATCTACACATTTATTTATTTTTTTGTAGTTAATATTTTTAGCAGCATTGTTTCAAAGGGGATAAATAAAGAGAAACTTCTCAGAGGTGTCTAGTGTGCTGACAGCGCTTGGCATGGTAAACTATTTCTGTTTGTGTCTTCCGTGTAAAGCAGCACTGCCACAACCATCAAAACACTGCTTTTCTACATAGCCTTCAATGAATTACAATTACTGTGATTGGCTGCTCTAAGTGATGTTTTTATTATTATGCATAACTTATGACTTCTTAGATTCACTCTTCACTATTTTTTGATTGTTGCTCTATGTACAAAAGCATTCAGCATCATGAATGTATCAAGTTAAAAATAGTTCAGCTGTTTTTTAATTGTCTCAAGATCCCTGCATTCTCTTTCATTCTGTTGTGCTCCGTCTAGCTGTTTTTGAACCCCGTGTCTGTTGGACCTTATAATCAACTTAATTATTCAGGGTTTCCTTAAGATCGACTAGTCATTAAAATGAACTAGTTGATTATGAAAATATGTATAATATCCCAGTAATGCCACTAATACTAATAATTGGTACTATTTGGCCCTTGTGTTGCTCTACATTTTTGTGGAAACAGTGATACTTTTTTTCAGGATTCTTTGATGAACAGAAATCTCAATGAACAGCATTTATTAAATTTATTTATAAAATGTATTAAAGCACTTATTAAATAGATTTTTTTGTAACATTATAAATGTCTTCACTGTCACTTTTGATCAATTTAATGCATCCTTGATTAATAAAAGTTTTAATTTCTCTCTTTTTTTAATCTTATCACAAATGTTTGAGTGGTATCATTATTTCCACAAAAATGTTAAACAGCAAAAACTATTTTCAACATTGATAATAATAAGAAATGTTTCTTGAGCAGCAAAGCTGAAAATTCAGCTTTACATCACAGGAATAAATTACATTGTTATATTTATTAAAATACTGTTTTACTGTAGTTTAATTAAATAAATGTAGCCTTGGAGAGCCTAAGAGACATTGAGACATTGAATGTTTTCAAACTTTTGACAGGTAGGCTATATTTATGTGTGTGTGTGTGTGTGTATGTGCGTGTGTGTGTGTATGTGCGTGTGTGTGTGTATGTGCGTGTGTGTACAGGTTTATAGTACATTGTGGGGACAAAATGTCCCCACAAGGATAGTAAAACCTGAGATCACCTATATTGTGGGGACCAGCCAGCGGTCCAATTGATTAATAAAAATGATGTTTTTTTTGAAAATGTAAAAATGCAGAAAATTGGGTAGGTTTAGGGGTAAGGTTAGGGGATAGAATATACAGTTTGTACAGTATAAAAACCATTACATCTATGGAGAGTCCCTACAAGGATAGTGAACCAGACATGTGTGTGTGCGTGTGCGTGTTTTTGTGACATATCAGGACAGAAATTTGTATAATGACATGGGTATGACATAGGTATTACAAGGAGAGGGTGACTTACGAGGACATTACCCCATGTCCCCATTTTTCAAAAGGCTTATAAATCATACAGAATGAGTTGTTTTGAGAAAATAAAAATGTGCACAGTTTCCTGTGATGGGTAGGTTTAGGTGTAGGGGTAGTGTAGGGGGATAGAAAATACGGTTTGTACAGTATAAAAACCATTACTCCTATGGAATGTCTCCACAATTCACAAAAACAAACGTGTGTGTGTATTCATTGTTTGTAATACAATAAATACTTTTAAGTTTTAATTTAAAGTTATCTAAAAAAAAAAAAAAAAAAAAATTAATGAATTTAATTGAGTATGATTTAGTCAAAATTAAATATTTGTTTAATTTAAGTAATGATCCTTGTGAAGTGGAGTAGTGAAATTCCTCTTGTGTGACTGTTGAATGTCGGTATATTTCTCTTCCTGTCATTCAAAAATTCCAACTCATGTACTGTAGACAATTCATAAAGGTAAACAATTCTTGAATTCTGAATGCACAGGAGCTCAGTTTTACCAAGCGTCTTTTTTTTTCTTTTCTTCAGAACTCTAAATGACAGAAAATGGCCGAGCAGTTGGTTTTCATAAACTGCCTCTCACCATTTGTACCAGATGTTGGAGCTTTATTTTGTATTTTAATAAAGGCTTTGATTTACTCTGTTGAAAAGAACACACATTTATCTCTACTTTTGCACTGTAAAGTTGCATTTAAAAGCCACAGTGGTGGTGCCTAAACATTTTGGAAATGTCTGTCTACCTTTAACTTTTGGCCTTGCTGTGTTGTATATGCCTCATTAGATTAATACTGTATAGTTGGTTTCACTGACCTTTAGTAGGTGTGCAGAATAACCGATCCGCTTAAATGTATGAATGTATAAACTTTCTGCTAGACTGAATATTACCTACAACCTACTGTAATTGAGATTCATGAGGCCTTAGATTAAAAAATGTGATGCAGTGCTGTAATGAGGCGATGCAAGAAATCTGCTGAGGAAATGAAAAATGTTTGATTACTTTTTTATCGGTGCTATACTGAAAGTGTTTGGAAACACAATTTACACCCTGAGGTGTTCATCCTGTCACCGATAAGCATGGTTTCTCATGCTGTTTGTGTGTTGCGTATGCAGCATAGTTTTCTTAAAAGTCATTTAGGTTAGGAATGCTCCTCTAGATTAAGTTATTCCATACCTGGTTAGTGCTTTTATTATAAAGTAGATGTGAAAGATAAGTGTCATTCACTAGTTAAATTTTGTGTCTGCTCCCCACAGCAATTTGGTTTCTTTCATACTGCACTCGATTTCACATTTATCAAAAAGATATCTCCTCGAGAAGATAGCCCACCTCAAGAGAAGGTGCTGGTCAATCAGAAAACATGTCAAAGTTGATACAGGATGCCAGTGTGTGACATGGCAGACAGAAAATCAGACTCTCTATCCATACTGAGAGGATTGTTCACGCCTGCGGTTGCTGCTGAGCACCGTTATTGTGCTAGCTGTACGGTCGGCCCATTAGTAGCAGGCTGACAGGTGTAAAAAAGACCGGTGGGTGGCCCTGGGGGAGTGCTAGCACTGCTGTCACCAGTTGGTGCCACGTACTCAGGTAAGGGCTCTCATGGGAGTGCCAGATCTTATTAGGATCCCAAAGTAAACTCCAAGCACACTCTGCTTGCAGAGTCTCACCTGCTGCGAGCACAAGACGCCACACAATCAGCCACAAGAGCCCTTCTCTCAATATGAGCATTGTTAGTGCTGTTTACCAAGACCATCTTTTGCATTAGTCAAATGCGTCATTCATAGGTAAACTGAGGTTGTGTCCTAAATGACGTACTATGTACTTATGCAATGCAATATGTATTCAGCCATCTAAAGTATGATGTTTAAATAGGTATTTTGTCATCCAACATTAGAGTCTGATAGACCCTTTTGCTTCATAAGGAAAGCTGCGACAGTTGAGTACATGGTGTCCAACATTAAAAAAAATTTTTCGGGTGAATAAGTGCATCATTCAGGTATTGAAAGTGCACTTTTGTAGTATAAACACACTACTCATACTGTTTATACTACAAATTAGTAGTAGGCGCATGGTCCAAACAAATTGGGACATGCCTTGTTCTCACAGGTGATTTTGATAAATACTTTAAAAAAAAATATCTCAGTGTTTCTTATTGTGTGTAAATGTATCCTTCCACTGCGTGGAACGACTTGGCTTGGCATGATTCGGTTCGGCTCGCTTTGGCTCGGTTTGCTTTTCCATTGCAGTTTACAGGGTTCCCAAGGGTCCTTGAAATTTAGTGAATCTGGAAAAAAAAATTCAAGGCCCTGGAAAGTTTTTGAAAATAAACATACATAGATACAGGTCCTTGAAAGTGCTTGAATTTATTTTGTGCAAGAAATTTTCTGGAAAAAATTCTATATTATTCCCTACGGTCCGCTAATGTGTTATTTCGCCAATACTTTGTGGTCTTTGCATTCTAGCTTGCTTGATTTACGTAAGTTACGCGCATTTATGTGTTACATTAAGTGTTTTCCGCGTGAAGTACTTTGTATTATACGTTTCCATGACGTTCACACGTGCACAAAACTACTACAATGGTAACTCAACATTTCACAGATGTAAACCCATGAGGCAAGAAAACCTTAAAAGCATATTCATATATCTTAAAACTTCTGGTTACATAAGCCTAAGCTCTTTTCAGTAAAATCCATGCAAAAGTTAATATCAGATCATTTTAGAATACAGTATAGGATGTACCGAATATTCTTGTTTTATGCAAACCAGAAATACGACAAATAGAATTTCAGATGTCTGTTATATGGACAAAAATAAATGCAAAAAAATGCTTTTTTGCATAGTTGTGTTTGACACATGAAAACTGTAACAATGTATCTTACAAGGTAACACGATGTAACCTTGCTCTCACTTGAAATGTGTCCCTACATTAAGGCCCTATTTACACTCCTCATCTACACTGGCGTTTCCACAGCGTTTCAGAAACGATCTCCGGCTGTTCATGCACACTGGGCATGCGTGTACAAGTATAAACAGTTGCCTCTTGCGCATGTAGGCAGCTGCAGTATTAAAAAATGCAGAGTTTAACTGCACAATGGCTGCTTAAAATTACAACAAAGCCAGCAAAGATTGCAGTTCAGTCTCCATGTTGTTGTTTACACGGTCATCAAGGATACGCAGAGCAAACGTGGGCAGTCACGTCATCGTTTTCAAAAGTCTCCATTTTGGTCTGTTTATACTGCAACGCAACCCCAGTGTTTTCAAACTAAAATGGGGTCTGCAGTATTTTCAAAAGTCTCCATTTTTGAGGTTTGAAAATGCTGGTGTATTGTAAACGACAGGCTTAACCATAGCAAAACGTATGCGTTTTAAAATGAAAACGCACTAGTGTAAACAGGGCCTAAGTCCTTGAATTTGAGGGTATTGGAACTGGAAGGTCCTTGAAAGGTCCTTAAATTTGAAGTTAACCAAGGTGTTGGAACCCTGAGTTTAGTACTGTTTCAAAGTTGGTGTGATTATAGACTGTATAGATCATTATAGTTACGCCACCACCTCGTCTACTGACCCCGATACAGCCATTTCTTTTTTTTTAAGTTGCGTGCGACGTGTCATTTAAAGCAAGTCATTTAAAAAAGTTGTGTGAACAAATGATCCTGCAGTGGCTGTTGCTGACTATTTCAATCTAGCAGGTTTGGTGTCTTGTGTCACAAATCCAATGACATTGGTAGTGACGATTCTCTCTGACCAATCAGTGATCTGCAGTGTTTATACGTCACATTTTAGTAATGGTAAGGCTCACTTGGAACCTCAACCGAGGTGGTACTAAAAAAAGTACTAGGTACTGTACACAGTGGAAAACCCCCCAAAAGTGAGCTGTACCAAGCCGTACCATGCAGTGGAAAAGCACCACTTGTAGCCCAACTAGTAAGAGACAGAAAGGTAAATTTCCATTTCTTGCTGACTTTTAAGGAAATGCTATACAATTAGGCTGATTTTAGGTTCAACTTGTCCTAATTGGTTGCGTTTCATAAATTTTTAAATATGCATTTATGTACTCAAAAGCAGCTAGACAGAGTGCAGCAGAAACGCAAAGTGCAGTCTTAACACAACTAAGTGGCAAAACGCTCAGAAAACAAAGCAGCCAAATATATCCACCTGAATGTGTATGATTCTAGCAGCTCAGTTTTACCACCTCTAAAAATATTTTTTTTTAAATCCAGCCTACTAAATGACTAGTCAGTTGCTGTATGATTTTGTGATTCATCTGTAAAAGTAACACTTGAGACTCAAGAGTTTCCACAGAACAAGGGCGATTATCTAGCATAGTCAAATTTTAGGGAAGAACATTGTGGTAGTAGTAGTAAACTGTGGGTGGTAACTGTTATCAACCTTGAATCTGGGTATTGAAAGTGCACTTTTTCTTGTTGGAATTTTCAGTGTGAACACACTACTCACACTATTCATGCTACAAATATACACAAATTGGGACACACCTTGTTCTCACTGAGGTGATTTTGATGTACTTTTCAAAACAAGTCTCAAAGTTTTTTCTTTTTGTATGTAAGTGTATCCTTGTAGCCCTACTAGAAAGGTGATTTTTCTTGCCTCATGGATTTACATCTGTGAAATGTTGAGGTACCATCGTAGTAGTTTCGTGCACACATGAACATCATTGAAATGTATAATACAAAGTACCTCACACAGGAAACACTTAATGTAACACATAAATGTGAGTAACTAACATAAATCAAGGAAGCTTTCTGTGGAAAGTCTTGGTTACAGTTAATCATGTAAGAGTTTCACAGAACAAGTGTTATTTTTAGCGATGAGTCACAAAATGTGTCACAAAAACCATTTCTGCAGCACTTCGTCTGAAATCAGCCTAATTGTACAGTGTTTTCTTAAAGTTGGCAAGAAATGGAAATCTTAAAAGCATATTCATATATCTTAAAACCTCTGGTTACATGAGCCTAAGCTCTTTTCAATAAAATCCATGCAAAAGTTAATATCAGATCTTTTCGAATACAGTATAGGATGTACCGAATATTCTTCAGTTTTCTGCAAAACAGAAATACAACAAATAGAATTTCAGATGTCTGTCATATGGCCAAAAATAAATGCAAAAAAATGTTTTGCATAGTTGTGTTTGACACATGAAAACTGTAACAATGTAACTAGCATAGTCAACAAGGGCATTTATCTAGCATAGCCATATTTTAGGGATGAACATTGTAGCAGTAGTAAACGGTGGGTGGTAACTGTTTCTGGTGCTCACATCATGCAGTGAAAGATGGAAACCAGTCTTGTCTAATTTGGTCCATTGTGCATTGCTTGCAGATATCATGGCAGATTTTATTCCAGCTGATTCATAACTACCCAAAACTTGCCAGATATCTCTTGACATGTCATTTCTTGTCACCTCAGACAATGTCCACTAAATGCTGTTGCTTTATATCCCAGCATAAAAATAGGAGGGCTGAGAGTAGATTAGATCTTGTGATGGAAGTGCTTTGTAATCCTGTCGTCCCAAAGGGGGGCCGGAAGAAGATGGGTGGGGGACGTAATCCTCTCGCAGGGGAGGTGCCGATAGTCACAGTCCTGCAGCTGTAGGGCTGCACCAAATCCCTGCTGTAGTATGAACAATGAGAATGAAATGGATCTCACTGATCCATGAGATCCCTTAACTCCCTCCAGGAGACTGGGAAAGGTCAGTCAACACAGATCCATTTATCAACAAAACATACGGCATTCAACCTGTGCAAACTAGTAGGAATGAGCCCCTAGGGTATACCTTCCTACCTGAGCCATCTTCAGTCACAATTTACCGTAGCTCAGTGATTGTTTGAGAAGGTGACGTTGATCATTGACTTAGAAGTACCCCAGGCACAGTGTTGCTTGTACAGTGGCTATTTGAGTTGCTTGTGTACACAGATTGGTTGGACTTCCTGCTGCTTGTGTCCTAGCTTGTAATCACTGTTTAAAACCCATGATTTCCAAGAATGCTAAATCACTCTCCACACGTCACTGTAAAGTTAACCATCAAACAGGGTGGATTACATATTTAACTGCGCATGGAGTCATCTGAAGGCTTAACACTGGATTAAAAGAATAGTGAAAAATGAAAATGATCCCATGATTTACTCACCCTCAAACAATCTAGGTGTATATGACTATCTTCTTTCAGCCGAACACAGTCAAAGTTATTTTAAGCAATATTCTGGCTCTTCCCAACTTTATAATGGCATTGAATAGTGTCCGAGTTTTTGAAGCTCCAAAAAGCACATCCATCCATCATAAAAGTAATCCATATGACTCCAGTGGGTTAAAAAAATCCATATTTAAAACTTTATGAATTATAATCAGTGGCTTCCGCCAGCTGCCATACGCGCGTTCATGAGGGAGTCGAGTTCCAGCGAAAGGGTGACCTTTCACCTTACGCAGCAGGGCGTAGCTCCTCTTCTCTTATATCAAAATCCTCCAACATTTTTCTTTAAAACTTCTCGTTTTAGACTTCTAATTTGTGACCAGAGTTTTGCTCTATCCTCTGCGCTTCTGTGTTTGTCAGTTCTTACCTAAGCTTACGCTAAGTCAGGTCAGAGGTCACCCTTTCACCGGAACTCAACTCTCTCGTGAACGTGCATACAGCCGCTGCCGGAAGCCACTGATTATAGTTTATAAAGTTTTAAACATGGATGTTTTCCTCACAAAAAATCCATCACTTCACTTCAGGAGGCATTTATTAACTCACTGGTGTCATATGGATTACTTTTATGATGGATAGATGCACTTTTTGGAGCTCCAAAAACTATTCAATGCCATTACAAAGCTGGGAAAAGCCAGGATTATTATTTAATATAACTCTGGATGTGTTTGGCTGAAAGAAGAAAGTCATATATACTTAGAATGGCTTGAGGGTGAGTAAATTATGGGATCATTTTCATTTTCAACTATTAATGCTTCAGATGGTTGTTTGCATGTTAGTCATGTGCAAATTTGGGTTTCTTTTAAGGTTCATGTGGGTCGGGCACACTTGGTGTGTCCCATCACAGAGTGCAGTGGTTACTTGGAGGAGAGCTTGGTGATTTCATACCTGACCAGTGAGGAGCTTGCAAAATACAAGTACTTCTTGGAGCTGAGCAGACTGGACTCCAGCACAAAACCGTGTCCCCAGTGCAGCCTGTTTACTTCCCTGAAGGGTCGTAGCCAACAGACATCCGTCAAGAGTGAACATAAGTACAAGGTCAGGTTTTTGTTCATTCTGCAGTTAATAAACTTACATTAATTATTGTAAATGTGGAATTATTTGCCTAAATTATTTGACTTTCTTTGGTAAAAGACATTTTTGAGTAATTGTCTGTGTTCATTATGTCTTCAAATATCCCCCCACAGATTCAGTGCACAAATTGCCAGTTTGTCTGGTGTTTTAAATGCCATGCGCCTTGGCATGAAGGCCTGAAGTGTCGAGACTACAGGAAAGGAGACAAACTGTTGCGACACTGGGCCAGTGTCATCGAACATGGCCAGAGGAATGCTCAGAAGTGCCCACGCTGCAAGGTATGGAAAAAGGGTTCCCTTTCAGTCGGTCACGTTCGACGTACGTCAGTAGTGACCAACGAATTGGGATATCGCCAGAGAGCCCTATCAGCTTTGAGTGAAACTAAACAAGCCAATGGAATTGGCGTGCGATATTTGCATAGCGCGCACCGCCCCCGCAAGGTGGGTATAAATACGGAAGCGGATGCAGTCACACTCTGTCTTTCGCTTCGGAGCCAACCTGTTGTGTTCCTGCTATTGACTGAGAGTGACTTCTCAAGCCTTTGAAGAGCCTTTTGTTTACTTGTGCTGGTGTTAAGGCACCCTACAGCGAGCCGAGAGCCTTCACAGAGTGAGCTTCACAAGCTATTTATGCAGCTCTCAACTGCTGTTTTCACAGCATTGTTTTCTGCCCTGTTGGTTTGGATTTGGGCCGGTTCCTCTGTGCGTGTGACTGCCAAGCGATCAGTGTGTACCTGCAGTCACATTGCGGCTGTTCCCTGTCTGCTGTCTTGTGCACAAAGAACAAGAGCTGAATTTCCCCCTTCTAAAAGAGCTTCACAGATGAACACTGCAACTTTTTCAAGATGTCATTTCGTCTGTGCGTTACTGGATGCGGTCGTTCCCTGGTCCCCGCTGGTGGTCACTGATGGAGCGGGGGTCCCCTCCCCTCTGCCGTTTTCTCTGGCTCCGGTCAGGTGCGTCAGTGTTTAGGAAGGATGACTTGAGGATTACAGTTAGGGTTTCCCCGCGAGCTCCACGGGCCCCTATCCCCTCAACAACACTGCAGCCTGTGGTGTTGCCGGAGGAGCGTGCTGGTCCCTCTACGGAGCGACCATCCGTTTCCTTCGGTGCGCTGGTGGATGAGCAGATGTCAATCGCGGCATTGGAAGGTGAGCTGGAGTCCTCGGGAGACTCGGCTGCGCTGCCTCCCTCCGGGACTGTAGCGTTGCCCGAGCCTGATCCCGAGTTGACGGCTATGCTTTCCCGGGCCACAGAGAAGGTTGGGCTCGTCTGGAATCCTCCACCGCGTCCCGAACCTTCTCGGCTGGACGATTGGCACTGGTCCTCAGCGTCCCGCCCCGGGTCCTTTCTTTCCGGAGGTACATGAGGAGGTGATCAAATCGTGGAGAACACCATATAGCGTTCGTGCCAGGCCTGGTCCCTCTTCCGCCTTCACCACTCTGAATGGCGGGGAGGCTAAGGGGTACGCTGGGATCCCCCCAGTCGAGCAAGCCATCGCAATGCAGCTGTGTCCGACGGCCTCTGGCTGGCTCGGTGAACCGCGTCTCCCAACCCAGGCCTGTAAATTCTCGTTGAGCTTGACGGAGAAAGCTTACAGAGCCTGCGGACAGGCCACCTCTGCCTTGCATGGTACTCTCCCTGGTACTTACATCTCTCCGGAGTCATCCCTTCGAGCCTTTGCAGTCAGTGGAGTTAAAAGTACTGTCCCTTAAGACCGTCCTCCTGGTTGCATTGGCCTCGGTTAAGAGGGTAGGGGACCTGCACGCATTTTCGGTCGACGAATTGTGCCTGGAATTCGGGCCTGGTGACTCTCACGTTATCTTAAGACCCTGGCCTGGATATGTGCCCAAGGTTCCTACCACTCCCTTCAGAGATCAGGTAGTGAACCTGCAAGCGCTGCTTTCGGAGGAGGCAGACCCAGCCCTGGCTTTGCTCTGTCCCGTCCGTGCTCTGCGCCTGTACGTGGATAGAACGTGAAGCTTTAGGACCTCAGATCAGCTCTTTGTCTGTTATGGAGGCCAGCAGAAGGGAAAGGCTGTCTCCAAGCAGAGGATGGCCCACTGGATAGTGGATGCCATCGCCTTGGCTTATCAGTTCCAAGGTGTGCCTTGCCCGCTCAGGCACTAGAGGAGTTGCCTCTTCCTGGGTGCCGGCGCACGGCGCCTCGCTGACAGATATCTGTAGAGCTGCGGGCTGGGCACGCAACATGTTTGCTAGATTCTATAGCCTTCGTGTGGAACTGGTATCTTCCCGTGTACTCACTTCCAGTAGCCGATAATGTGAAGAACCTGTTTAAGTGTCGGCTTGCTATGCCATTCCCACCCCCTGGGCCGGATACGTGCATCCATTGCTTCAGTGAGTTCCCCGCCTGCCGAACCCTGTCGAGTTCCTCCGCCTCCCCTTGCGGCTCGGACATTGTGGAGTGTCTGATGCCAGGTCAAACGTCCATCACTGATGTTGATGTTTGGCTGGGTGCCATATGTTGTGACCCCTCCACGTGAGTGGTCCCATATATGTATTGTCCACGGTTAACTCCCTACGGCGAGCCCGTGTCTTTCCCTTAGCAGAGCCAGCTCTGTCAGATGAGTCTCCCCCTATCTCTAGGCTGGAGCCATCCCAGGGATTCCATATGCACACTGCCCACGGCCAGGTGCAAATATTGCACACCAATTCCATTGGCTTGTTTAGTTACACTCGAAGCTGATAGGGCTCTCTGGCGATATCCCAATTCTTCGGTCACTACTGACGTACGTCTCCATTCCCTCCTTCAGGGAACGAGACGTTTTCCTTCCTTCTTTTAAATAAAGAGTTTAGTGTACTGTGTAGATGTATTCCAACATTCACAACGTTCATATGCCCATCCACATTTAGTGCCATTAGTGACTGTTCATTATTCAGCAACTTGTTGAGGGAATTGGTTGGGTCTCATTTCACATGCAAAGATATTAGCCAATCACAATGTACACTACTGTTCAAAAGTTTGGGATTGGTAAGAAGTCACTGATATTTATTTGATAAAAAAAATACTGTAAAAAACAGTAATATTGTGAATTTTTATAATATATAGATTTTATTTTTTCAAATGTAATTTATTCCTGTGATAGCTGGATTTTCAGCAGCCATTACTCCAGTCTTCAGTGTCACATGATCATTCAGAAATCATTCTTATATGCTGATGTTTGAGAAAAAGATCTTACTGACAAAAACCCAAACTTTTGAATGGTAGTGTATAGGTCATTTGCATATATTTTTAGTAATACTTTACAATGAGGTTAAATTTGTTAACATTAATGTATTGGGTATCATGGACTAACAATAGACAACAGCCATTTTAACAATTATCAGTCTAGATTAATATTAATTACTAAATATACTATCTTTCATTAATTCAAGTTCAGTTGATACATTAATGTTAATTTATAAAGCTTAAAATGTTAAAGAAAGGTTCTAGAATATGTAGATATTAGCATTAGCATTAATAAATGCTGTAAAAGGATTGTTTATCATTTATGTTAGCTATGTTACTAGAACCTAAAGTCTTCCTGAAGTCTTAAAGGTACAGTAACAAAAATGTTACACTTTTAGTGCCAGAAACTTGACTAACATTGCAAGTAGACTTGCTACAGAAATGCTACAGAAATATAAAACATGGCTCATTTAAAACAAATAGGAGTTCATATAAACAGAGACAGTCAGTGTAAAAACTGAATGTTCCCATCTAAGATAGTGAAGAAGGATTGTGTTTATTGTGTGTTTCTCTTTTCCTTTCCCCCTGTCTAATTCTAATTACGGTCTTGGTAAACATGGCATTGCAGGAAGTCACAAGACTGGGGTATGGGCGAAGTGATCCTGAATTAAAGTTCACTTAAGACCATTTTCTTTCCACTGACACAATTTCAAGACATCAACAAGTTCTACAAGGCGTTGCTGTTTTCCATCCAGACATTTGCATTCTTAGTGTTTTGGAGGACATATCATAACATGAGTGTTTAGCATACCTTGCACATACCTGAGCCAGATACCTGAGGGCTTAGCTAAGATCTTCCCATTGAGAACCTTTCCTTTGTGAGCAAGTTTCTCAACCTTTAATTCTGAGAAGTGCATTGTTTGTTGGAATAATCACAGGTGTAATCATTCTAAATTATCATTTTGTGAGCTTTAGGGTTTCACTAATTGAACATGTCAGTCACTGTCCCAGATTCAGGAAAATCTGCCCCACTAGCTCTTAGATCTGGCTAGAGGTTTAACCAATATGTGAAAAAATAGTGAATAGATTACTAATTACCAGGATTATGTCTTCTCTATACCAACAGATCCACATTCAGAGAACAGAGGGCTGTGATCACATGACCTGCACGCAGTGTAACACAAACTTTTGTTATCGATGTGGGGAGAAATACAGGCATCTACGCTTCTTTGGTGACCACACCTCCAACCTGAGTGTGTTTGGATGCAAGTACCGCTACCTGCCTGAGAAACCCCATCTGCGCCGGCTGGTCCGAGGCTCTGTTTGTAGTAAGTTGGATACAAATTATTAAGTTCTTTTGGAATACTAGAGGTTACCTTGGAAATATATCTTGAGCTAACTTGGGTTATCTTGAGCTTTCTTGTTGAATTGTTATCATAATGTGCTTTAGGTGCAGAAAAATACAAGTATTTTTCTGTATTTATACCAGTGTTTTCTACAGGATTTTGTTTTTGCATTGGGGCAATGACCTCTTTGAACCCAATCACATTTGGGAATGCTAATTCTTTGACTGTATGTTAGAAACAACTAGCCAACAATTAAGACAGATTTAAGATTTAATTGCATTTTGAGTCAGGCATGGCCAAACATAGTGATTTTCAGTGCAACAATTCATTAATTATCTGACCCATTCATTAAGTGAGAAAATGCAGCTCAACCTGATAATTCATACTTTTATACTGATCCATGAAGTGCTTCGCTCTACTAAATAGATGTAACCAGCAATTTATCAAGTTAATTTGCAAACAATTGTGCCATAAGTACAACTCAATTTAAAGCTGCATTATTTATGTATCATCTGCATATTATCTTAACTCATTCAAGCTCACCACTAAACATTATAACTGTATATAACTGTAAAGTTATATACCCATATTTTTATATTTGTATACAACTGCACAAAGCCTACTCTTCCTTTTCCAGGGATGAAATACGAGTTCACTTCTAAGGTTTTGTCAAAAAAACAAAATGTCCCAACACAACTAGAGAACCTGAAAGAACAGTTTATACAAATCCAGACCCTGATAATTTAGAACCTCCTGATAATGGCAGTTAGTAATAACACAGATATGACTGGCTCTATGATCTGCTTTTAGTTTGCACATCTCTGTGTGTATACTTTACATGAGTCAGTGTTTGTGTGGTGTCCTCAGGCTAGTGCAGTGAACCATAGTATGATACCCAACCATCCACACATCACAGACGCAAGTGTTTGGTCCACGGGTCACAGGGTTCACTTTAATCAAGTGACTTGCTCAGAAAGACAAATGCACTCCATCCATTTCTCTTTAGCTCAGAAGTAGATAAGAATTCTAAATGTGTTTGTTTTTGTGAGCCTGAATGCTTTTCTGTTGCTCGTTCCACAGTGAGTAAAGTGCTGGTGGCTCCAGTGGTCATTGTCCTCGTGGTGGTCGTCGGAGCTCTGGCTTTGGTCATAGGTAGGATTGTGTAACACTTCCTAAGTGAAGCTCACAAAGCCTGGGTTATATTGCATCCCAAAACAAAATAAGATTAAATAAATACAAAGTTTCGTCATGAAACTCTAGATGGCACAGGCTAATAGGTCCTTAAAGGGATAGTTCACCCAAAATATTATCCCATGATTTACTCACCCTCAAGCCATCCTAGGTGTATATAACTATCTTCTTTCAGGCGAACACAATCGGAGATATATTTAAAAATATCCTGGCTCTTCCAAGCTTTATAATGGTAGTGAACAGGGGGCGTTTTTTTTTAAGCCAAAAAAAATGCATCCATCCATCATAAAAAATTATCCACATGGCTCCAGGGGCTTAATAAAGGCCTTCTGAAGCAAAGCGATGGGTTTTTAGAAGAAAAAAATAATAATTTAATGATTCTTTTTATTATATAATGTTAATGAGATTCACCTAATCTCAAATTAGAAAAGGGACTAATGGAAATTAAATGAAATAAATCAGTTTTCAAACAAATAATTTGAGGATAAGCGCACAATCCTAAATTGGTTATGGTCCTGAAAATAGACTTAATATGCAAAAAAAAAAAATATATATATATATATGTGTGTGTGTGTGTGTGTATAGTTTCATTTATGCAAATAATGAAAACTACATATACAGTATATTCTTATATTTCTATTTTTCTGTAAAGCACTTATTAGTACACATTACTTAAGATTATGATTGTATGACTAGATTAGCTGGTGATTGCAGTGTGACCGAGCTGTCTCTCTGCAGGCTTGTTTGCTCTGCCTATCTACTACATCTGTAAGCGGAGGAGGAAGCGCTCACAGGGGTCGGGCCGCTGGCTGTGCTGATTCAGCTTCGGTCATCCTGCTCAGGACCTGGACACACAAACACACACCCCAAAAATAGCCCTGGGTGCCAAGTGACCAAACACTGGCCACTTAGATACAACAATCACAACGTGCAGTTTTCCTGTTCGTTGCATCTCGTCAATATCTTCAATTGCACAGTGACCCTCTCCTCCACATGACGTCTTTGGCATCATGATCAAAGACTATTTGAAGAGATTTTGTTTTAGGATGTTTTATTTATAAGCCCCAAACTCATTTGAATTCAGTTCATTTTTAGGAATGGAACTATAGACTTGTAATAATTTCCTGCAGGATGTGTTATGCAGTGGAGCCACACAGTGTGAATGATATTGTTCTTTAATCTATTTATGACGTGCATCAGATGTTATAATCTGTAAGCGTTTAGAGCTTGATGATGGTGAGTTGATGAATTAATGTCTGTCCCTCTTTATCCCCTCTCGATCCCTCCCTCCCCTTCATGCTGTGCCAACATCCGCTGGAATTTGCATGATCAACAAAACACGTTTCTGTCTACTACACTGTGGAAAACAAAAGGTCCAGAATTACACGGGACCCAGAGCTCCACGCCAAGACATATAGGTCATCTAGGTCATGCAAATCAGTACTGTGTCATGCAAAAGTGTTCAAGCTCTGTGTTTGCACAAATCTAAAGCTGTTAACCAAACACAAAATACACTGTGGGGTCCAAAAGTCTGATACCTTATTTTCTAATTTAGTATTTATATTTAAATTAGTTCAGGCTAATTGTTATGCTGATAATATATATATATACACATATACACACGTTAGTATAAGTGTATGTATATACATTTATATAATCATTTTAAAATAAAAAAAAAGCAAATACCATAGCAAACAAATGTTATTAATATATATGTAATAAACATAGAATATATATGTATATATGTACATCGCTATATATATATATATATATATATATATGTACATACAAATATATCATTTAATAATATATTTTACTTTTAATACATTTCAAAAATTATATATATGTGTGTATATATATATATATATATATATATACATTTTAAAAATTTTATTAAAAAATAACTTTGCAAACCAATGTTTTTTATATATACATTACATATACATTACATACATATTTTACTTCAAATACATTTTAAAAAATTAAATATTTTGTATATGTATTTGTGTGTGTGTGTGTGTGTGTGTGTGTGTGTGTATATATAAACATTTTTAAAAATTTTATTACAAAATAACTTAGCAAACCAATGCTTTATGTATATATGTGTGTGTATATATATATATATATATATATATATATATGTGTGTGTATATATTAGAAATAAAGTTAGAAAAATCCAAACTATTTATTACAAATTTTATCAGCGTAACAATTACAGTGAAAAGCTGAACTGAAAAATGAATTTAAGAATATTTTAGTATTTAGTATTTTAGTTAGTCTATTTTCATAGTCCCATTTTATTATCAAATCAGCATTAAATCAAAATTCACCCTAGTTACTTTCTTAATGCACATTCCATGTCTTAATGTGAGCGATTTATCTGTGCATGTTATTCCAAAGGAAAAAAACTGTTCTGATGATGACATTACCCTGCATGATTTGAGAATGGTCAAAGAGCATCTTTTGCTACAACGGGATCAAGAACATCTGACCATCTATACAAGTTCACATAATTAATATAAGAAATTTGACCTAAAAATGGTGAAAAATTGAAATAATGTTGATTTTGAATGTCAGATTTTAAGTGTGGTCTCAGACTTTCAAACCCTACATGGAAGCATAGTGCATGCCTTGAACAAACTGTTAGATGCATTACATTTTCTACTTGAGTGTATATGTTCATTCAAATTTAAAGTCCATAATATGGACACTTTGACATTCGTTTGTAGTATATTTTAGCTTTGCACACTGAGCTACACAATGCTCGAGACGATCAGCCCAATAGGCAACCCTGCTGTATATTGCACAGTGTTATAGATTCACATCCACTGTAATCCATTGCCATGTGTTGGGTTTGTTTCAATCCCATGCTGTTACAAAAACCAAATACTGTAGCATGCCAACAAATATATAACCTTGACCATTAGACATACTACATTCACTTCACTACATGCAATGATATTTAAACAAAAGGCAACCCATAAACCTTCAAGTCTGACGTCTGTCCCATGTTGATTTGATTTGAGCTAGCCATTTAATACTCAAACAAAGGCTGGTCTGGAGGAAAGCCAGAAAGTGCAGGGAAAAGCAATGCAGGAAAGGTTTTAACCATAGCAACATGGTCTGGCTGGAGTATCAAGATTAAGGCAAATGTCTGGTCTAATAATCATTTGGGAAATGCCCTATACAAAATCAGTGTAATGCCATCTTCGGTTATAAGTGGTTTCGGAGACAATCAATTATGAAGATGCACTCAGGCTGGTAGTGAATGCCACTGTTATTCTCAGGGAGAATTTCGTCACATCTGCTATATTATCACTCCAGTGCAGATAACTGTATTATCTGTACATATACATTGAGGAAGACAACAGAAATCGGTCAGAATCAGAATGTTAGCTAGTAAACATCTGCTGTTTTCAACTTGCTAACATTATGAACTGAAAGCTTTGACTGCCAATCTGGTGCTGTTATTTTTAAAATATTTTTCTCCACAGACTGTGCCTTTTACTAATGGGATTGAAATTTACTTGAATGAACTTTATGAATGAGTTCATTTTGTATATTTTGAGAGCACACCTGCTGTAATTGATTTCCAAACACCTGTAATATTTTATTCCCTAAATATACTGAATTATGTGTCTGAATCTATAGCACAACACCTGTTACATTCATGTTTTCTTTTTAAAAATGCACATTGTAATTTTTTTTCATTGTTACATTTGCTGCTGCACTTTATTTTCAGATTTAGAAAGTCAATTCAGGCCTGCAGACAGCAAATATATGTCTTTATCTTATTTAATTGAGAATTAAATGGAGCTGCCAACATTTGGTCTCACTTGGGTTTAATTAGTGGTGTTTGCTAAGAGAAGTATTACTATTATAATTGCTCATACTTAAGGTTAGTCATCTAAAAAGAAGTATTCTGCATGTATCCCATTATGCACAGTTTGTGCTACAGATACACAACTATTTAAATTTTACATTCCAGTCACTTTTTTTTTCAAAGGACATTAATACTTTTATTCAGCAAGGATGCATTAAATCGATCAAAAGTGACAGTAAGGACATTTATAATGTTAGAAAATATTTCTATTTCAAAGAAGTGCTGTTCTTTTAAACTTTGTTCATTCATTAAAAAAAATGCATCACAGTTTACACAAAAATATTAAGCAGCGCAACTGTTTTCAACATTGATAATAATAATAAATGTTTCTTAAGCATTAAATCAGTATATTAGAATGATTTCTGAAAGATCATGTGACACTGAAGACTGGAGTAATAATGCTGAAAATTCAGCTTTGCCAACACAGGAATAAATTACATTTTAAAATATATTAAAATAGATAACAGTTATTTTAAATTGTAATAATATTTCATAATATTGACTGTATTTTTGATCAAATAAATAAACGCAACCTTGGTGAACATAAGAGACTTCTTTCAAAAACATTAAAAAGTTAATCTTTTGCTATGGTACAATGATTCTAATGTTTATTTTAGATCATATTGTCTGACAAGAAAAACAAGCTGACAAGTCTATCTCCTAACAAAATCTTACTATGACTACTACTTACTATTACTATGATCTTAGATGACTATGTGACCTGTATCTACCTTAAGGAAGTGTGGTGACAGTGGTCGCTGCTGAATGAAAGCTTTCTGCTGTGATTTGCATGTGATATGCAAGTCTAACCATACTTTGCCGTAAAATAACTATTGTCTTCTTTTTCTCATCTACAGAGATGTTGTCCCTCTCATTATGCGGTCTGGGTGCAGCTGTCAGCTGAACTAGCAGCTGTTGCTAGCTAAGTTTAGAAACGTCACCCCTGTAGAAGGCTTTTACAATGACATATGAACAGTGTTGGGGAAAGTTTAAAAGTAATGCATTGCAATATTTCGCTACTCTCTAAAAAGGTAACTAATTGCGTTAGTTACTTTTTATGGAAAGTAATGTGTAACGTCCCCGTTTTCAGGGGACAGTCCCGGTTTTTGGTGTTCTGTCCACGACTGGAGCTGTCCCCGGAAATGTCCCCGTTTTACAGCTCGTTCAAAACAAAACAACCCGCAAATACATTGCAAAAAACAACAACAACAACAACAACAACAAAAAATGATCAGCTTACCTGTTGGTTATCGGAGCAATTGTACTGATTATGTTCACCAACAGAGGGGGCTGTGCAGCTACACTTGGTCGCGCGCGATCCGCTACTTCATGAACAACGTAATCTGGACCAGAGCAGAGCGCCATTATCGTCAAATATCAAAATAAACGTATCGGTTTCAAGTAAGTAACATACTAACTATTGATTTTAAATTAAAGTAATACTGTGTGTATATTTTATAACAGGGCCTCAACCGGGTGCGAAATTGTTTTGCATAATTTTAAACGTCCAAAAATGTTCCGCTGTCACAACGCAGCAATTTCCACACACATATCACGTGGTGAAGGTACACTCAGATATTAATAAATAAAAATAATAATAATAATAATAATAATACACGTGCAAGTGCAACTTATTTTGTGCTTAAATGAGTCTAAAATGCAGTAAAAACAGCTTGTGAAAATTAAAATATTAAATTCAATAATGAACATTAAAAAATATTTGTTAGCCTATGACGTTTTATTTATCTTATCTTCTTATATTTATGTTGTTTTATTTTTGTAATGTAACATGCTTTTGTAAAGTTATACTTCTATTATAACATAATAGGCATATTGTTTTGAACTGCTTTTACAATGGTTACTATTAATCGTTTAATAGTTTTTTTTTTGTTTTGTTTTTTTTTTTGATAAATTGTAATAAACCAGACCAAAAATCCTATTAATAAAACTAAATCAAAATAATTAGGCTATTAATGTAATATTATATAATATTAAAAACCAAAAACATTCAAAAGTGTATTGTCCCCGTTTTTTAAATAGATAATAACAAATGAGATTTCGATAATATTTTGACCACTCAAATAGGAAATGTCCCCGGTTTCCATTTCAGAAATCTGGTCACCTTAGTGTAAGGGGCCGTTAAATGTGCTACTTTTCCATTGTTTTTCTATGTAAACACGCGCTAGACGGACGTGCAAAACGCAAATTCTAAAAACGCAAATCAGTTCAACTTTTTAAAAAACGCGTCTCGAGACCTTGCGTTTTTTCCCCCATTCCACTGCCCCCATCTCGCGTTTTCCAAAGCAACTTTACTTTTTCTCACCTGGGCTGGGCTTGCTTGTTTGTTTTTAATAACAAAAAGTTCTATTTGTGGCAAATTTAAAGGCCCTTTTGCACCAACAGTGAAATGAATAAACCTCAGGCTGAAGGAAATGCAAATTCACGCCTGTACAGTAGAGGGCGCTGACTTTCTCTTCTGTGGAACACAAAACAACATATTTTGAAAAAATGTTTTTTTGTCTATATAATGATAGACAGTGGGGTCTAATAATGTTTGTGTTCCAGTTTCACACAAGAAAAAAAGTCATACAGGTTTGGAACAACATGAGGGTGAGTAAATGATGACAGAAGTTTAATTTTTTGGGTGAAGCCCAAAAGGATATTCTTTTTCCCAAAAAATGCTAGTTAATATTATTGCATTGGACTAAAACTTACTGACTTTGCCTACAAAAAAATTGCTTATATAAATATCTCATTATGCTTTGTTATTGTTATATGCTTTTTATCAGCTTGTTTTCTGTCAAGTAGGATAGGTTTTGTATTTCTTTTTTTGGAACTGATTGACTGTAGGCCTCATTGATCTGAGCTTATGCGCCTCAGTTTTGAGTGAACTTTTTTCATAAGCTCAGATCAATGAGGCCTATGATCAATCAGTCCATTTTACTGAAAGAAACAAGTTGACAAAAAGATTGAGTCCAATATTTTGTGATAATACAGCATAATTAAAGATTTATAAGCAATTTAAAAGGCTGGTCCTTTTTGCCCAGGAACACCAAATTAGTTAAAAGGATTGCCTCTTGTAAAGTATGAACCTACCCCCTTATCTGCACAGTGACACAGCATCTAAAGCATTCCATTAGAATATCATTTTTTGTCCATAAATGAAGATCACCATCTGGACACTGAGGACAGCATTAGCAAACAGAGATTACATGTCACATGAGTCACAGTTTCCTCAGGTTTCCTTCTTTGTCCCTCCCTGCTGGTAGTCTCTGATAATGCACATTCCAGTCAAATCAATTTCCTGCCTGTATAAGCACTTTGTTAGGGGTTTGCTGGCCGAAGAGCTGCTTCCTGAGGTCAGCTGACTGACTGACATCCTGTTGACACCAGCTTCCTGCTGCTCCACCAGACTCTAATGGCAGTGCAGACCAATGAAATATGACAACAAATATCAATCTCTGTCAGGTTAATACAATAAAAATATGACTCACATTGGTATATTAGTTCTTACTCTTGGAACTTGGTGCTGCAAATATTATTGACTTATTAATGACACAGTGCAGATGTATGCTAAAGGACTAAATGTAAATTAGGTTTGCAATGTATGAAAGTCAATGTTTGTGATCTAGGCAAGGATCTTTTGTATACAAGGGCACAACTCCCCAACAAATTAATATTATATCAGATATCAGAATATAAACTATGTTGAGGTAATGATGTTTTTTGGGAATGTTTTTCTTTCTTGTGCTGCATTCTAATTTTAATTTAAAAAACAAAACAAAAAGAAAGTGCTGCGTGTGGTAATAGCAAAGATGTTCTTCATGTACTAAATGTATTATTCTTTAGTGGTCAAATGTAATTTAGTATAATTAAACTTATTGCTCATGGATTTTATTCAAATACGGTGATGATGACATGGTACCAATGATGATGGGGACAGGTAGGCTTATACAGTATGTGGGTCAAAAATATAATATTAACAAATAACTCTTTCAAACAGACATGTTTCACTGAAAATGAAAGTATTTTTATAAACGCCATGGTAGGACATGGCAAAAATAGTTATATTTATTTATAAAATGGCATAAAATTCTCCTTCTGTCATATCAGTCATTGCTCAATGTTTTCTCCCAGTACCTTTTATTATCAATAATAATCATCATGTGGATTTGGGACTGATTGCTGTGGTTCTTTATAAGTGGTCATTTTGAACAAGTCTGACATCCAGTGGTCAAAATAACTGTGACATTTTTATGTGTTTCAAAATTGCTAATGGTGCATGAAACACTTGTGAAGCTTAGGAAACAGCAATAGCATAATTATAAATAATAACTTAATACTTGTAGTATATTTAAGGAACTCAGCACAAGTAGGCATACATGTAAACAGCTACTAAGAAACACATAACCTAATTACCTTCTTGACATTGTATTACCTGCCTTGTGCTTCCCATATGCATAGGTTGGTAACAGGCCAATGATAACTACCCATTTAATTAAACTGTGCTATTATTTTGTGGGATAATCCATGCTTGAAGTGCTGCTGACCCATTACAGTTTTATAGTTTAATAATTGTCTTAAAGCTCCCATAATCACATCAATAAATATTAGCTCCTGTTACACATCATTAAGCACTTTGCATAACTTGGCACAAGCAGTACTTCAATTGAAAACTGAGCATGTTCAGTTCTATTCTATTCTATTCATATTTTTATACTAAATTATTATTTTATTTATAATAAATACCTCCATTGCATTCTCAGGCCAGACTGTTTTCCCGTGTCTCACCAGAAGATGCCGCTGTTGACTGCAAGGACAATTTAACCGACAGTAAACTCCTTGCTTTTTTTTTTTATGCTTTATTCAGTTAAAAAAAAAAACACACACAATTAAATAAAAATAACAATAATACAAAATAATAATAATAACAACAGCAAGAAAATCAGTAAAAACATATACATTACAAAAATAACAGTACCAAAAAAAGAATAAAAAAAGAAAAGAAATAGTAATAAATAACAATAAATAACTTGGCTTTATTAAGAACATTGTTTTATTTATAACTTACCAATGATTGATTAGAAGTTACAAGGATATAGAGCAGGCTGTTGCTCTAAATCCCGGAAAAGCATTTTTGAGCCATGGGTTTCCTTTGGATTTTCATTTGGGCTTGCCTTGAAGAGTAGCGATCTTGGATTTTAGAGTAGCCTAAAAGTAAAAAAAAAAAAAAAGAAAAGAAAAGAAAAAAAAATACGTGACTTATTTAACCAAGTCACAACATAAATTGCACATAATCTAACCTGGAATTTAAAGCTGTTGGTTTTTTATTTATTTATTTATTTTTGTATGTTGCTTATAATTTGTTAAATAAGGACTACAACTCCCACAAGGATGTACATTTACGTGCTTTAGGAATCGGACAACCGTTGTAGTCTTTATGTGGCAACTTTCGCTTGTTGATATTTACCATGAAATATATTACTAAATCATAATATGCTAATTAGAGCCGCTCCTATTGGTCTGTGGCTGAAGCTGCTCCGGTAATGGGTGGGGCTTTGACAGCAGACAGCGCGAATGTGAAGCGGTTGTGTAGGACGGGATATTTCTCTGAACCGAGAAGTGCTGTGTATTTGTAGCTTACTGGACCTGCATTTGCACAGTACCGCTGATATGGAGCCCAGACAACAGGGTGAGCTTACTTTCCGATCACTTTCATGTCTTATTGTTCTGTGAAAATACTGGAAATGTGTTTGAATAGTTCTGTAAATATCGTTTCACTTTGTGTATCCTCAAATAACTTGAGTAGATCCAAATTTAAGAGGCACGTTTTGTTGGTTTTATTTTTGCATATCAGAAAAATAAATATTATAGATTAAAACACATAACTAGCAGCTAACAGCCCAGTATTAATCTTTTATATAGCCTAAACTACTTAACAGTCATCTGTACATGCTTCTCTCTAGTCATTTAGGCTTCATTCTAATGAGGTGCATGAGCTTAAGTCCGACACGTGATCAAGCTTTCCAGGGATCTGTTGTCAAAACACGTAAACAAATGAGGGAATTAGATGCAGCTCCTCCCTCTCATGTTCCTTTAGGTGCACTGATCTGGACAACCATGTGACCATTCTATTTCATTTCCACGTGATTGTCCTGAGCTAAATAATTGAAATCTTGTGACCAGATATGTTCCAGTGGCAGGACCAGTGAATTAGCTGGCCTTTAACTAAACAAAACTGTATACAGTAGAAGTATAGACATCCTGTTGGCACCTGGTACTGTTGCTCCACCAAATGTAATGTAACAGACTCTAATTGCAGGGTTGGGCAATGAAGAGTCATATAAATATCAATCTATGTCAGTGTAATAAGATGTCTTACACTTTGGTATACTGTAGTTCCTTTTTGCACTGAAGCCAAAAAAGCCTGTCTGTGTTTGGGATCTAGTCAAGGACCATCACCTGTATCAACAAGAGCATTGATATGTGCTCCATGAGCAAACCTATTTAGTATAGTACAGTAAACATTCAAAAACAAACAGTAACAAAGTGAAGTTATAGTATACTAAATGAAATCATGTCAATGACAAAAACTAAATGAGTAAATGTATAGAAATTTGAGTCATTTACAATAATAAATGTGAATTTGTTGTAGCTTTGCAGTGTAGTATAGTACTACAGTACAGTAAAGTTAAATTAAATGGCAGTTTACGGAATAGTGTACTATTGTGTGTAGGTTTTATATAAGTTTTTATAATTTGTCAATGCATTTGTGTATAGTATAGTATAGTATAGTATAGGGGTACAATATAATAAAATGCAGTAATTTTAAAAGTAGTACACAAACCTGAAAACAGTATATTTATAGTATGTAGTTGTAGATGAACCCTTTTAATACATTTATTTAAATCAATATGAACAATACATTTAGTGCATCTGCATTGTGCATCTGTGCACTTAACCTTTAATGATGTTTGAATCGTACTTCACAGAGCTGTACTCTAGCGTACTTTCTTCTGAAGCAATAGACTGGGGTAAGAGCTTGCTGTGTAATGTAATGAGTGAATGTGAAAGTGAATGTGACAAACCCAACCTCTGTAGTCTGTGTGTAGATCACTCATTTCCACCTCTGAGCTGATGGGTGCTGAGCTGTCTACAGCTTTTTCACTTGGGTGCTTTTAGATGGAAATAGACAGCCATGTCCAAGACTTGAGCACATTCAAAACTTGTAGACACTGCTAAACCCTAGAACTGTGATATTATTTGTTTGACAGACGCAGACCCTTTGTTGTTCTTCAAATGCATGTCTTTTTGAGGTTTCTTGAATGAGAGCATGGGTTAGATAGGCATGTGTGTGTGTACATTTTGTTTTTGAATGATATTTTCAAATGCAGCCTGTTTGCATGTTCTTTGACATTTGAGTGCCGTTTGTAATCTGTTTGGATTTAGTGTATCATCAGCTCATTCATTATTTCATGCAGTGTTCTTTTTATTTTCAATTTGCTGAACCACAGAAGACAGGGAAACTTTTCATGCAGGTAGGTCTCAGAAACATCTATTTTCATCTGAGCTATTAGCTTAGCTGAGTTTTGAAAACAACACATTACATACTTTGCATGGTCATCTTCCGGAATTTCCTGCCAGTCACTAAATACTCTGTCGTGTCTCTGTGCAGCAGTCAGACAGAATTAAATCCAGTCAGATAATCACTAAGGAGAAATCCCTCAGATTACTTCAGCAAGGCCAGAAATTACGCAATTCTTCACTGAAACCATGATCTTAAATTATACTGCTTTATTTCGAGCTCTGAATAGATGTTGCATTATTGAACTGGAGTTATTTAGTGAAAAAAGCAGGATTTGTTCCATTTGTCACAGAAAACACTTTTGTAGGATTTTTTGTTCAGTGCCATCAAAATTAGCATGTTAACTAAAACTATTAAAAATAATTTGCATTAATTGATATAAGGCTGAAATAAATAAAAAATAGATAAAAACATAAAAATTACAAATGTTGTCTTAACTAACTATAATAAAATATGTTTGTAAGTTGAAGTACTAAAATTACTAAAAAGTAAATTAAAGCAAAATAGAAAAAATATTTCAAATAAAATGACAAAAGCACATAACAAAATTACTAAATCTTAAACAAAAATTAAATTGAAAACAAAAAACTATAAAAAAATTAATCTGATTCAAAATTATAATAAAATATGATATTAAAAATATTATGAAATTATTAAAATATTTTAAAATATATATATATATAATATTAATATATTTTATATTATTTTAATAAAATATTTAAAAAAAACTAGAATAGTATATAAATAATAAATATACTATACTGTAATAATATATATAAAAAAGGCCTATAACACCATTGATTTCCATTGATAAAAGTTTTTGTCATTGAGATGAATCAAGACGAATATAAAAGTCATTCACACAAATTGCTGAACCTAATAATTATACAGAGGCTATTATTTGTAGTTTTCGTTCCATTAGGCAACTGAAATCATTAACACATTTACATTAAGTAGTTATGAGTATTATGAGTGATTAATTGATATAATCAATTAGCAGTAGTGTTATACATAGATTTACACCAAGATTGTTTGCTTGATATTGTTGTTTTTGTTCCCCACTCATCTCTGGTTTGTGTTTAAATGTGTTTTTCTTTCATTCCCCTCAGTGGGTGAATAGTAATAGGTGTTTTGTTCATCTGATGATGATAAGAATGGCCTCCTCCTCCACACATTGCAATCTTTCTCTGAGGACAGTGAAGTGATTCTTTGTGAGTCAAGAAGGAAAATGAGGACAGTGAGACGGCTGGACAGAATAGTAGCACATAGTCCAGTGAGCTTGAAGAAGCTGAACCGTCGAGCACACTGCCCTAAAGGGATACTTAGTTACTCAGATGACACACCGAACACCATGACACGACTGTGACTCGCTCACCCAGACATAAGAACATGAGAAAGATGAACTCTGATTGGCCCGTTGATGACAAAAATAGACAACCAGAAAGAAAATATATGAAGGCCTATCAACAAAGATCAGTATATGAATGGGTTTCTCTGTGATTATCACTTCTTTATTGCATTTCCATGTTATTTTAAGTGAATTCATTTCAGCGAATGGGTTCTTTTGAGTAGTTAATTTCAACGAACTGATTTGACCAATTCATTAAAAAAAGAACCAACTCAAAGGAAAGATTCCTTCCATATGTTTTTTAAAGCCATCTAATGAAAAGATACAGATTTAAGGTGATCAAGATGACCAACCACTTTGGTTATCCAGCTCAACCAGGTTCCCAGCTTTAGTTGGGTTAACAATATTGGTCAAGGATGATCGCATATGCACTGGCTAGTATGAACTATCTAGAAACCATGTATAACCAGCTACCATCAAAATCTGGATGTTTTCAGCAGAAACCATGTTATTATTTTAATTGGTGGTAAAAAGAATTGTTTTGTATCATAGCATTATTTTTCAAATGATCTTGGCTTAAATCAGATATCTCCGTATTTCGTCTTGGTGGTGTTGAATAAACCAATTTAATATCACATAGTTCTCCTTTTTCCATGTAATAAACCTTCAACAAAGATTTAGCTCAGTGTCTGTAGACACAGTATTAAGGCAGTGGAACAGAAAGGGTATTATTTTACATATTCAACATGAAAATGATCCTCTGTACTTCCTCTTATTCGAGACACAGACCCTTAAATAGATTTAGGGAATCTGATTCATGGGATAATTGGGAGGTTGATGCAAGGCATCAGGTAAGTTGCTAGGCAACCTGAACAATGAGGCAGAGGAACTGTGAAATAATTGCTTTTATAAGTAACTTTTCTTCTGATTATGCTCAACCCTTGGTATTAATCTATATCATGAAGTCTATTATATCTATTCCTGTTATAAGCAAATAGACAGTAATGGTATCTTACAGACTGGAGACCTAGAGGTGTATACAGTGTCTCAGATAGTGTTTGCATGTGTGTATACTGTCAAAGTATGTAAGTGTTTATTTCTTAACATCTTAATAGATTTTCCTCTGAAAATAATTTTGAGGACATGTTGTGTCTCTGATTTGTCATACTGATTATTTTCATATTTTAAATGTCAGCCACGCATGCACTATGCTGGAAACTTTTTTCCATCATAATATGACATTTAAATATCCAGACAGAAATTAAAACAATCCAAGCTAATTTGTCCATGGTGTTTTTAATAAGTCTGTTACCAAATTAAAACATTTATCCCTGGTTTCACAGAAGCTTAAGCCTAGTCCCAGACTAAAATGCACTATTGAGCTGTTTTAACTGAAAGCAATTTGCACTGACATGTCTTAAAATATGTCAGCCATTGTTTTGTCTCAAGATGCAGTATTGTTTTTTTCTAAGGCACATTTATAAAAGCTATACTTAAATGTATATACTTAAATACTTAAAAGCCTTGTAGTTAAATTATATAATATGTTGATTAATTAATTGAGGGTACCATTGTCAACACGATCCCTGTTCACACGGATAAGCGAAAACGAATAAAAATGCTGTAATATGCATGCCAGGCCAGTAGTTGGCGATGTCGCTTTGTAAAGAAACACTACGTGCCTATAGACTAAACACGTAATATGCATGCGCATGACATCACCATTTCACAAATTTGTGTTTTTGTAGTAGATGATAACGATATCGTTTTCGTAACTAGCAACTGCTTGTCAGCTAACTCAATTTGCAACTACATGTCAACTAACTCTCATTAGAGTATTAGTAGACTCTTAGGTTAGGGTTAGGGTTAGTAGAATAAGTTGACATGTAGTTGAAAAGTTACTTGTAGTCAGTAAAATGTCTGTTGGGGGAGCATCAAAATAAAGTGTTAGCAGATATTAAGTCTGCTAATACTCTAATGACTGCTAGTTAACATGTAGTTGCAAAGTTACTTACAAGGGGCTTTTCATAGTTCCTAGAACTATTGGCTGAAGTACCCGGATTTTGCCGTGTTTGCACCGCAGGAACTAGGAATGATTTTAGTTCTAGGAACTCCTTTTAGGAGAACTAAATTAGCTCGTACTTCAGAGTAGGGTCTAAACCAGCATTATAGGAACTATCAGTGATGTTCGTGAAGTGTACGTTGATTAGTCAAATGCATGTCAAACACCGGCACCCGGCATTTTTTAAAAGCCGTGTAAACATATTTACTTCACAAACATGGAAAACAGCGATAACGGCATTTACCTGTTGTCTGCAGCATTGGGGTTTTTTCTTTGCCTCGATGATATGTACAGTGCTCAGCGTAAATGAGTACACCCCCTTTGCAAAGTAACATTTTAAACAATATCTCAGTGAACACAAAAACAATTTCCAAAATGTTGACAAGACTAAGTTTAATATAACATCTGTTTAACTTATAACATGAAAGTAAGGTTAATAATATTACACATTTTACAGTTTTACTCAAATTAGGGTGATGCAAAAATGAGTACACCCCACAACAAAAACTACTACATCTAGTCCTTTGTATGGCCTCCATGATTTTTAATGACAGCACCAAGTCTTCTAGGCATGGAATGAACAAGCTGGCGACATTTTGCAACATCTATTTTTTTCCATTCTTCAAGAATGACCTCTTTTAGAGACTGGATGGAGAGTGATGTTCAACTTGTCTCTTCAGAATTCCCCATAGGTGTTTGATTGGGTTCAGATCAGGAGCCAATGAATCACTTTCACCCCGTTCTTCTTCAGAAATCTAACAGTGGCCTTAGATGTGTGTTTAGGATCATCGTCATGTTGGAAAAGTGCACAACGACCAAGGGCACAGGGTGATGGTAGCATCTTCTCTTTCAGTATAGAGCAGTACATCTGTGATTTCATGATGCCATCAATGAAATTCAGCTCCTTGACACCAGCAGCACTCATGCAGCCCCACATAAGGACACTGCCACCACCATGTTTCACTGTAGGCATCATGCATTTTTTGCGACGCCATACAGTTTTGAAGCCATCAGTTCCAAAAACATTTATCTTGGTCTCATTACTCCAGAGTATAGAGTCCCAGTAGTCTTCATCTTTGTCAGCGTGGGCCCTGGCAAACTCTAGACGGGCTTTTTTGTGCCTGGGCTTTAGGAGAGGCTTCTTTCGTGGTTGGCACCATGTATGCCATTCCTCTGCAGTGTACGGCGTATTGTGTCACGGGAAATAGTCACCCCAGTTTGGCTTTCTACTTCTTTAGATAACTGCAGTGAACTTGCATGCCGATTTTCTTCAACCCTTCTCATCAGAAGACGCTCCTGTCGAGGTGTTAACTTCCGTGGACGACCTGGACGTCTCTGTGAGATGGTTGCAGTTCCATCTTTTTAAAATTTTTGTACCACTTTTGCTACAGTATTCTGACTGATAAGTAAAGTTTTGCTGATCTACCTGTAGCCTTCACCTTTCTGGTGTAAAGAAATTATTTTCTTGTGACTTTTCTCTTGCATGTGGTGCCATTGCTGACAGCATGAAATGGGAAGGGGTTTGAACACCCTTTTATAGTCAGCTGTCTGCTGGACACCTGTGTAATGAATAATTAGACTCACCTGTGGTTGAATTTTTGTTAAATTAGACATTTGTAGTCTAAAATGTAGCTTTGTTCCAGAGACTTTCAGTGGGGTGTACTCATTTTTGCATCACCCTAATTTGAGTAAAACTGAAAATTTTGTTCTTTAAGTTATATTATTAACCTATAAGTTAAACAGATGTTATATAAAACTTAGTCTTGTCAACATTTTGAAAATTGTTTTTATGTCCATTGAGATATTGTTTAAAATGTTACTTTTCAAAGGGGGCGTACTCATTTACACTGAGCACTGTAATACTGAAAGTTGTCATAAGAGATTTCGTCTCTTAGCCCCACTTTTTGCTCTTTCAGTCGCATAAATTATGCGTTCTAAATTCCATCTCCATTATCTCGAAACCCACGACACACAACAAACACAGCTCAGATGACGCCATCCTCCATCCATCGTTTTTTAGCGTCTGTAAATGCTGCGCTTAAAGCCGCCACTGTCGGCTGCTTCAGAGTTCCTATTTCTGCTGCGAATGCAACCAGGAACATGGCCCGGAGGAGAAATTAGTTCTCGGGGAACTAGTGGCTAGTTCCTATAAATGAGTTCCTAGAACTGTTTGGTGCGAAAGCCCCTATAGAATGTTTAAAGTGGGCTTTCAAAATAAAATGTTACCTTAATTGTTCATATGACATAAAAAAGGCTTCTTTGATGTGTTTTTTAATAACTTATTGTGAAATGTACAGAACTAGGTTTATTTATTTGTGCTATTTTATTACTCCTTCAAAATGAAACAATTATGTAAAGCATGATGTAAACCTGAAAAGACCTTGAAATCCAAATAGGGTATACTGTATGTGCTGATAGCAAATATAGTTAAAGGACAGATGAAGAGCAGTGGAAATGCATAGCGTACTTGGTCTGATTCCTTCAAGAGGTAATGTCCACTAGCAAGCACTGAACCATCTTGCTTTAGTTTTAAACATGTAGATATGATCTACAGGCATTGTGTGTTGTGTAAATGATGAATCTGGGATCTCATTCCTGAGTACTTTTCTTTGCTAAAACTGTTCTGCTCTGCTCTTCTACCTGCTGATTACATTAGCCTTTGAAAGCGTATCACGCGTTTCATACCACAGCACTCTAATCAGTTTCTCAAGTAATGACTGACCAAACCTCCGAGATGTGACTCTCGTTTCCCTCTGGACAAAAACAACCTCAACGTTTATTCACATTACTGAAGCCATATCAAATGCATTAGTGCTTCATCATTTGAGCTTTCATTTTCTAGCTATTGTAGGTTTAGTTGTTTACTCGCCAACATCATGCTTTTAAAGAGCACTGAGTTTTAAGTGAATTGTAAAAGTCACAGGGTGTTTTCACAGTCCAAGGTGGTCTGAGTTTACATGTAAGCCATAAATTCAATGTAATTTTACTCTCAGATGAACACCCTTAAAGGGATAGTTCACCCAAAAATTAAAATTCTGTCGTCATTTACTCACCCTCAAGTTGGTCTAAACCTGTATGAATTTCATTCTTCTGCTGAACACAAAAGAAGATATTTTTGAAGAATGTTGGTAACCAAACAGTTAATGGGACCCATTGACTTCCATTGTATGAAAAATACTATGGAAGTCAGTGGGGCCCATCAACTGTAAAATATCTTCTTTTGTGTTCAGCAGAAGAAAGAAATTCATACAGGTTTGAATCAACTTGAAGGTGAGTAAATGATGACAGAATTTTCCATTTTTGGGTGAACTATCCCTTTAATGTAAAATATTGATTTATTTAAGTCATGCCAGGCATGTCTTGCAATGCTGAAATGAAACTGAAACACATAATGGTGTATTGAGTTAGTGATTTTGCAGTTGAAACTAGGATTTTGGGGAACTGGGTTGAGCTTTCAGTGATAAGTGTGGTAATCAAACCATATTCCTACTTTCATGTCCTCTTCTCTTAAGTTTGGTTTTAGCCTCAAATGCATGAGAGAATACTACTATTTTGGTTACTTGTCTCTGTGTCAGCTATTATGAGGTGCTTTAGATTGAAATCAGACTTTTGTTGCCTCAAAACATACTTTCATGATGCTTGTAAAAAATGTTGACCAATTCCTAAGAACCATAATGTGATCTTAAAGGAAGCATGTAAAGCTCTGTTATACCTGTTACCTTCAGATGATTTGATCTGGCAAGTTTGCAAGGTGTTTTCAGTCTTTTTGTGTACAGCCTTTCATTATAACTGCTAAAATACACCTTCATTCAGGGGTGAGGCAGGATAATTACATGGAGAAGGTGATGGTTAAATGTGTTTTAAAGGCTACATGCTGTTGTCACTGACTGAAGGGTAGTTTCTGTATATTGGCGAATGCTATTTAAGACATAATGTGTTTTAGTTTACCTAAAACTAGCTGTTTCCATCCAAATAGACCTTATTCAGACCAACGTCACCATGACAGGTATGAAAGCGAAGCAGTGAGGGATAGACTTACCGTGTTTACAGTGGCATCCACTGTAAAAAGCTGTATAAGGCTCCTAGATCACTTATCTCATTTGTAATTCTGAACATGTAACTCATGTTCAGTAGTTTTTTTGTCTACTGAAATTTCTTGTAAAGATATTTTTGCAGTGTTTCGTCAGCAGAACAATCCAAAAACACATTATAGTACAACCCACTGAAGAGATGTATGTCTATCCCTCACAGCCTCGCTTTCATTCCCGTTAAAAAAATTTAAAAAATAAGGTCTATTCTGAATTTTTTATTCACATCTTGGTGTTTACATCCAGCATTTTTGTGCAGTCTCACAATTTGTATACATGTGGATGGAAACTTGGCTAAAGAAAATTTTGTCAAAGCTAATGTATGGTTTCAGAAGACTTATATTATAAACAATGTTTCTTGAGCCGCAAATCAGTATATTAGAATTATTTCTGAAGGATCATGTAACACTGAAGTCTGGAGTAATGATGCTGAAAATTCAGATATGACATGCCAGGAATAAATTACACAGATATTTTAAAAGTGGCATAAATACATATATATATGAATAAATAACTAATGTGATTCATCAGAGTTAATTTCATTACAAAATATACCCTTATCCCATAATTATGAGTTTGAGACTTTTTGGCAAAATGGTTTAAGATTTGTGTCATCCTTTTAGCAATGGTGGATCAACTTTACACAAGATATTTCTGTAAAATCAAATCTGTGAAAGAATGTGTTCTCGTAAATTTAAGATATGTTAATATAATAACTTTCATTGTTCTTCTATTTTTGTACATTTTATTTCCAGGTTTATTGGACAAAGAGCCTCTAAAGGAAGTGGATGAGGACATGGTGTCAGAGGTGGATCTAAACAACACTGTCACAGAAGAGGAGCGAGAGGAAATGGAGAATGAACTGACTAAGGTACTTTCCCTATCGTTTTAGTGCTATAAACTAGGAAAATTAGGTGCAGGCACATTAAGGGCTGTTTGATCTTTAGTAACAGTGTTAGTCTGTGAACTCAAAGACCACAAAGCTCAAGCAGAAATGGTCTTGCATGTTATGCAAATCCTGCAGATCTGTCTGCATTTTCCTTCTTTGCATGTTGTGACTGACTGTAAAAATTGTAAAGAAACGATTCATACCTGTTCTGACCCTTAAAAATTACTTTTATCGGCGTAAAAGTGTAATTAGGCTGATTCAGTCATAGTAAAGCAGTTACTGAAATTCACTGTGCTGGTGCCACACAAACAGTCTGCATTATCTCGTCCAGAACATACACCCTTGATTTAAAATCATGTGATCTAAGCTTTCCCGTTTTTTCCCTTTGGCTATTTGATCCTCCCAGATCTTCACAGTCTATTGAGCTATGTAAGGCTGACGTTAACTGTGTCACAGTTTGTGTGTGGACAAAAAGAGTGGACAATTCATATTTGAATTTATATGTTATAGTTATATCTCAAGAGCATCACAATAGCTTCTCAGCCCCCAACCTTGACCTATTTTCCTTCTTTCAGTTAGAAGAAGAAATCACTACTTTGAAACAAGTCCTGGCCTCCAAAGAAAAGCGTCACTTGGAGTTAAAACAGAAACTAGGGATCACACCCTTGAGTGAACTTCGACAGAACTTCAGCAAGAGCTGGTACGACATGCAGACCAGCACTGCGTAAGTAGAGTTTGCTAAACCCTGTGATTAATGTCATCTTTCGTTGCGGCTTGTGACTACAGAGGCATGCACCTTTTTAAGAGGACAATAGTGGTGGTTATAACACATGACCAAAATGGTTAAAAAAAAACACTTTTCTTCGGATATTACCTTTCATGCAGTGTGTAATACAGCTGTTTGTGAATGTAAAAGGTCTGCAAAGTTTGAAAGATCAAAATGCACGATAAATGGAGTAATTTTCTCCTAAAAGAAAGTACCGATTCTGAACTGCCTGAAATGAGTTGTCAGTAATACCAGTCTTACTTTCTGTTCAAGTTTACGTAGGTTTTAACAAATTTGCATTAAGCCAGCCTATGGTCTTCATACAACGTCTACTTTGACCCGCCCTCAAACACTAGTTGTTGCTAAGGCCTGGAAGGGTTTGGTTCATGTTGTCGACGTGTTGAGAAGAAGTTTTCAGCGCTGCGAAAGCAAATCCACTTTGCATGAACTTCTAAAGGATGAAAACTTGGCTTTGAATTTATACGGTAAAACTGACGCCATTGTTACTGTTCGTATCACTGTTTATCAACTGCTAAGGAAGCCCACGGATCTGAAATTCAGATATGCTAATGGCCATTTTGTTTCCGATATGTGCTGTAAGCAGTAGACCAATCACAACAGACTGGGCCGTCTGACCAATCAGAGGAGAGTCGGCTATCAGGAAGGAGGGGTTTCGGGAGACAAAACTTTTATCGAACCGTTTCAGACACTGAGGAAGAAGTGAAGTTGCAATGTGTATTATAAGAAAATTAAGTGTTTTGGATGCATGTAAACCTATTGTAGGAGACATCCAAAACAAAATTAGAAACTTTTAAAAGCATAAAAGTGGCACTTGAACAAGTAGACCTAGATTCAGTTCACAACCAAATTATGTATTTTTGTTGTATTTCATGTCTGTAGCATAAACAGTATGAGCAATAGTGATTTAACAGTATATATCACATGCAATATTATTGTTTCTTATTGAAATCTGATACTTTGCATCAAAAAGAAGAAAATTTGCATTGACCTGTTTTTATTAACATGCTTCCTTCTTGAGAATGAATTGCAATCTAAAAGAGCAAGTTGAAACCGCTGCGTTTTCCCTTTGTCAATGTATATTTAGGTTATTGCAATCATGGTGTGATTCATATCTGCTTCAATTCACATTCACTTATACAGACAGTGCCGTTCTGAGACACACACCCCATTTGCACGATAATAACGTCATTGCTACAAGGCTTGCTGCACATCTCTCTTTCACTTTATACGCACACACACTGAACATAGACATGAACAAATGGCCTACTATTGTCAATGAAAGGGAAATAGTGAGGCTTACTTAAATAAAATCATCTCATTATGACTCATGAAGTATCATAATAATGTTGTGCATAACTGTCTACTATCACTATAGCCTCAGGAATAACAGCTATTCTGTTTTTACACAGATTAATACACAGATTACAAGCATGATGAAGAGAAACCATTCATAAGCAAAGATTGTGAATTTATGCTATCAGAAAAACTGCTACTTATTGTACATGTATTTATTTAGCAGACACTTTTTCCCTAAAGCAGCTTACAAATAACAATAATACAAGAAGAAACAATTAATTCAAGGAAGAAAACAATACAGCAATACTACTAAGCCAAATTTAACAAATGCTTGGGCTTGGCAGGTTGGTCATTGTATGGAAAAATCTTCACAAAGTTGGAGTGAAAAAAATTCAGGTTTAAAATGACTTTATGGGTGAGTAAATATAGACGTCATTTCATGTTTAGGTCAGTAATGTTTATGAGATTGCATGATCATTAAGTGTATAATTTATGCCCTCATTGTTTTAAAATTATTATTATCATTACTTTTGATAATACTTGTGAAATGGTTCTGAGATTGTTGTCATTCTTGTTAGATATGGTGGATTGACTTGATGAAATGTAATTTTTTGAAAATCAAATCTGAGTTAGAACGTTTGCTTATAGAATTATTAAATGTACAATTCTATAAACTAACATTCTAAATCCCCCGAATTAACTTTCACTAGTATTGACACTTTACATTTTTGACACTTTAACTTTCTTTTTAGTATTACTGTTTAACATTATAATCATTTAGAAAGGATATGTTTATTTGATAATAAGTCTGTCTGGCTTTGATTATGTTCCCATGTTCATCTGGTCATTAAGTTACTACAGTGACATGGTAACTAGCATCTCAAATGAATAGCCCTTCTCATGTCGCAGTTGCCATGGCGAGGAGGTTGTGGGCTGAGAGGGACAAACCGATCAGATGGCATCTTCTGACTGATATGGATGATTCCTTTATTAGCCTGAGTGACTCTACAAATGACTAGATTTCCAGCTCTTAGACTGTTCTTGGGTCAGTCTAGATGTGCCATTATACAAAGCATGTAATTCCACAACGTAATTCATTTCACATAATTGTACTGTGAAATGTACCTTGTAGCACGACTAGTTCACCCAAAAATGAACATTCTTTAATAATTTATTCACCATCATGTCATTCCTAACCTGTCATACTTTCCGTCTTCCATAGAACACAATAGTTTTTTCGCACAATGTTCACGCTGCACTTTTCCATACAATGAAGGTAAATAGGGATGATCAAGCTGACAAAAATGACAAATAAACAACATAACATCACTATAGATCTAATCTAGACTTCTGAACTATAATCTTCTGAAGTCGTACAGTAGCTTTGTGCGAGGAACACAAGACACAAGATCAGTCTTGTGACTGATCGGAATGTGCCACGTTTGGATACTGTATGTGTAAAATGTTATTAAATGTGGGAGTTTTGTTCTGACAGCTGTAGAGCTCTTGGGTCAAAAGGATTTTGTAATTTCAGTATACTGGTTTAGAATAACTTGCTGTCTAAAATGTGATGGAACTCTCAAACAGACTTTAGAACATTTATGAAAAAGCAATGAGGGCTAAGGATTTTTTTCTACTGACCCTGACAAAATTTTCCCTGGCCCCACCACAAAAAAAGTAATACATAAATAAAATAAAATAGTTATTGTTTTATTGTTTTTGATCCATGTAACCAAATTTCAGATACCAGTGACATTTTGATACCACAGCAAAAACAACTAGCCTAACTAATATACATTAGTCAGTAATAAAATAAGAACGAATAATCAAATTACAGGCAATAGCACAAATAAATACAAAAGAACAAATATACAAATGAAATAATCAGTGCTTTTCAGGTTGAAGAAATTGAATAAAGTAATAAAATGTAAAATAACACTGCATAGTCTTCACTGTATAAATTAAATACAGATTAATCTTTAATAAAGTTACAAGAGATGGCCCCGGGCCATCAGGAAGTCCTTTTACCATACAAACATATATTTAAGCATACAAATTTATTTAAGTGTATAATTGTTATTTTCTGGTGATTAAATCTCATTATGATCCTACTGTTCCCTTTGTAGACTCTCTTATTATATTCTCTGGATTGAATCAGCATTTCTTCCTGTTTTGTACGACATCACAAAAAAAGTGAAGTTCTTCCTGCCTACAATTCAGAAAAGTCACCTTTTGTGTCTGTACTTGGTTTTAAGTTTGTTCTCGTTCTCCAGTCTCTTTTGGGAACAGGCCTTTTTAATATTTTAATGTCATGTTTAAAGCACTGTAACATACACTAAAGATTTAACCATATATATACCAGCAAAAAACAAAATGTCCTCCCACTTTCAACTGCAAACTTCTTAATGTGTAAAGTTAGTATGAAAGTTTCATCAAACTGAGATTTAAACTGAACAAATTTAACATACATTTAACAAACTGTCTCCCTGTAGCACTGTCAGACATTACAGTTTATTGCTCTGGCCACATCTGCAGTCCTCATGGCATGTTCACACATATGATCGGGTACTCTTTCTCTTGGTGTTTTTTAGAGTCAGAAGAAAGGTCTCTTTAGTGTCCTAAGACCTCGTCCACACTAATGCGTTTTTGTTTGAAATGCATCTTTTCTCTCCGTTAAGTCCACACTGAGACTGCATTTTTATTAACAAAGACGGAGCTTTTTGAAAATACTCTCCCAAGAAAACGCTGTTTTTGCATTGTAGTGTGGACAGTAAAAACTGAGGTATTTTAAAATGGTGATGCATGTTTAGTCATGTGATGCTTATTGTACCAATACTATCTATGATTGTTGTGCCTGCTATTTACTTTCATAGTTTTGCTAAAGATAAATGTTCCTTTGTAGAATCTTTATTTTCTGTAAAGATGACAGAAAATGTACTAGCAATTGCTGTCCTGCGGCAAAACATGATGACAATTGCGTTTTAAACCATAAGATTTTGAGTTCGACTTGGGCACAACAGTGAGTGGTTTATTTTGTTAATAAACTGATTGTGCCAGAAGAATAGTGTGAGAACATTATTATGTCTCCTCTCTCGGTATCATCTTGTGAGCTTTTATTATGTTTTACGCATGCACAGTAAGGTGATTTAAGCATATTTAGATGTTTCAGTGTGGATGAGCAGCATTTAGAATACAACTGAAAACGCTAGTGTGGATGGGGAGCATTTTGAAATGAAAATGCTGTTTTCAAATGTATATAGAATAATGTAGATATAGCGTCTACTACCTGTAAACTGTTTTTAAAAAGTGTCTTAAGGACTGTTCCACAGGTGCATGTGCAATAATTGTTTTTGGTTCGTGAAAAACATTGTTTGAACCCTTTCCAAAAAAGATCTGTAAAGCTTATTTGGATTTTACAAAATTATCATTAAAATGCAGTATCCTAAAAAAGGGACGCTTCTTTTCTTGCTGAGTATATATACCGTATACTGTATATGGGGTCATTTCTGCTATGTAGTGTGTTTTAAACTTTGTAACGTTTTAAAAAATAAATGTTTGTGTTGTGGATTAAAGAAGGATTTCTATAAAATGGTATATCAAATTTCAGAAATATGTTCTAAATGTTCTAAACTTTATTTATCAATGACAATATTTGTTATTTTTTGTGCTGTTATGGCAGATACAAAAAGACATCTGAGACCCTGACCACGGCAGGACAGCGGACCTCAGCTGTCTTCAGTAACCTGGGCACTGCCATCACCAGGAAGTTTGGGGATATGAGGTACAATGTCACTTCCCCCTCTGCCTCTTTCTGCTGTCCCATCATTTCCTGTTTTTTCTTTTCTGCAGGAATCTCTCACAAACGCATAGTTCAAATGCTTTGTATGTTGCACATTGAAATGACAGTGGTCTTGAGGCGTTTACCTCGGACAGTCTGTTTGAGAGGCATGTTTGTATTATGTAAGCCTCATTTAAGCAGCTTTCTGTGGGCCAGATTGGGGGCAGTTCCAGCTGGCAGAGAAATAAGAGCTTGTGATGGTATAAAGAATTTATCGGCTCCTCTTCAATGGCTCCTGGACAGTTGAGACTTTCTGTGACAATAGATGCTTTCAGAAGTGTCATAATCTACAACAGGGTGATAGATGATTGACTGTTTACTGTTGATGAGTTTGAGTTATGTAATAATGGTCATGCTTTACAGATGGCCATCCTAAACACTGCAGAAAATCAGTATATTACCCTTTTTTTATATATATATATATATATAAATATATATTAAAAATTGCCAAAATATAAGAACATTCGCATAAGTGTTATAGGATATCCATTATGTTGTATGCTCTTATTAGTGTGTTTTAAGACAATGTTTTATTAATCTATGAATTAGAGATGCAATAATGAAAATCTATGCATGATGCCCAGTTCTAATTTACCACTCACTCCTGCCTTTGCTTTAGCTAAGTAGTGTTGATTTTACAGTAGATCCAGCACCTCATTACTTTATTTTACTTCAGCATGTTTGGCCTCCAGGTACTGTATCCCAGGAGGTATGTGTGTTTGGTTGCCAGTGTGTGACGCTGTCTCTCTGCATGTGTCTGGGGGTTTTCTACCTCATGTTTGCAGTGAACATCCAAAGAACAATGTGTAGCCTTGCATGCTCATCGGCTCCTATAGCAGCAGAGCGCACGATTACAGTTCATACTGTATGGAACTAATATGACAAGTAATGCTTTTTACTTCTCAGGAGTTCATCAATATCTTAAAAAAAATTGGCTTTTTTGTTTAAATAATGATACATCTTATTGTAACTGTTGTGCAATTTCTCTGTGTGTGTCCTGAGTGCTATGTTCAGCCTACTGCATCAGTCCCAAAATGACAGTATTTGGAAGGGTTAAAGTTCATTAGCAAATTGAATATACAGTGGCCCTAAAAAGTATTTGGACACTTAAGTCACACTTAAAAATGTATGAATGCAATTGCATTAGATGCACAGCAAAACATTTCACAAGGTTTCCCATTACAAAACAGTTATTCAAATTGAAGACGCGTGTGTGTGTGAGTGTGTGTGTGTGTATGTGTGTGTGTGTGTGTGTGTGTGTGTGTGTGTGAGAGAGAGAGAGAGAGAGTGTGACAGAGAACTTGAGGGAAACTGACTTCATGCATCCACTAAAAATGAACTTGCCACCAGTTGGCTAAACGTTAGTTCTTAGAAAAGGTCAAGTATAATTTGGTTTAATGTTTATTTATTTATTTATTTTATTTTTTCTTCTAATTCAATGACATTCAGACAATTTTAAGTGTTAATATTTTTCGTGGTTTTATGCCCAGTGAATTGACCTAAAAGTTCTGCCAGTATAGTTGTTCTCAACTTGATAACTGCATGCATTTTATTTGTCCTCAAACTGTTTTGTCTCTTTTGACCAAAATGTTTTTGCATGGCCTATAATCTGTAAGCAAAAATAATTTACAATGTTCTTTCCCTATCTCTGATGCACACCAAAGGTCAAATTCTATTGGGTAAGATATTGTGTTCATAGATCCCAGATAGAGATTAATGATAGCTGCTTTCTTTTAGCATCTACATGATGCATGAGAACAGTGATGGTGCTGAAACTAAATCTGACTTAGACACAGTGCTTCCATAAATAATCAATATGGGTGTGAAGAGATATTCAAATATCTGAGCAGTTAATATGAATATTTCAATACAATTTCAATGAGTGTCAGCCTAACATTGATTCTAATATTGTGTGGAGTCATAAACTCTTTAGATAATATGAGATCTGAAATGGTTCATTGTCTCAGACTATGGCATACAGTAGCATTATAAAAAGGTCTTATTTTATTTTTTGTCTTTTATTTTCAGCAATGCACCTTCAAATCAATGTAGAATTTCTCTGTCTCCCACATTGACTATGGCTCTGTTTCCACCTGGTATTAAGATGCATTTTGGTCGATCAGATCACAAGTGAACGAGGGAGACACATTCCCGTTTACACCTGGTGTTTTAATCTGTCTCTTTTGTCCACTTTCAACCCCTTTTGTCCTGATTTATTCGAGGGGATGGTCCGTGGGTAGGTAAATGTATGGGTTTTTACAGATCTTTCGATCTAAATGGACAAAATAAGCTCTTGCAATTTACATATGAACGCACCCAGACAGAAAAACATACGGAGAGCATCAACTTTCGTTTCTGCCTTGACAGCCACAAGACCACACCAAATGCTGTGAGTGCGTGTTAGAAATCAGGAATGGTGAGAGAACATTGTGCTTGGTACGTTTTTCATCGTCAGACCAAACTTGGGTCTCTAGCCAACAAAGTTTAATCCTATCTGGGCAGCACGCTTCCCATAATGTTTATACGTTATATATAAGTCAGTAGGCGGAGAATAGGTGGTCTTTTGTGGCTGTTCGAACGCACTCGACCACATGAGCGTCTAGCAATCCGGTCAAATACATTTTCAACTACATCTGGAAGTGATACAAGCTCAAAATGTTTTACACCCCGTTTACACCTGTATTTAGTGTAGTCCACTCCACTTGTGATCTGATCAACCAAAATTATCTTAATACCAGGTATAAACAAGGACTATATTCCATTGTTCCACTAGATCAGCATTCATTGTGAAACATTTTTGACAAATAATGCATGTAATACTCTGATTTGATATATAGTTTATGAAAGAAATACCAACCCCTTTCTTCCACATTCCACCTTTCTTCCAGTATAGCTATAACAGGAATCTATGCCTATATGGGATAGTTATATGGCCCATTGAAAAGTCACTGGTTTGTGCACTCCCGTTCAAAAGTTTGGGGTCAGTAAGATTTTATTTTTGAAAGACATTAATAATTTTATTCAGAAAGGATGCATTACACTGATACAAAGTCACAGTTTTTAACATTGATGATAACAAGAAATGTTTCTTGAGCAGCAAATCAGCATATGTGTCAGATCATGTGACACTGAAGACTGGAGTAATGATGCTGAAAATTCAGCTTTGTAATCAAAGGAATAATTTTTTTTAAAAATATCATCAACCTCAAACTTTTCAACAGTAGTGTAGATGTAGTGAAATCTACTGCTGCAGGCTACAGTTAAATATACTGTATAACTAGAATTATAATCGTTTAATTATTAGCATTTTATGTGTCTTATTTGCAATGCATTTCTTTGTCCATGATGATGATTGAACCTCTCTCTTGCTTGGCCATGCTTTCATGGGACAGCTATTCTATACGCCATTCAATGAGCATGCCTGCAATGAGGTAAATGTGTAAGACAGCTTGGTTTGCATGTTTGTTCTTTTATGGCATTTAAAGGGTTAGTTCACCCTCATTACCAGAAGCCAGTGATTATAGTTTATATAGTTACAAAAGGCTTTTATTATTAACCCTCTGGAGCTGTATGGAACTTTTATGATGTATGGATGTGCTTTTTTGGGCTTCAAAATCTAGGGTACCATTCACTCCCATTATAAAGCCTGGAAGAGCCAGGATGTTTTTTGTAATATAATTCTGATTGTGTTTGGCTGAAAAAAAGAAAAGTATATAGGCCTACAGCTAGGATGGCTTGAGGGTTTGTAAATGATGGGAAATTTTTCATTTTTGGGTGAACTAACCCTTTTAATAAAAGCATCCAAAAATGTGATGTTTTATGATACAACACAAAAATGCATGACACCATATATGCATATATAAAACAGTACACTACAGGTTGTGTTAGTGTGTCAGATTTATAAAGAGTCATGGTTTTGTTGCATTAAAAACTATAAGTAATGGTAATACTTTTTCATTACACAACAAAAACCTAAAAAAAAAACAGCAGAGGATGTTAGGACTCCTATTGAATGGACCAAGTTTAGTGTTAGATTAGGTTTCGTGAAATGCATAAAACAAAGTTGTCTTTATTCCACAGGAACTCACCTAGTTTCAAGTCCTTTGAAGAGAAAGTTGAAAGCACAGTTTCAAACATTAAGGTAAGCCTGACATAAAATTACCTTATTAGTGGTCAAACACTAACCTTGTCCCTTAGTTCAGTGCTGTTAATAATTGATCAGCTTATCATTTGGGAGTTGTCAACTTCACTGTGCGGATGTCAACAAACCATCCAATGTTATGAGAGTTTTGTGTTGTGAGCAGTCAAAGGTTGGAGGAACGGGAGGTGCAGGCAGTTTTGAAGAGGTCCTGTCATCAGCAGCCCACGCCAGTGCCCAGGACACCCCTACTAACAACGTAAATGAGAGCAGCGAGCGCTCATGCTGAAGGTGTTAATGGTCTACAGGTGGAACTCTGATGCCCCCTAGTGGTCTGGAGACCACAGTGAGAATTGCACCAGGGGCCCAAGATATGGTAATACATGCCTTTCAGATGTGTGCTGGTGGATTATCCATCCAAAATATTTTGTATGGACGGAAAACAACCAAGTGGAGCATGTTTATTCTTTAACTTTTCTTCAAAATATGTATATTTTTTTTCGATGACTGCCTTTGGTGTAGTCCTGCATTACTTTATTGTTATTTATACTAACTCAACTTTGTGTTAACAGTAACAAAGCATGATACATTTCCAGGACCAAATGTAATGGCTGCATATCCAATCCTAAGAGAATTACTTGAAAGAATGTTTAACAAAATGGATGTTACTTGCTTTTTTCCTGTCATAAATCTGTTAATGCTCCTGTTCCTGCTGTATATTCCACAACTAGAGCACATGTTTACTGATAACAGATGTAAACAGCTAATTATAGAACATGGGATTTATTTTACTGCAGTTTATTAGTCTGACTAATATGCCTGTTGTAAATTATGTACTGGTAACAATAATTGTCACTGACCAAAAATGTATAGCATTATCATGTCCTGTTTTTTTTTTTCTTCAAACATTTTGTGTAAAAATTGTTGCAGCTTTAAGTATTTAACATTGACATTTAAGTCAATTGTTGTTTTAAAGAAAAGGATTTCATAACTGAAATCTTTCTTTAAATGCATACTTAGTGTTGAGTTGCATTCATTAAACATTTTTTTGCAAAGTCACCAAGTCCCGGCTCATCAGTCGTGAAATAAAGGTGAACTGAACTGTAATCATAAACCATAACATGAAGATTAATTTTACTGTTCCTTCATCATTATTAAGACAGTAAAGTGTTTCTGTCAAATATTTGACCTTCAACTCACTTTTTTGTTGCTTTATGCTTTGCTTTCCACTTGCTCAGTCAGAATTTCAGTATTGCAGAACTGAATGTGTTTAAAAAAACATTTTGAAAGTTATAATTATTGCAGAATGAGTTACAGTTCCCTTGTGTTTTAATGCATTTAACAAAGTAAAATCAGGTTCGGTGGTCATAAAACATTCTTTGGCAACACTTTAGAATAATGGTCCGCCATTAATAAGTAACTATGCAGGAAGTAATGCAGGACTAATGAGTAGTACTACATTAACACTTCAGCTACTACTATTAACTAATCAGTAAGTAATATCAAATTTAGAACTAAGGTAGTTCTTTATTAGCTAATCAATAATTAGAGAATGAGATTGGCATTATTAAGAATAGGTAACTATGACAAATTATAAAGAATTACTAATTAATTACTAATCACAACATTGAAGTGTCTGAGATGTGAGCAGTTGTCTTTTTTTACTCTCAAGGTGGTCATGAAATGCATCATTAATTACTCAAGTGTTACCTAGTGACTATGCAGGAACCACTAGTGATCAGGACCATTATTTTAAAGTGTAAAACATCTTTTTCACTTTAAAATAATGGTCCAGATCACTAGTAGTTCTTGAAGATTGTCCTTTTTTATTTTCAACATGGTCATAAAATGGTCCAGATCACTAGTAGTTCTTGAAGATTGTCCTTTTTTACTCAACGTGGACATAAAATGCATCATTACTCAAGTAGCTAGTCATTCTTCAGGAACTACTAGTGATCTGGACCATTATTTTAAAGTGAAAAAGATGTTTTACACTTTAAAATAATGGTTCTGATCACTAGTAGTTCCTGCATGGTGACTAGGTAACGCTTATTAATTAATGACGCATTATATTCAGAGTAAAAATGATGACTGATTACGTCTCGGAAACATGATAATGTTCTTTACAATTTGTCCGTTAGTTAATAGTTATTAATGATGGTAATCTCAATAGGTAATTATTGATTAGCTAATAAGGAACTATCTTCTAAATTTGATATTACTTACTGATTAGTTAAGCTTGTTTCTATATTAATTAATAGTAGTAGCTGAAGTGTTAATGTAATACTACTCATTAGTCCTGCATTACTTCCTGCATAGTTACTTATTAATGACGGACCATTATTCTAAAGTGTTGTTTTTATTAAAGAATGTAATACAAGAAGGCAGTAAAATGCTGATTAAAAAAAAAAAAAACTTCTGTAAGATGAAAAACAGTTTTACATACTCTCATTTGGTTTTACTAAAAAGATTGATTTTTATCAATAAAATTACAACCGTGGTATCAATAAAATTGTGGAATTAGCCGTGGAAACAAATCATGTCCTGCAGAACATTCAAACAAACAGGACAGGACCATCACAAACACAAACCATGCTTCTGTAGAATGAAATAGGATTATAATAAAACAGTATATCTCAACAAAATAAACACTCATGTGCACAGACATGTGGAGGTAGCTTCAGTGCCTGACAGTAATTGTGATCATGGTGTTGCTATGGTGCGAGAGCTTGTGTCAGTGGTCTTCTCAGCAGTATCATCTCCTCTGGCAGCGATGTGGCGAGCTCTTTCCTCATTCAAACTCTTCACCAGACCCAACACCTCTGGGTGATGGAACCTGCCTGTGATGAGAGGGGAAAACACATCTGTCTTATAGCAGTCAAAAAAGTTGTCCTAAAGATAATGGTCTGTCTAGATCAGGGGTGCCAAACTCACACGTTCTGATTTTGCTGAGTTTGACACATTGTTCCTGGAACAACATTCCGGTCCAAAGATTTAGTCCTAACCATATCCCTACCCCTAAACCTAACCCAACCCATAAGTTATCTCTAAAATCAGAGGGAAATAATAGGTGAATAACACTGTAGAAGCACCTAACCCTGGTTGTAAGCCTAATCTTGACATAAACTGTAAACTTGTCCCTCAAATCTGATTGGTTAAATGGAACAAAGATGTTGATCCAGGAACATGTTGGACTTGGTGAAATCAGGTTCTGCGCTCCTGGAGGGCCACAGTTCTGCAGAGTTCAGTTCCAACCCTTCTCAAACACACATAATCCTGAAGGACTTGATTAGCTGGATCATGAGCATTTATTTAGGGTTGAAGCTAACTCTGCAGGACTTTGGCCCTCCAGGAACTGAGTTTGACGTACGTCCTGATTTTGTCGAGCTAGATGGGTTTCTGGGTCAATATTTTGTTGATCCTGGAACAATATTCCTGTTCAAAAGTTTAAGTCCCTACCCATAAGTTATCCCTAAAATTAGAGGGAAATAATAGGTGAATAACACTGATGTAGAAGCACCTATCCCTGGTTGTAAGCCTAAACTTGACATAAACTGTAAACTTGTCCCTCAAATCTGATTAGTTTATTGAAATGTTGTTCCAGGATCAACAAAGATGGGGAAATATAACTTTGCTTTCTATTTATTATTTAAAGAGTACTTTACGTACTTCAATACCACAGCAAAAGCCTAACTAGCCTAACTAATTTAGTTCAAGTAAGTTCAGGTCTTTTGTTTTGTCATCTTGCACTTGAATGGTTTAAAATTGCTTGAATGTTTAAATTGGCAGGACTTAAAAGCATGTGTAAATGATAAACTTTCACTTTATGATGGTCAAACTTAGCAATTACTCTGAAAATCCGCAACTCTGCACATGCATGCCGAACCGTGGGGCCAGGTCTGTACGGATCACGGATCAACTACAATCCGTTACACCCCTGATATAAAGCTATTGCATTTTTAAGTTATTGCAAAATGAAATATTCAAATATACGCAAATATTTAAGTTGGTGTAGAGTGTGGTAGAACAGGCTTGATTAGTTCATTCACAAATCTTTATGGGTGTGAATGGCCACTGCTGAGCACTTCTAATACAATTTACATTGCTTGCTCTTCTTAGAATCACTTTTTCTAATTGGATCCTGAGCTTGTAGAAGTTAGAAATCAAGCTCAAACCTTCAGTGGAGGTGAAGAACTCCTGGAGTCTTCCAGGTTTCCCCTCTAACTCTTCATATTCATGAGCTTGTATTATCATCTCCAGCTGGTCTAACTCCTTCACCAGTTTGGCTTCTGGACTGGATTGATTCTCATACTCCTGTGCGGGATGCAGTCCAGTTTATAATGTCATTCCGAACCAAAAAAAAAGAAGAACTTGGTCCAGTTGTTTCGTTTTGATCATTAACTGACCTCCCATAAGTTGTAAATCTCTTTCCGCAAGCCATCATCTAACAGGCCTGTGATATGCACCATTGCCTCCTAAAGAGAAAGATTTTCAATGCTTAATGTGTACACAAACAAAATATTTCAAATGTAAAATTTAACTTCAAACCATCATACCTTTTCCCTTCTGTGCTTCTCTGCTTTGCTAACGTTGTCTGCTGGAGCAATATCTCCCACAATACACTCAGCCAAGTCGTGAACCAAAGCCAACTTCATGCACCTGTAAAGAGAAGAGCTGATCAATTATGTGAATGCATCTAAATGAACGCACAAGTTTGGAGATGCCCACTCATTCTAGGTTATTATTTACTTTACACATTTTAGAATAATTGTCTTTGTTTTTTCTATTAAACTTAGTACTGTAAAGACATTTACACATTTTGTAGAATTCATGTTGCTTGAAATGAGCTTTCTAGAACATTTATGCAAAAGTGTTTATTTAAAAAAAAATGTGACCATATAAGAATAAATCAAAGAAAACATTTGACTATATGAATGAATCTAAACTAAATGAACAAGAATAAATTAATGTAAATTAATTGAACAAGTATGATTGAAACTAAATGAACTGCACAAGTGTGAATGAATCTTAATGAATCGAACATGTGTAAATGAATCTAATGAATGGCTGCATCTGAAATTGCATACTTTCCTACCATACAGTAGGCGAATGTGACAAAAGATGTGTGTCCGAATTCACAGTTCTCATAAAAGTGTAGGCAAAAAATACCTGAATGACCTACTACTTCTGGTGAGATTCTGAAGTGTGCATATGATGGACACTTTACTATACCATGAGGCCACAGGAGAGGATTTGGAATGGGAGTGAAGCGACGTAACTGATGCTGGTAGGTCTAGGTCACATGATAAAGGCAACATGGCTAATGTAGTAGGTCCAGATTACATTCATACTACACACACTCTTACTATATAGAACGTATTTTTAGTGGTTGTGAAGTAATTACTTATTCAAAATAAGTACATTCTCAATTAAGTATGCAATTTGGGATGCAGCCAATGAATCTAAATGAACAGCACCGCACTAATGTGAAGGAATCAAGTGTGAATGAATCGAACACGTGTAAATGAATCTATAATTCGCACACGTGTGAATGAATCTCAATGTACTGCACAAATGAGAATGGGAATGAGTGTAAAGGAACCGAACAATTGTGAACGAATCAAAATGAACTGTACAAATGTGAATCAATCTCAATGAACTTCACAAATATGAATGCTTAAATGAATTGACTCTTCTCTAAGTCCCGCCTTAAAGTCTCTACTAACCTATCATACTTTAGCAACTGTTGCTACACAAACTTTTGTTCGCTTTTACACTGAAGGTCTGTGTGTTTGGATAGATTTAGACGCAATTTTATGGAAGTTATAGCAACGTTGTTGCTAGGTTACGTATAATTGTTACAACAGAGCCGTTGAAAAACAACGGCTCTTAGAACCCGAAGAGGATATAACTGGTATTTTTTCATCTTTTTCCAAACCTTATGTGAATAAGCACATGCTGTGGATTAAACTGTCAACCCTCATCCCCAAATAAACATGAAAACATCAGTAAGGACGTCAACGATGGCTCACAGGTAAATTAATCGACTTATATGCAAATAACCCTCGATTTTATGACCCCTCATACAGACCTTTCTTTATTGACACTGATGTCCTGTATTGTTAAGGCCATCATTGACATTCTGTACATATGATCAGACACACTCTCAGGCTGTTTGATATTTCTGTACACCCATCCTGTTCGTGGTACGCGCTGTAACACAAGCAAGGGTTAATATAGCATATACGTTAACCTCCAAAACATTGTATCAATACGAATTTCACTCACTTTTAGCTGTCCGACTAATTTCATGAATTGTAACATGTTGTCCATTCCGTTACACTAACCGACGCCGACTTCAGCTCACCCGGATGTAAATACAGCGCGCCAAAGCGATTAAACTGCCGGTTGTGGTAATGACATACAGCCGCCACTAGATGGTGACAGAACACAAGCATGTCAATGAAGTCTTACTACACAAGTCGAGCAAAACCTGTAAGTAGGCCTACTTCAAAAATAATATATGTTATATGTATAGGATATATATAATTTATAAATAAAAGAAACATTCCTATATGTAAGAAAATAGTGCCATAGTCTTAGTGCAATAAATAGTATTTTTTAAGATTTATTGCTTTGTTATAATTGATATTGATTGATTAGTAATAAAATTAAACAATTTTCATGATTTAAAGCAAATTACCAATTTTATTTTTAAAATTACCAATGAAAAGTATCAAAGCATATCATGATTTAAATAACATGAATATGGTAATCATTCACTCCTATGGTTGGTAGGCCATTATATACCAAAGTACTACTGTTACCATTTTATACCAACTGTTGTGTGATTTGTCTATAATTTTTTTTATTGTCATTTTATATTTTCAAAGAGCCTCCCTTTACAGTGTCACACAGTATCAAGCGTCGTTCTTTCAAGTTTCTGTGGGAAAATATCAATGTAAAGTCCATACAAGATTTGTTACTTTAGATTGAAATCGTGTGCTTCTTGAATTTTAATCATTTAACCATCTTTTGACTGTTAGTAAATGTTATAAAAAATCATTCATTCCTCAGTTGTTTTGGCCTTGACATATGCATTGTCTACAATGTTTCCTTAAAGTAAGTGAGTGGGATTGAGAAACACCCACCTCTCCATGTTCACATTCCTCAGAGACTACAAAACTGATTCAATGTTGATTTAACAAATGCTTTTCTGATATATAGCATTGTATTGCAGTACCCTTATTGATTTAACCACAATCATTTTTAATTTTTAAAACAGTGATAAGATGCAAATGAGGGTCTTCAAACAGTGTAAGATGGCTGAATCATTATTTAGTCTCTTTCTCATGCAAATCTTTTTTTGGGCATGTGTTTGTAGCGACAGATATAGCTTTTATTCTGTGATGGTCATCTTCCCCAACCTATGTCATCGCTTTTTCTCATGACACCGTTTCCTGGAGGTACGCTCTATTTGTAGAGAGTTTGTAGACAATACATCCTGCTCGTGGGTGTTCTGGTTATCACTTCTTGAACATCCACCAGGAAGGATGTGCTGTGGATATTTTGCACATTGTGGGATACCTACTATCAGCTTTAATGAAATATGATTTTAAAAAATGGTTCGATTAGCTCATGCAGAAAATATAAGATGCTTTTAGTGAAAGTGCGTCTGCTTAACATGAATGTAAATGTAAAATTATAGTTTCGGTGTTAGTAAATGCATATTTGGTCTCACTAAATTACATGAGAAATTGAGAAAATTATATTATTACAATTTAAAATAACTGTTTTCTATTTAATATTTAAAAAAATTATTCTTGTGAATAATTATTCCACCATTACTCCAGTCTTCAGTGTCACATGATCCTTCAGAAATCATTCTAATATGTTGATTTGCTGCTAATTTTCATTTTTTATTATTATCAATGTAGAAAACAGTTACTATTTTTGTGGAAAGCATATATTTTATACATTTTTTTTCAGGATCTTTTGAGAAAGTTCAAAAGAACATTATTTATTTGAAATATAAATCTTTTGTAACATTACAAATAACTTTGTCACTTTTGATTAATTTAATGCATCCTTGATGAATAATAGTATTAATTTAAAAACAAAATCTTACTGACCCCAAACTTTTAAACAGTATAGTGTAAATTTCAACATAAATATAAAATCTAAAATAACAACATTGCTGGATTTCTGGATGTTTGATGTGATTTGCATTATTGCAAGTATAGTCTTTTAGTGTTGTTGTTGTTATTATAAGATGTTACCATCATTTGATTTTAGATCATTTAAACACTAAAACTGTGATTGTGTTTTAGATCACATTAAAAATTAAATCAAGATCGGACATGTTTTTAAATGAGGCTTCACGGATGTCATTTGAAGTGCTTCATCCCTTTAAGGCAAGAAACTCCTGTGTTGTTTACAACTTCATCTGACATAGAGATCTTCATTTCAACTTGTGAATGGTTCTGATTGACCTCTGGGCCAGTAGGGAACACTTCTTTTTACACGTAGATGTGACGAGTGTCAGAAAAAGAACGACAGGGATGTAGCTTCCGTTGTCAAAACAATGATAGCCACACTCCTCTCTTTATTTACAGGAAACACAATGTTCCTTCCTCTCTTCTTCTGGCAGCAAAAAATAGACCCACAGCTGACTGCAGAAAGACACTGGGCTGCTGACCGCTCATCTCCCTAATTGTCTCTTCCTCTATATTTAACCATTCGGTTGTATTACATTTCAAGCATTCTGCCGACCTTTGATCTCAGTTGACCAGAGAAGGTCTAATATTAGAAACAGAAGCTAAAAATGCTCTGGGAACTCTTTTGGGGGATTTTGCAGCTCTCTGGAAGTTGTGTGAACTGCCTCGGATGTGGATAGTGGGACACGACAACGGTTTCTCGTGAGAATGCGGCGCTGTCCCGTCAGTGGCGCAGGGGGATGTTTACAGAGGGCACGTGGGGTCTTCAGAGCATCACTCACAGGAGTGTGTTGGGGACGACGGCAGGTCTGCTCTCGGCACCCCGCTGATACTTTAACAGGCCGTCCTGCTCAGTGCTGTGTTGTCTGTGTTTGTGATTAGATTCTGGTCCGCTCTGTTTACAGAGTAAAGAACCTCTACAACTCTGACCACATACTGCTTCATAGTCAAGTGAAAGTGACTTGACAAATTTTTAAGGTTCAGAAATTTAACTCATCTATAAGAATATTTTCTATTAATAAAAATTTGGCCATATCATGATGATATGTAAACAACTAGCAGTTTACAACAACCAGTATTCTGGTTTTAAGAATCCAAATTTCTAGAAATCCAGACGTGTTGGCATATTCCTGTATTAATCGGTCTTATTTGGAAATGTGACTGTAATGGGATATTAATTTATAATATCATATATTTCTGGGCAGTTCCCAACACTCTCAGAAAAAAAGGTACAAAAGCTGTCACCTGGGGTGGTATCCTTTCAAAAGGTACACCTAAAGACACACCTAATTGGTACATATTAGAACTTTTTTTTTTAAAGGGTACTGTCCCAGTGACAGCTTTTGTACCTTTTTTTCTGAAAGTGAATGAAAGTAATCCTTTATGCAGGCAGGAATCTCATTTTTTGCAGCGATTTCTTTTTTTAAAAAAAAAAAAGAACATCTATACACAAACCAAAGAACTTGAATAGTCCCATAGCTCGTAGCACATTTAGCTATTTATTGTGCTTCTGTGTTCTGTTATTAATGACATGAATGTGTTTATTAAAAAATGTTTATTAAGTAATTATGGCAAGAATATTTAATGATATAGTAGGGAATACCGCTCTCAAAGACCCGCCCCCTTTAGTTACTGTTGCTACGTCCGACAAGCCATGCTGATCTCTCTCCACACATCATGTTCTCACGCAGTGAAAAATACATCGAGCAAAAGGACACTGACAACGCGTCGACAGACAAGACAGAGCAGGTTACTTTTGATATGAAACAAGGTCTCAAATTTCAAATTTTGTCATTTTTAAAGAAATGTAAACAATAAATACCGTTTGATGGCTCGTGAACCGATCATCTCTTCCTACTAGTTCATTTATAGCATCAAATAAACGAATGAACATCATAAGGAATGTTGTTTTAATCGCGGAAAGACGTCAGTACACACCATTTTTCAAGTTCAAGTCCACCTACATTAACCCTATTGAACTCTCCTGACCGCTTTGTCGGACAAAATGGCGGATTCGGCGTTATGATTGGTTAGATCGCCTATCAATCAAACTCATGGCGAAGGGTCAATAAATCGCTCAAAAGTCAGAATAAAAACCCTAACCTTAACCCTAAAGTTATTACAAAAAATATATTTTTTTTAAATGAATGCTGTTTGAACTTTGTTAATCAAAGAATCCTGTTTTCAACATTAATAATAAGAAGAAATGTTTCAACAAATCAGAATGATCACTGAAGGATCATGCCACTGAAGACTGGAGAAATGATGCTGAAAATTCAGCTTTACCATCAAAATAATAAATTACATTTTAAAATATACAGTATTAGAATAGAAAACAGTTTACAATATTTCTGTTTTTACTGTATTTTTGATCAAATAAATGCCGCTTTTGTGAGCATGAGAGACTTCTTTCAAAACATTAAAAAATCTTACTGATCAGTAGTGTATACAGATATATTTCAATAGCTGTGAAGCATGTAAAAAACAAATCGATGACATTTGGATCAGAAACTTTGAAGAAGCAATTTCTTGGGTTAATTTGAACGTTATATCCCAAAATAAGTAAGCTTTACGTTGATTTATTTGACAGACTTTTATCCAAAACAACTTACAGTGTACAGTATACATTTATATAAATAAAACTTAAACCTTCTTTTCCGTAGATTGCCATGGCGATGGGTAATGTATCTGGAATCCCCCCGACTGCCTATGCTGGGTGTCAGGGGGGCCTTTCCACCACAGTCACACATTGTATGAGCGGACAGTGCTGGGGCGATGGTGGCTAACAAACAGCACTGGCAGTGATGGCTTGTGGGTGCTTTGTGCAGCGGGGCAGGCAGACAGAGAAGGGCCTTGTCCCAGAGGGCCGTGTGAATGAGGAGAGGTTAGAGCGGGGGCAGGTGTAACACGAGCCCCGGCAACGCCACTGTTCAAAAGAACACTACCTTGAAGTGAGCAACCTCAGCCCGGCCATAAACTGAGTTCAGCAGTGGGGAGGGAAGGGGGGAGGCCACGCTGTTCCCTCTCAGGGATCACATTGGGGGTTCGCAGGCCTTTCTTCCTCAGAGGGAAGAGCCTGAAGAAAGGGACATTGTCATTCATGGCTCCTGAGCTTTGATTTAGAGCCTGTGAGAGGCTGCGACGGTGATGCACAGTGAGAGGTCTGTGCCTCCGCTCTGCTCACTTCTTGTTAAAGTGGAGGTGAAGCCTTTGGCGGCCATGGAATCGATTATTGACGCGCTTTAAACGCAGTAGCACTACGTCCTCTTTGACGACCAACATGTTGAAATGCCATCATTTTGGCTCTGAAATTTAACCCTAGCGATGACATCTAAAAGAGCAACCTGGCATAAATTATACTGGCTGGTCAGTAATGTATAAAAACTAAGAAAGATTGTTTTTATGCTAAGATATTTATGCCAAAATATTTAGCTCTTTATTTTGCAGGAAGCACATTGAGCATTATTGACATTTTCTGAACCATTTCTTTCTCTGTCTGTCTGTCTGTCTATCTATCTATCTATCTATCTATCTATCGTCTGTCTGTCTGTCTGCCCATCGTTTGTCTGTCTGTCTATCTATCTATCTATCTATCTATCTATCTATCTATCTATCTATCTATCTATCTATCTATCTATCTGTCTATCCATCGTTTGTCTGTCTGTTTGTCTATCTATCGTTTGTCTGTCTGTCTATCTATGTATCATTCATCTGTCTATCCGTCTGTCTGTCTATCCATCGTTTGTCTGTCTGTCTATCTATCATTCGTCTGTCTGTCTATCGTTTGTCTGTCTGTCTATCTATGTATCATTCATCTGTCTGTCTGTCCGTCTGTCTGTCTATCTATCGTTTGTCTTTCTGTCTATCTATATCATTCGTCTGTCTGTCTGTCTATCGTTCGTCTTTCTGTCTGTTTATCTATCGTTCGTCTGTCTGTCTATCTATCGTTAGCAACAGTAACTTATGTAACTAGAGTTGCTAGCTAGTGAACAGATATGTGAAGTGATACAATTACAGTGTGTGTTTATACACTGCTGTTATACTAATTATCAGCATTTTTAGAACATCCAAAAAGATTAGAGGACATGAGCGTGTAAAATTGTCATCATTTTCAATGAACACAAATGAGACTACAAATGATCTCATAACAGCTTCTGTTCCCAGATTACTTACAGCAGGCCTAAAGATTTCCCTTCAGTTTCTCATTTCATCTTTTGTAACACTTCTGATAAATTGCATTTTGAAACATTGCCCTGTAATCAAGGGAGTAGAGCTCATTCAGTGGAGGCTCTCAAATGTAACCGTACCTCGGCCCCCAAAGCTGACCCACTTCTCCAGCGTGAGAGATAAAGGGCTGGGGGAGAGAAGCACAGAGCCGCCAGAAGCCCTGTCTTCCTCACCGTCGCTCCCACGGCTCACCAAGATCGCCCCGTTCCCAGCGCAACACCAGCACCACGCCGCCCCGCCGTGCCCCACGCTCTCTCACACAGAGTGCCACTGTCTGCCCAGCGACGGCCCCCTTCCATTGCATAATGCAACATGCACGGAGTCTCTTTTTTTCTCTTTCTGTCCCTCTTTTCTCTTGGGGACGCATCGGTTATGTATTTTCATAGAACGAGTCTAGTTAGGAAATGTTTGAAGAGAAAAAGGAAGAGGGTGGGGGTTCGTTCTGGCTGGCGGTTTGGCTGTCACCAGAGCATGCACAAGGAGAAAAGCCTGGGAAAGAGTGTGGCGGAGTGGTTGAAATCTCAGGTCATGATGATTTAGCCAAAAAGCATGTGATGGGTAGGATCCATTGAACAGCGGCCCATGGCCATACCTTTGAATCACTCTTCTGAAGTGCTGGCCTGCTGTCACGTTTGAACAGTGGTACTTGTAAAAAGGAGCGTGGATCAGAGTCCAAACCCCCCGCGCTGGCCGCCTGAAAGGGTATTCAGGAGGGTTTTAGGGGTCTGAGGACCAACTTTTATCCCTAAGCTGGTCGAGCGTTTCGAGCGTGGACAGAAATGTGCGGGACTTCTATAAAGGGCCAAAAATCACAGAAGTAATATTAGCATTTAAGGATCACTGATCAGGAATTATGGCAGTGGGAGTCACAACATGTCCATGATAAGAGGGATTACTGATCACAAGTCATGTGGTTGTTTTTTCAAGCTGTAAAAACAGACAACCTTAGTTCATGTCTGTCGATGAGACCAGAAAAAAACTTAAATTGTGAAGGAGAGCTCTCAAAAAAAATCACTGTTAAATTTTTTTGTCAAAAATATTAGAATAGTAAAAATTTAAATTCTATCAGTATTTGCTCAACCTATATCACCCTATGACTTTTCATTAACACAAATGGAAATCTTTAGCATTTTATCCAGAATGGCCAGTCCATCAAAGGGCATCTTTTCTTACTTATTTTATTTCATTTTATGTGTGCTTTTTTATTATTATTATTTTATTTTTTATTATTTTATTTTATTTTAGAATTTTATTTTTTAGAAAAAAACCCCCATAAAATATAATAAAGGTTTTTAAGCTGAATAGATGCATCTGAAGTTATGAATAATTTACAGTCAGCAAGTTAACTAGAAAACAAAATATTTTCTTGCATTGTATGGAAAGATGAAAGTCATATGAGTTCGGAACAATTAAGGTCAATTATGACAAAATGAATTATTCCTTTAATTTTTTTTTAATAAACTTTAATTGTCATATGGTGTTTTGTGTCATTCTCAATAAAAAATATTTAAAAATGCAAGTTAAAAAAAAAACCATAGCTTCATAGTTCCAGAGTTTAGGATGTTGATTTTTTAACTTCAGACATTAATCCTTAGTCATCTAAAAAGCAACCACATCTTTTCCACTCGCATGCATTTGAGAGAATGTTTGTACTACATCCTGTTCGCGTTGCATTCATTGGACCACAGCCAGAAGGTTAAAGCAATTGGAAACACCCCCAATCTATCTCTCCTTACTGATGTAGCTGAGAAACACTGGCTGTCACAATGCAAGTGACTGGGCGAGAAGGAAGGAGAGATTATATTTAGCCCGCAATGAACTCGAGGCAAAGAAAAAAAAACAGGGTAGTCGCTTGATAAATAAGGGGCCGAGAGCCTGAGAACGTCGGTAGGGCCTACCAAGCAAAACAATCATGGAGTGGACACAGAGAGGCCTGTGAAAACAAACAGAGCTGATGAGAACGTCGCTGCCTGTGAGCGGCTCATTAGCGACCAGATGCAGCCTTTCCCCTGCGGCCCTGAGCGCTGCTTCCTCCCTGCGCTGCACACCGGCAACCCCACGGCACTGCTTGCTCGCCCTCGCCATTTCCGACAGCTCTCCATTTTTTATGAAAGGGCGACACTTTTTTCCCTCCAGCCAGACTTCTCCACCCTGATATGACAACAGTAAATCATTGGTTTAAGTAATGAGAGTCATGTTTTTGACTTGGATGTTTAATAAGGATGTGTCTTTGGCCACTCTCCCTTATTGGTCTTCCTTTATTTATTATATGTGGGCCTAAAGCTTTTTTGGTTTTGAAAGCTGCTTTCCATGTGGCAATGCTTGATTTGATTGTATTTATATGGGAAGAAGTTTGGTCTAATCTCTCAAACGTCAAACATTTTATTAGTAAACATCGTCTTTAGCTTTCTTAGCTGTGACAAACTTTAAATTTACACTACCATTCAAAAGTTTAGGATTAGGGTCAGTAAAAAAAAATATATATATATATATATATTTTTTTTTAAAGAAATACTTTTTGAGCTTTCTATTCATCAAAGAGTCCTGACAAAAACTGTATCATGGTTTCCACAAAAATATTAAGCGGCACAGCTGTTTTCAGAATTGATAATAATAAGAAATGTTTATTGAGCAGCAAATCATATTACAATGATTTCTGAAGGATCATGTGACACTGGAGACTGGAGTAATGATGCTGAAAATTCAGCTTTGCCATTTCAGGAAGAAAATACATTTTAAAATATATTTTGTAAATTGTAATAATATTTCGCACTATTACTGTTTTTACTTTAATTTTGATCAAATAAATGCAGACTTTATGAGCACAAGAGACTACTTTAAAAAAATACAAATCTTACCGACCCCAAACTTATGAACAGTAGTGTATATCAATTTTGAGATACTTAGTTACTTTTTTTTCTGTGGAACACAAAAAGATATTCTGAAGAATGTTTTAACTATTTTGTCAAAACAACATTGGACCCTCCTGACTTGAACTTTTTTTTTTCTGCATTTCTTTTTCCACATAAGAAAGAAACTCGTGCAGCTTTGGGTGAGTAAATGCTGACTGAGTTTTCATTTTTGGGTGAACATCTTTAGACTGATGTTTGATCTGACAGCAGAAAAAAAACATATATCTCATGAAATATTCTCTTGTTCTTCACTCTAACCACCTCCCCAGTATTAAACTATGCTATCCACAGTGCATCCCGAGGGGCTTAATGTTCCACTTTAACGACCTGCAGTGAGTTACTGTTAATTAAATGTTAATTAGTGGAGTGTATTATGAGCAAACAACCTAAAAACAATTTAAGATCGTAGTCCAACCCATTAATCTTATAAACCAAGCACAGAAACCCAAAAGATGTGATAAAACGCTCACACAGAGTGATATTTTTACATTGGTACATTGCTTTAACCGCTTGCACAGTAACTTCCCTTGAATTTCCTTAGGGCATGTTAAAGAGGAGTGTGTGAGTGTGTTGCATGCGTACGCATCAGGTCAATGTGGGAACGGTACTAAAGTGGCAGTGGTTCCAGATCTTGATAGAGACGTGTAAGGGTGGAGAGGGCACTGTTTATCAGTGAGGGGATCGCTCAGCACAACACTGGGAAGTGCTGTGAGCACACTGCCGCACAGACTCATTGTGCTGGTCGTAAAACACCAGCCTGCCTTTTGCAAGAACATTTTTTTACAAGTATACTCATGATTCTGAACCCAGTGACTTTATTTACAGGTTTTATGAAGCAAGTGCAAACCTATTTTATTTCCATTACTTTTTATTGTCAATAGGGGGCACTCCATTTGGACTGTGCACTGTGCATTTGTAGTGGAAAACATGTTAATATATATATATATATATATATAAATCTAAAACTAGACATTTCTGAGTGATGTATGGCAATGCAAAGTTGTGGATGGTTGCCATGACGTTGCTAAGGTGTTCTGAGTGTTTTTAGCATGTGGCTATGTGGTTGCTAGAGTGTCTATAAATGGGTATCCTATGTAAATCTATGGTATTTTTCTCAGTTTCATCATCTGCTACAGTATCCTCAAGTCCATAGGATATAAAAAGTAGATGATTAGAAAAGTAATGTGACACATCACATGGTGATTAACAGCAATTAACATAAAATGAACAGCAATAAACTTCTGTACAGTGTGTGTGTGTGTGTCCTGGTATTCCCTATGTGCATCCCCACAAGTATAGTACCAGTAAATTTTGCCCTTGTGGGGACATTTTTTTGGTCCCCATGAGGAAACAAGCTTATAAATGATACAGAATTCTTTTTTTTTTTTTTTAAATAGCAGAAAGTTTTCAGTGATGGGTAGGTTTAGGGGGATAGAATATACAGTTTGTACAGTATGAAAACCATTATGCCTATGAAATATCCCCATAAAACATGGAAACCCAACATGTGGTGTTTGTGTGTGTGCGTTTGTGTGTGTTATGTTCTTATGCACAACCTGTTTTAGTGGGAACTTTTCAAGTACACTGAAATCTATTTTTATTATTTCAGCATTTCCCCCATATTTTCTAAAATGGATTTATATGATATTTTATCACAGATATACAGTACAAAGCTCAAGCAAGGATCTCATTTATTTCACTGCAGACATCAGCGATCATTGCACTTTGCAGTAATGTATTTTTCTGACATTGTTGTCCTTACAGTTAAGTTTCTCAATGTGTTCAAAATCATGAAGATTGAAAAATCATCAAATTCTCTCCTCCAGAACAAGTATTTATCACTTCCCATAAGATTTCAACTTGCATCTTGAGACAATAACAAGACAATATCAACAGTCTATGATCTCCTGAAACTCAGTTCTGACAGAGATTCTCTGGGAGTCAGAGAGGGTCTATCACGAAAGCTCATTGGCCAGGGCGGACCCTCCTTAGCCCTCAGTGGCCAAGACATAGTGCCTCCATGTAACTCATTCACACTGGACATGGGAGCGTTTCAAAGAATAGAAGTCAAGAACAAAGTTGAATGAGAGGAAGTCAATCCAGATAGTGAGAATCCCAGATGGTCAAATCAGACAAATTGAAGGTAATTCCGACATCCATAATGGCTCCTCATACGATGCCTGGAGATAGAAGGTGTGCACAGCTGGGAATTGCCTTCATTGCTGCTTCAGTGCTATTTTTAAACATGATTTAAAAAAATGTTTAAAAAAATAGCACTGAAGCAACATATAATGACAATCCTGTAAAACTATTTGAAGTTCAGAATGTGATGTACTTTATATTTGTTACTTTCTGTATTTACTGAATTAATGAGGCTCGGAAAGTGAACAATGTGTATACGTGGGAAAGAGGAGTGTGTGTGTGTGTGTGTAAGCGTGTGCATGTGTGAGTGAGCTTTAATGTATCTGTGAACGTGGCTATAATCCACAAAGGGAAAATGTGTGTGTGTTAAATACATGCGTGCCTGCCTCTAGAGACATGCTGTTGTTCCTGCTGCTGAAGGAATTGTGAACGCGGTGGGAAGGTCACCTGATCAGCGCCCTGGGGGCGACCCCGGTAGGCCGCCACTGCAACGTGTCCGGGAGGATCGAATGCAAGTGACAGGCGTGGGCTCCCATCACAAAAAGCTCTCTGTGGTTGTAGCACAAGGGCCGAGAAAGTCAGCAATGCTCCTCTCCCTCCCTGGCCAAAGAGCCATGAGAACAACCCTGAGAGAGGGTGGAGGAGAGAGTCCTGGAGGAAAGCCATTACTTCCCCCTTTCTACAGTGTAGTGGTGGGATGTTCAATTCATTTCAGTGAATCGGTTCTTTTGAGCAGGAATCAATTCAGTGGCTCTTTAATCATTCCATTAAAGCCATATGCATTAGCATTATTGTTTTTTCTGTGTTTTAGAAAATGCTACAGCTGTCCTGTCCTAAACATATTTCCAGTATGGTTTCTTTCATACATTATTTCTGTTCCGTTCTGTTCCATTCCAGTAAGCTTCTTCCCAGGTTGGTAACATCACAAACCCCAAAATGTACATAAACTCATGCTGTCATTTTATCCTGGACTGGTTCACAAACAAGGGTCAATTCAACGCTGGATTTGAACAAAAGATTAACATTATGGCACATGCTAGTTGATTAATTGAATCAGCTTCACCGTAAATACATACATTTATCCACTAACCATTCAGAAACATCCAGATGCATTCTCAAAGTTGTAACTTCTTCCTGAGTCTCTCCATCAGTGTCCAGTTTGAACAATGTAAGGCTGAACACAGTTACTGACAATCGTCATTTTGGCTGCGTGAGATTCTCCAGCTTTGTCTTCTGGAAAGAGGGCAGGGAGCAGCAGCTCATCTGCATTTAAAGGAATTTAAGACAACTAAAACAATTTAGTTGTTTTTTTTAAGTATTTTAACTCATTTTATTTCAGTTAGTTGCCAAGGCAACATGTCTAAATTGAATGTATGTTTTTTAAGTTTTTCATCTAATATTTATATATCTTTATTTCAATTAATGAAAACTAATTTTTTAATAGTTTTATTTTTAGTTCACAATAACAACACTTTTCAAAAGAGAACTGCTCTGTTTCATGAACGAATCATTCATTCAGTTAAAAGATTTACTCAAATGAACAATTCATTGACGAACAGCATTCTCTCCCTTCCCGTCACCAGACACACTTAACCCTGCAGTTGCCCTGCCTCTTTTCTCTCTTTCTCTCCATCTCTCGTTATTTCTCTCTAGCCACTCACAGCTCAAGTCCCACTCGTCTCATGTCTCTCCATCCTCTGTTCACCTTTCCCATCTCTCCCACCTAGTTACTTTCAAACTTATTTTCATGCAGTTCAGAGATGAGATGAGTACAAGCTCTGAGGGAGGTCTGCGGAGTGTGTATGTGCTGAGGAGTGTTTTTGGGGGAGGTGGTTGGGGAGATTAAAGAAAGGGAGAGCTGTGTGTGAGACACGGAAAGAGAGAGGTTTTGTCTGTGCACAGAGCGTTGTGTGTGAAACAGGAGCGTTTGTGTGTGTGAGAGGAGGACTTCACAGAAATAGTGAGTGTCTGAACTTCATAGAGACCGGGACATCAGAGTGTTTGACCACTTCTGTGTTGTGTGTATATGTGTGTGTGTGTGTGGAAAAATTGTAAGTGTTAAAGTGTTGAGGGAAGTATCAAAGCAAATATGTGTGAAAAAACAACACTTTTTATATCCTTCCTTCATGGACACTGAGATTAGTGAGTTGCCTTGATGTCTACTGGATATATAGACAGATGTGCTTAAGGCATGTTTCAAGTAAGCAGTGCATTTATTTCAGTAGCATGTGGTAATATATAAAATAATATAATAATATTATAATATATGCGCTGCTGTTCAAAAGTTTTGGTTTTGAAAGAAGTCTGTCATGCTCACCACGGCTGCATTTATTGGATCAAAAATACAATAAAAATTGTAATATTGTGAAATATTATTACAATTTAAAATAACTGTTTCCTATTTTAATATATTGGAAAATGTAATTTATTCCCATGATGGCAGAGCAAAATTTTTCATTATCATTACTCTGATCTTCAGTGTCACATTATCCTTCAGAAATTATTCTAATATGCTGATTTGCTGCTCAAGAAACATTTCTTATTTCAAACTAACATTATTATCAATGTTAATATATATATAAACAATGCGGATTGCGCAGCAGAAAACATGGAGGGAAGCGCTTTTGAGTACCGGTTCACAGGGACACGTTTACCTACTAGAGTAGGATTTTTCTCCATCTCTGGTAAGATAGCAATCATGATGATAAGTGTGTTATTAGGTGTGCAACGGATCGCAGTTAATCCGTGATCCGTACGGATAAGGCCCAACGGTTCAGTTTAACCATCATAGAATGAAAGTTTGTCATTTGGAAGTGTTTTGTCTCGCCAATTAACACATTCGAACGATTTTAAAAGCTAAAGAAGAGGGGAAAATCGGGACTCACGACTACCTGTTATCTGTGCGCACAGTCTTACACCCCCGAAACACGTGCATGCAGAGAGAGAGAGAAAGAGAGCGCTCAAACATCGAATTAATTCCTCTTTTGCGTTACTTGCGCTTGAACGGACACATACACACAATATTATGTAAAAATACCTGTTTCGGCAAGTATTTTCTTGGTTATATCATAAGTGAACAGTTGAGAAAGATGTGTGTCAGTTATTCGGTTCGTGCTTTCCTTCTGAAAGTGACAGCAGCCTAATATTCTTGCTGTTGTCTGTCATTAATGTTTGTACAAAGAAAAAGAAAAAGAAAAAAACATGAATATCTACCATGTTCGAGAGAAAAGAAGATAGTGTGGAGAGCAGTCAGGAGGAAAGTGATGAGGACAGCTTTTAGGATACGTGTGTCGCATAAAGTGTGTGTACCAAGCAACATCTCCAGGTGCTTCCTTGAGAACCAGACCAAAAAAGTTATGTGCATCCCTGTATATACAGTGTGTATGTATGTATGTATATATATACAGTTGCAAGAAAAAGTATGTGAACCACTTGCAGAATCTGTGAAAATGTGAATAATTTTAACAAAATAAAGGAGATAATACAAAATGCATGTTATTTTTTATTTAGTACTCTCCTGAGTAAGATATTTTACATAAAAGATGTTCACATATAATCCACAAGACAAAAAAATAGCTGAATTTATTAAAATAACCCCATTCATAAGTATGTGAACCACTGATTCTTATACTGTGTGTGGTTACCTGGATGATCTACGACTGTTTGTTTGTTTGTGATGGTTGTTCATGAGTCCCTTGTTTATTCTGAGCAGTTAAACTGAGCTCTGTTCTTCAGAAAAATTCTCCAGGTCCTGCAGATTCTTCAGTTTTCCACCATCTTTTGCATATTTGAACCCTTTCCAGCAGTGACTGTATGATTCTGAGATCCGTCTTTTCACGCAGAGGACAACTGAAGGACTCAAACACAACTGTTAGAAAAGGTTCAAACATTCACTGATGCTCCTGAAGGAAACACGATGCATTGAGAGTCGGGGGGTAAAAACTTTTGAACAGGTGGAAAACTGAAGAATCTGCAGGACCTGGAGAATTTTTCTGAAGAACAGAGCTCAGTTTAACTGCTCAGAATAAACAAGAGACTCATGAACAACCATCACAAAACAAACAAACATTCACAGATCATCCAGGTAACCACACACAGTATTAAGAATCAGTGGTTCACATACTTATGAATGGGGTTATTTTAATAAATTCAGCTATTTTTTTTTGTCTTGTGGATTATATGTAAACATCTTTTATGTAAAATATCTTACTGAGGAGAGTACTAAATAAAAAATAATATGCATTTTGTATTATCTCCTTTATTTTGTTAAAATTATTCACATTTTCACATACCTTTTCTTGCAACTGTATATATATATATATATATATATGTGTGTGTGTGTGTGTGTGTGTGTGTGTGTATCTATTACATATATAAGCAAGGAATTGAATTGGAGGGGTGTTAACCTTAAATCTCTGACATGGGTACACAACTTCTTCATCACAGCTTTTTGTAATGGTTATTAAAATGAAGCTAACAATTTAAAATCTCTGAAAAGTTAAGGGTTGCTGGCTTTAGATTATTAGTTCCCTTTTAGGCAGTTGTCTTACATTTTTAGGGCCTTTCCCTGAGAATAATGTAATATTTCATGTCTTCAAGCCACAGTGCAAAGGACACGAGCAAAGCCTAAAGAAATAAACACAGGGTATCAGAGGCTGTAGACACATTAACTTAATCTTAATCTCATTGTCTTTTATGTTTCACATATAGCAAATATATCCATAAAGAGACTGAGTTCACAAATAACAACAAAATATCCACTGTGATATTTCTGGCCTAAACCATATGTTATCTTCCATTTGGCTTTCCAAACAACCTCTCTTGTGATGATTTTCATTAGGTGAAAAAAAAAAAAAAGTTTGACTAACCTCCCACCACTTTTCCTCTTGGTTTGTAAAATGAATAACTCTCTTTCATAAGATCACATACAATTATCCCTGACTCTCCAGAGGAGGTGACACAAAGCCACAAAGCTTTCTCAATGTTTGTGTTGTGTGCAATTAAGTAATATTTAAATTAATCCGGAGATGAGTAAATCGATTTCATTTGAAGCAGTTGAACATCATCTTTGTGTTGTATGCCTTGTGACGTTATAAGACATGGGTTAAATATGTAAGTAAATCTGGTGAAAAAAAATGAACAGGGTGCATTAATGTTCCATTGCAAGGCACTGGCCTAAAAATGTTAGTTTTACTTATTTTATAAATGTAATTTGTTTAATATTAAATTTTATATAAAAATATGTCATATAAGAAGCATTATAACCCTCTCTCACCCTCTTTTATCCCTATATCTTTATTTTACTTATTTTAAAAATGTAATTTGTTTAATATTACATTTTATATAAAAATATGTAACATTAAAAAATTATTTATAACATAAAATATGATATATTTTTTGTAGGACAAAATTATTTGTTTTACTTTTTTTAATGCAAATTTGTCCTTATGCAGTGTTTGGCTGTGCATAAGAAAAAAATTTTATATTTAGTATGACCGTTTTTGTTTTTGTTTTTTTTGTTTTTTATGACATTTATTGAATTTTTGTTTTCTTAATTTTAATGTTTTACATATTATATATAATTTTCCTTGTTCAAAGCCCTCAGGGTGAGGAGGTAGATTGGTGAAGGGGCTGTCATAGTTGTTTGACAGCTCACAATCAGACACACCTTTTTCTTTTTAAGTGCTTCTAAATGTTTGCCATATTGTTGTAAGAATGCATTTCATACAGTTCAAGCATCCGAACACTCCAAATGCATCGAATAACTAAGATATATCATATCTGCATCAGATGTGCATGAGATTCCAGCTGGTAAGTGTGACTGTGTATAATCAGAGTCATTTGTTCGTTGTCTCCCACCCCACCCAAAATCTGCAGCACTCCAGTATTATTTCATCTGGTGAACCTGTAAGGGAAAAGACCCAGCCCTTCTCTGATAAGCGATAAGTGACAGGCAGAAATGTGTAGACGGTAGATTAATCTGGTTTTTTTTTTTTTTTTAACTCAGTGCCCAGCAACCAGACACGCTGGCCTGCAGACCAGAGCTCTTAAGACCGATCAGGAAATGACTGCTGTGGTTGTTATGCTTTCTACTTGTCAAGGGCCTATTATCCCAGCACGAACGTTTAGTCTTATTAGTAACCCAACGTATGTTTGAGGACAAGGGGCTACTCCCAATGGGGTGCCTGGTCAGAAAATACAACATGTTCAGTAACTCAATCATTCAACACATTCAACTTGACCAAAAAAAATTCTGATTACTAAGGGGGAAAACATCGAGGACCCGTGCCAATTCACTTGCGCTGAGACATGGGAAAATGGTTGGAGAAGTTGGCCACTGTCTGAATCACCATAGTATGGCACATTCAGTATCCCACAGACCAATGGCAGGATGGTAATTCAATTAAGGCATGAAGGCTGTCTCCCATACAGAGATTCAGTATTGTTCAAAAAGATGAAAGTCGCCAATATCCGCCACTTCTCATGCTTCTTATTTTAGACGTGATGGGAATCAGAGAGATGTGACATTTATGAAGGTCTCCTTTCATAGAGGATACTTTCCCAGACCCAGGAACTGTGACTGGCAGATGTTCTGTATGTCTGTCGATTAACCTTATCGTTCTTCTGTAGACCATTAATTCAAAGCTCCGCAATACTTATTCTATTTTGATCTCGTTGTTCTTTGAAAAAGATGGAATTGGAATGAATGCAATATAGCTATGTTTCCATCCACAACTTTGAGATATCCTAATATGTGTAATTTGGGATACGAAGTATGCGAAAATTCATATTTTTTTGGATGGAAACACATTTACTGAATAAATTCCTCAATGTGCAACAAAAAACTGTTTCCTCAACAGTGGATGTGATTGGATAACTGGATTAACCAGCGGACCAATTACATTGCACAGCATCTCAAATGTTGGTTTGATCATTCTGAAATGCCTGAGCCGAATTCTGTTATCAAAAATGGTTGGGTATAATTACCTCCCAGAACTGTCTCACACGATTGCATTCCCAAACACCTGGCATCTGCCTTCGAGTGCAAGGTAACACAACAGCATTTATTACATTTTAACTGCACACTCTGAGGCAAAAGTAATTTACAGTGGCTCTCCGATTGCAGCAACTTCAATTTTTATTACAGATATTTTGCGCCAATTTCCCAGGAGGTGACAATTTTGTTCTTATGAACACATGGGATGGAAACAGTGCTTTATGTGCAATATTTTATGCGATATTTGAATTTTGCGCATAAGTTAAATTCGCAACTTTGGATGGAAACATAGCTCATGAGACCCTTGTAATTCCCTGGAAATTTGTGTCAAGTTAAGCTCAAATTGCACTCATTTTAAGCTTCTTGTGATCTAAATCTGTCAAGACAACAAAAACCTCATCATAATTGTAAACAAAAACGTTTCTCCACTTGAGCTAACATCTGCAGCCAACTCTTTGAAAAGTGTGCACCACTGCCTGTGACAGTAGACTGGTTTGACAGCACCGTGCATGGGCGAGGAGAGGGCTAGCTGCAGGTGGCACTACGCAGTGCCAGAATCAATTTCACTGTCAGTGAGGAGCAGTGTGAGTACGGGAGGATGCCAAATTGGCAGAGTCAGAGTTCTCCACGAAGGAAGCTCTGGTGTGGGCAGAACCCCTGTTCAAAGCACAGGTGCCCTGAAGGCCTCACACTAGCTTTCTCCAGCTCTGGTTGCTTGGCCCCACAGGTACTTACTGCAGAGAGCCTTGTAACCTGCCAAGAGCTGATGTTTTGTCTCTGGTTGGGCACTTGGCTCACATTTATAGGGAAGGCATGTTATGAAAGCATGTCACACTCACCACTCCTGATGGCTTTTAAGGTGATGTGTAGGCAGAAGAACTATAACTTGTTAAACTGCACACTCTTTTCAGCTGTGGTTTGGAAAAATAAACTCAGACAGCTGTATGTGATGCTTGTTTTGCTTGAGCACAGTTCAGAGTTGGAAAGTTGTTGATAATTACAGATGTAAGGCACTGAACAGCATATGTTTTTGCTTCCATAGAATTGATGATTTGTGCTATTTTAGAATATATATATATATATATATATATATATACAATGGGTCATTGACAAATAAGGTTTTTATAAGTGTAAAAAAAACATAATGGAGCTATAATTAATTTGAATTTTTATTAAGTGTTAAAGTGTTAAATCGCAACTTTTCATTTTCTGTCGGTCTTAGTACACAACAGAAGAGTCAAGTTTTAAATAGGAAAAATATCGAAACTCTTTGGTCATTTTTGAGTGAGATGCTAACGGTCTAATACGATTCAATGATCTATGCTAAGCTATGCTAAAAGTGCTACCGCCAGACACGGAGATCGGCTGAATGGATTTGAAAACGGTAAAACTCAACTGTTTAACTCTAGGGGAGTTGGAAAATGAGCCTATTTTCAAAAATAGTGGCGTGTTCCTTTAAATAGACCTTTATATGTAGCAGAATATAATTAAAACGGATTCAATAAAAGAGATCTAGTTGTTCTACCTTACATACTTTGGATGTCATATCTTAGTTTTTTATCATTATTAAGGCCTTTGGACAAAAAAATGACCCGTCACGTCATTGAGACCCATATATATATATATATATATAGAGAGAGAGAGAGAGAGAGAGAGAGAGCCCCGAATATTATTTCAGTGTGTGTGTATATTTCAGTGTGTGTGTGTGTGTGTGTGTGTGTATATATATATATATTATATATTATATATATATATATATATTTCTATTTTCTATTCACTTATTTACTTCATTTATATTTTTTAAATTTACTTCGTTTATTATATATACTGTATATATAGCATAAAAATTTTAATTATTTTATTTACTTCATTTCTTTCTTATAAAAATATATGTAGTTAAATGTAGTGTTTAATTTTGCATTTTATATGTAATATTAAACATATTTATGAAATAAAAAATATTATTTATTTATAATGTGTTTAATTTGCATGTATATTTTTCTGCATCAAAACATGAACAGACACAATATATTTCATTTTTTTTATAAATGAATTTGTATTGAATTTTATACAAAATGTATATTACAAAATCACTGCAAATGACTTATTTATAATAAATTGCTTTTATGAGTTACTGAAATAGTTACCTTTATTTTATATAGCGCTTTATACAATACAGATTGTTGCTTTACAGTTCTCAGTTGTGTTGTGCATATATTGAATAATTGGCACTGTGATGTGATGTCTTTGTGTTCAACAAAAGTGAAATGTCAAGTGCAACATCATCACTGCAGTCTCGTTCGGGAACTCTGTGTGAAAACAATCCTAACGGATATCTGTTTTTAAATGAGCCTGTTGATGGAGGAGGAGGTGATGAGATCAACACGTAATTATAATCAGCATTAGCTCGCTCCTCTGCTGCCGGCCAGCCTAATTGTGTTGTGTTGGACGTGCCGCCTTGTGCCTTCCAACAAGCACTAACAATCACGTTACCACAGAAACACAGACACTGCAGATGCCATGGGGCTTCCTTAAAGTCCTCGTTCCCACTGTTAAATATTAAACAGGTGGTGGGAGCATATGCTCACCTGCTCCCTGGTCATGTGATCATTAGTTATGTGAGCTAACCACCAGAGTGACAGGGGGTTTTGTGGTTGCAGTTTACATTTAGCAAGCTTTGTGGTTAAAAATAATTTATTTACAATGAGTTAATGTGCAGGTGGTTTAAACATTCAGATAATAGAATTTACAAAGTGCTCTTAGACTGATTTTTAAACTTTTTTTTTTTTCTCATTCCTAGTCCTGTAGATTTAAATGTAAATGTAAAATGACTTTTTTTAATTAAACTTTTGCTATCCAACCACTGAGCTTTTTCTCCTCTTTCACCAAATTGCAATGCTAAATCCACTAAATCCATAAATATTGCCTACAACCAATAATTTCACATTGTTCTATCTTTTCAAGAAATTATACTAAAATGATGTACTGTAAAATGTTCATAATTTAATTTGTTTTAAGGGAAAAAATGTCAAATGTTACAGTAAAAAGTCCTGTTAATTGATTAACTATAAGTTATTTTTCTGCAATCGGTGAAAAATTATATTAAGTTTACCAGGACAATTATACTGTAAAATAAGCCATTGTTCATAATCAGTTTTTATCGAGTGGCCTTCTATTTTACTACTTATGTGGTAATTGGTATATTTTAGGGTGCAAAGCAGATTTTAGTCTTGAAGTAGGTGGATATATTAAAGGATTAGTTCACTTCAGAATTAAAATTTCCTGATAATTTACTCACCCCCATGTCATCCAAGATGTCTTTCTTTCTTCAGTCAAAAAGAAATTAAGGTTTTTGAAGAAAACATTCCAGGAATTTTCTCCATATAGTGGACTCCATTGGGGTACAATGGGTTGGAGGTCCAAATTGCAGTTTCAGTGCAGCTTCAAAGGGCTCTACACGATACCAGCCGAGAATTAAGGGTCTTGTCGAGCGAAACGATCGGTCATTTTCTAAGAAAAATAAAAATGTATATACTTTTTAACCACAAAAGCTTGTCCGGCACGCATTGCGTAATCACGTTGGAAAGGTCACACATGACATAGGCGGAAGTACAGAGCAAGTGTTTATTAAACGAACGTGCAAAGACTAAGTCAAATGGCCTTTAACAATGATGTCGGACGATTTTGAAGTTGGAGGAGAAAATGAGATTGAGTTTTTTGCTCTACCACAGTACTTACGCCTACGTCACGCATGACCTTTCCAACGTGATTACGTAACGTGATTACGTATTTATTACGTTATTACGTAACGTGATTACAATCCAACGTGATTGCGTGGCACATTGCAGAGCTAGTGCAAGACGAGCATTTGTGGTTAAAAAGTATATAATTTTTATTTTTTAGAAAATGACCGATCGTTTTACTACATAAGACCCTTATTCCTCGTCTGGGATCGTGTAGAGCCCTTTGAAGCTGCACTGAAACTGCAATTTGGACCTTCAACCCATTGAACCCTGTTGAAGTCCACTATATGGAGAAAAATCTTGGAATGTTTTCCCTTAAAAACCTTAATTTCTTAAGTTGTTCTGTGAACGCACTTTTACTTTATTTTGTAAATAAAGAGGGAAATTAAGGGTTTTTTCCCCCCCAAACAAAGCACTTGGATGGATTACTGGACCTTGAATGTGTAAATTGCATTGCTCCCAATGGAAGGATTGATTGATTTGATTTCATCAAAAAATATCTTCGTTTGTGTTCCGAAGATGAACGAAGGTCCTACAGGTGTCGAACGACATGAGGGTGAGTAATTAATGACAGATTTTTCATTTTTGGCTGAACTAATCCTTTAATGGTGTACATGTTGTCAATGTAATTTTGACAACTACAGCTGCCAGTTTTTTGTTTTGTTTGGCTACTGTACATTTTTGTGTAGAGTGCTCTCTGAGAAATCTTTTAGCTCTGGCAGTAAAATGGTTATTGTAAAATGACTAAGTCATCACTGACCCACCGCAAGCATTCTCTTTTATGGAACGCATAATTACATTCTCAACCTCCACACAATTCTCACAGTCATTTGAGTGGCAAACTCCCTCGGCTTATTCTCGTGCGTCATTGAGACGCTCTAATTTCCACTGTCACACTCTCACTCACTAATTACAGTATAATTTAAGGATGCTAATTTGAAAAGATTCTACATGAACACTAAAACTCAATACACATTTTGCGAAAATATATTTGCACACAAATTGATTTATGGTGTTGCTCTTTTATCTATGGCTTGTTTATGAACCGGCGAAAATAAAAGGCCATTTTTGAATGCCTTAAAAGAAACAGAGATCAGCTAAGCCTTCTCATTGACTTGTTCAGGCTTTTCTCTATAAGGCCTCAGTGATTCCCTTAGATTAGTGTGGCGGTGGTCCCGGTATATCTCTCAGTGAGTCTTTGAAACTCAGTTCAACATACAAAGGCCATTTATTTAGGATGCTACATGCATTTGCATGAGCACAATCAAAGCAATTTAGAAGTCATGGCAGCCACTGTCTATATTCTGATCGAGCTGAACCCTGTGTGATGGAGCCAGACCCCCAGCACAAATGGAAACTGTACCAAGAATTAAACATGAGGATGAATCAGCTGATCCAACCTCAAGGTCTTTCCCACACCCCCTGCGTTCCTCACAGGAATGTGCAAGAGCTAAGACTCTGCATCCTGCACCCCACTGCTTGCATCTCTGGAACGTGTGGGGTTGCAAAGCCACAATGCATGCTCTGACACGCCGAGGTCACGCAAATAAAGGCCTGAGTCGTGTAAGTAGCTGGTTGATTTTGCATAATTGCGCACTGCTCTGACGGGTTTGGCCCATTGTACCCGAAAACGAACCACCCTCTCTCATTCTATAAGTGGGCCAGGGTTTTGTACATGCCTGAAAGACAGCGATGTAGTCCATGAACTCAGATAATCAAGCTTTTCTTCATCAAACGTGACCGAATTACACACTTCTGTCATGCACTGTCAATAAGATTTAGGTTTATATGGCCGATTTAAATATGGAAATGGCAAGCAGCTAGCCAAAAGCCCTATTGCGATGGTAATTTGTAATGAATAATTCTGATTTCATTATAATAACAAATAACTGGCTTGCGAAACAATTCCTGCACTGGCACCACTGTCTGCATCGCTTTTATGCCATACTGTATAACCAAGTCTGACAGATCATATTTAACATTTTTAACTCTGCATACTACACCGCTTAAACCCACAAAACATTTTTTTCTTTCAAAAAGCTTTGCCAGTTCCTATCGCAATGTGTGCTGTATTATCTGTCTGTCGATTATAAAAATAAAAATAAAATGATATTCTTCAACAATTTCCCAGCGCTGCATGTTCTTGACTCCATGCAATACCACAAAATAACAGGGAACTCATGATGACTGGTCAAAACAAATACAATATTCCATTATTCCCAATTACCTAATTAGAGGTTTATGGCACACTAACGCCTTTGGAAACACTGGTTACAGCAATACCTATGGGACCTGAGAGCTTGTTTATCTCTCACCACTCTCTCGCTTTATAAATAGATCTAAACAATGGCTCAAAAAAACCATTGTCTACTCAGTAGACCGCAAAAGTGTCACAAGCCAGAGAGTGAAAATGACAATAGAGAGTGCCAGAGGAAGAGGGGTCTGGCTCTGAAAAGCTTGTATTCAGCATAAAACAGACATTGTGTTGAGGGACATTGATACTGACATTGATGCAGTGATTGGTCCGAAAACCAGTCAGTATCTGTGGGACCACCATTTGCCTCACGCAGTGCAACACATCTCCTTCGCATAGAGTTGATCAGGTTGTTGATTGTGGCCTGTGGAATGTTGGTCCACTCCTCTTCAATGGCTGTGCGAAATTGCTGGATATTGGCAGGAACTGGAACACGCTGTCGTATACGCCAATCCAGAGCATCTCAAACATGCTCAATGGGTGACATGTCCGGTGGGTATGCTGGCCATGCAAGACCTGGGATGTTGTGAACAGGAATTGTGAACAGATCCTTGCAACATGGGGCCGTGCATTATCATGCTGCAACATGAGGTGATGGTCATGGATGAATGACACAACAATGGGCCTCAGGATCTCGTCACGGTATCTCTGTGCATTCAAAATGCCATCAATAAAATGCACCTGTGTTCGTTGTCCATAACATATGCCAGACGCCATCGAATGTGAGCATTTGCCCCCTCAAGTCGGTTATGACGACAAACTGCAATCAGGTCGAGACCCAGATGACAACAAGCATGCAGATGAGCTTCCCTGAGACAGTTTCTGACAGTTTGTGCAGAAATTCTTTGGTTATGCAAATGATTGTTGCAGCAGCTGTCCGGGTGGCTGGTCTCAGACGATCTTGGAGGTGAAGATGCTGGATGTGGAGGTCCTGGGCTGGTGTGGTTACACGTGGTCTGCGGTTGTGAGGCCGGTTGGATGTACTGCCAAATTCTCTGAAACGCCTTCGGAGACAGCTTATGTCTTAATAATCTAAAGTTTTTGAGGACTTCCAATGACCATTTATTATTTAAATAATTCAAGAATTTCAGGTGTTATATTGTGGCCTGTTTATCCAAAGTGCCACTAAAATAAACTAGAAAAATACTTGAAACAGACTAAGCAAACTGGCTTTTTCATAAATGCTTTTTTAGTACCCCAGGGGCCTATTTAAAAAGCCAGTGGTCTAACTGACCATTGGTGACCAATGAGGGATGAAGCCAAACAACCGGCAACCCTCCATTTGGAAGAGAGCACTTAGTCTAACATGCAGCATGCAGAACTGCAAGCCTACACATAAAGTTATTTCCATATGATCATGCAGTGCTTTGCTACCACTAGACCAGTCACTTGTTTTTAGTCAGACAGACTCTGTTTCAAATCCTGAGCGTTGATTTAAGACCACACACACTCTGCCCTCTGTTGATGCTTCATGAGTCAACATGCAGAAGGCTCATGAGAAAGAGTGTCTCACAGACTTTATTTAGACCCTTGAAGAATGTCCGCCTCCCTCACAGTCAATGCCACAAGTCTTTCTCCACATCCAGTATTCCCAAGGTGAATGTAATGTTTTATGGAGTGTTGGAGAGGACAACAGGGATGCTTTCCAACACCGCCTGCCTCACAGGAAAATAGTAAACGTAAAAGGACATTACACCATCCCATACAAATGTAAAAGTTAATATTATGTGTCAGTTTTTTTGTTCGTTTGTTTGTTTTCAAGCAGGCCCAGGTGGCAATCTGCTTAAGTTTGTGGTGATTTTGGAAAATATGTTGAAATCTGCAGAATGGATTTAAACAGTAAAATGTTTAAACAGGCGAGCTGAGAATACACTGTAAAAAAAAAAATTGTTGGTTTAACTTAAAGTAAGTTACCTGGTTTCCTTAAAATGTTGAGTTCGTTAAAAATTAAACATTTGAGTTAATACAATGAAGGTGTTTGATTTAATCAACAGTTGATTTGAAAAAATGTTGTGATAAATCATGAAAAAAAATTTTTTTTACAGTGTACTAAATTCATATTAAAACTAAAATAAAATGAAGGTCAACGTGAATTGTCATTTGCAGCCGAATTAATTCTCAGCAATTGTATGTTATTTTACAGTAAAAAGCTTGATCAACCAGAATAAATGTAGGGCATGACTATTTTATTGCTTAAAATATTTATTAAACCACGAAAAGCGTGAATAAAGCCAGGTACACTAGCTATTTGGTTAACATTAGGCTATCCAATAGCCAGCATGGCCCCTATTAGTGCAAAAAGAACCGCTTTAGAGGAAGTAAAAATAATTATAATTATAACACAATTTTGATAAAATGTTTTTTTCTATTTTTGAGCACTGCAATTGTTCAAAACGTTAATATTATTTAGGTTATAAAGGAGCCACCGATGACTCATCAATGACATCACTCATCAATTAGCTCAGGGTCGACGGTCTACACACGTGCTTCCCGCGGGGCTGTCGGCGGCAGCTGACTTTCTCACAGGCTGCATGTCATTACGGAGCTATGCGTAACACAAACAATTCCTCGCTCCCAGAGTGTTTATCTCGTGGCACAGAGCACGGTGTGCCCACACATCAAAGTCGGAGGGAACAGACGCTGCTCAGCGGCAGCAGCTGCGCTCGGATCCTGTCCACACCCTTCCTGTTTGCCGCGGTCTACCTTGGGGCTGTTATTTTCCCAACAGAGCGACGATAACCCCCCTCTGCCTCACTCCCTTCACCGGCTTCAACAGCACCACCGACCGCTGCGGATACCGCAGCAGCTCGGTTGGTCAGACCTCTCTGAGCAAACTTTTCAAACAATATATATATATATATATATATATAGTGGTCAAGCGTCATTATATGTATATATATATAAATATATATATATATATATATATATATATATATATATATATATATATATATATATATATATATATATAGACCACTATATATATTTTTACATAATCTGAAAGCTGAATAAATAAGCTTTCTATTGATGTGTGATTGTTAGGATAGGACAATATTTGGCTGAGATACAACTATTTGAATATCTGGAATCTGAGGGTGCAAAAAAATCGAAATATTAAGAAAAATCACCTTTAAAGTTGTCCAAATGAAGTCCTTAGCAATGCATATCCACTCATAAAAATACATTTTTGATATATTTACGGTAGGAAATTTACAAAGTATCTTCATGGAACATGATCTTTACTTAATATCCTAATGAGTTTTGGCATAAAAGAGAAATCGATAATTTTGACCCATACAATGTATTGTTGGCTACTGCTACAAATATACCTGTGAGACTTCTGACTAGTTTTATGGTCCAGGGTCACATATGTATGTATGTTGAAAGTTAACAAATCCCTCAAATTTAGCAATGCTATAGGCCTATATTTTCAATATAAGAAGGAAAAAAGCTGTTAAGTGAACACTGTCCCTAGAAGATCTGTTCTCATATCTGTCACCATCTCAAACCCACAGCATTCTCCAGCTCTGGGTCAAGACCCTCATAACGCTGTTTCCTCAGTCGGAATGGCCCATGCAGTTTTCTCTGTGAGAGAGAGGCCGATTGAGTCTCCAGCTGCCATCACACAAAAACATCTTCACAGGCGTGCGGCAGCAGCAACCATGGTGAGCTACATCAAACAGGGCTGCTCAGACACCCCATAGACTTTCAACTTCAGAGCCACATCTAGACTTTTCTTTTGACTCCCTCTTGTCTCGTAGACCACCACACAGGGTCAGAGACCACTGTTACACTGTCCTAGGGACTTTTCGTGTCCTAGGGACTTTTCATAATCAACACAAAAGGCAAAAATACAGCATTTTGGGTGGATGCTTTTTGCAGCTAGTTGCTGTTGTTTCATTCACTGTTTTAAGTACGTGTCATTTTTACATTCTCATGCAGTTTATATTCTGGCAGATGGGACGGCAAGCTGATCAGCATAATGTATTTATTGGGCACCAGTGAGATTGACTAATGGAACAGGAGGCACATATAGATAACTTTGGTATGTAATGTATTTTTGTATGGCTTAAAGTTTCAGCATCTTTTTAATCATTGAAATATTCATGTTAATTCAGTACATTTCTAGATGAAATACATTTCTAGTGTGCTGCAAGAGTTTTAAGTTTTAAATTATATTTTAAATGTTTTAAATCAGATGTGTCTCATACCAGTGGTGTGACATCACACAGTTTCTCTCATGTCTTGTTTTATAGTCTATAATTCACACATGAAAGACCTGACCAGCACCTGTCATGCAAAACATCACAAGCTTTAATTATCACGGAAATATCATTAAAGATTAGCAGAAGTGTCTGTTACATGTTTTGCAACCTTTATATCCAGCTAGTTTAGCTACTGAGGTCTTTTTAGGTGTTGTATAGGGAAGTACATGAAAGTTTGAGTGCAACAGGACATATCAGCTTGTCCGTCAGGATGTGAGTTCTCAGAGGTCTGGAAGCATCTAGTATAATCCAAAGTAAACATTCAGGCTGAAGGAGAGAGAGAGAGACCCTTATGATATAAGCAGCTCAGACAGTGAGAGAGTGTCAAGGGTTTGCTTCCCCTTCTCGTCTTGATCATTTATCTTATCAGATTCACAAATAAGTGTCAAGGGTTGCAGGGATTCCCTAAACTTCCATCAAACATTTCAAGGAATAGCTCACACAAACATGAAAATTGTCTTAAACCTGCGGCATAAACAAGATTTTATGTAAAGGCTAATGACAAATAGCGGTCTACTCAATTACAAAGATACTGGATGATTGATAACCAGTGTTGAGGATTTTTTTTTTTTTAAGGAATGCATTACAATATTGCCTTACTCCCTAAAAATTGCATTACTTAGTTACTTTTTATGGAAAGTAATGGTTACATTACTTTTGTGTTACTTTTTCTCACCTGGGCTGGGCTTGCTTGTTTGATTTTTCATAACAAAAAAGTTCTATTTTTAGCAAATGTAAAGGCCCTTTCACACCAAAAGTGAAAGGTTTTTATTGCAGATTTGCGTACCTCGTTGTGTACTCATGATTTCACTCAACATGGGGACAGGAGAGCTGTCAGTCAATACATGGGAAAACAAAGTAACTTGCATTACTTATTTGAAAAAGTAACTTGGATATTTTGTTGTAAATTTAAAAGTAACTTTACTAGTTATTTTAAAATGTAATCTGATTACGTAAGTAACTTGTAATGTGTTACCCCCAACACTGTTGATTATTTTTATGGTGCTTTTATAGTTCTTCTTGGTGATTGAGAGCTGTGGTCACTATATACTGTTATTATATGGAAAAGATCTGTTCAAAGATTTTTGTCACTAAAAAAACGACATGAGGAAGTGACATAATTACTATAATTTCAAATAATACCATCAAACGAAGAGCATTGTAAAATTCCATATTCTATTCTGTTGAAAATATTTTAAAATGTAATGTATTACTGTGATGGCAAAAGCTGAATTTTCAGCATCATTAATTCAGTCTTCTGTGTCACGTGATCCTTCAGAAATCATTCTAATTTGATGCTCTATAAACACTTATTATTAGCAATGTTGAAAACGGTTGTGCTGCTTAATATTTTTGTGTAAACAGTGGTACTTTTTGTCAGGATCCTTAGATCCAGTAGAAAGTTCAAAAGAACACCATTTATTTAAAATAGATTGTTTTTGTTACAATATAAAAGTGAATAGAAGTGTATAGTATCAGTGTAATTATGCAAATTAAGCTGATAAGTTCTGTTCTTACTAGCCATTGATCATTCTTCAGCATGGCAATATATTCTCAGAGTGGTCTTTGCCAGCTGCCTGTCAGCGCCAACTACTTACCTTTACTGACCCCCTCTGAAAGCCAGCTCTCTGATCTCTGACCGAACGGCAGCCTCTTCTGCAGTAAAGCCAGAGTGGCCAGGGTAGCTTGACCTGTAATGTAGGCTGACCACTATATTACAGGAAGAATGAGAGTGTGGCTACAAACAATGAAAGCCACATCTGTTGCCATTCTGTACAGTACCTCACTGCACTTCCATCCAAGATGGTAAGACGGCTTTATGAATGAGACTGATGTGTCTTTTGACATAGCAACTGGAGACATATTGTTTTGCAGAAAAAAATACAGTATTTGGCAGCAGTTAGATTGCTGAAATGATCCTGTTGCCTAGTCAAAAACTGACCTGCCATTTACAGTCTAAACTTTATAGTCATCATGTAGTTTGCTTAATTAAAGTTGATAATATTTAGCTTCTGTATTCCTTTTTATGAGGTATATAGTTGAAACATAAGCAAACAATCAACTCTCACAACCCACACAATATTTACATCACAAACCAGTGGCGTGTGGCAGACTACTAAAATGAAAAGTCAAGTCTCTTGGTTTAGGGATCATTTAGTTCTTTAGTTCGTTAATCCATTTTATTGTAGTTCTCATTTTTACAGAGTTTATTGGTAAGTGCAAAAGAATATGTTTTAATCATATAGCTGGGTCTATCAGCAAGCTTACAATAAACCATTCTAATTTTAGCTTGTTTGTATGAAAAGACCAATTCACAAAATCAGAGGTTCATAATACACAAGGTTAAAAATATGATAAATAAATTATCCTCCTAGTCTGCCTAATTAAAGTATGTTAATTAATAGATGATAAAACTATATCTTGAGTTTGGGTGAAGAATTGCTACAGGAGTGAGGCAACCAGCCATTGATATTCTGTTCAAAAGTTTGTGGTAATATTGTGTTTTTTTTTTGTTTTGTTTTTTTAAAAGCTGAATTTTCAGCATCATTACTCCAGTCTTCAGTGTCACATGATCCTTCAGAAGTCATTCTAATGCTGATTTGGTGCTCTAGAAACCTTTCTTCTTATTATTATTAATGTTAAAAAAGGGATTTTTGTGGAAACTGTATACGTGACCACTATGTCAGCCTTAATTTTATGTATAGCCTAATTTCAATTTTCAGACTGTGCTATGTTTATTTACAAAATATAGTGCACATGGAAGCAAACAACAAACCCACACAATATTTACACCAAAACCAGCTTAGGCTCTTGAATAAGATGCTTTCTTGCAGTCAGTACCTATGTGGTAGCGTTACTCAATATGTCAGTACAGCCATTTTGCACATAAACTACTGTAAATCACTGAAATACAGAAATATTTTCTGTTCCTCAAAGCAGTCATATGACTTAATACTTATGGACTTAATACTTTGTGTTAAACAGGAATAAAATGGGTTTGGAAGGACGTGAGCGTGGGTAAATAATGATAAATAAAGGGTTTTTTTTAGTTTTTTTTTTAGGTGAACTATTTTCTTTATGCACTTTAAATAAATTAGATTGTGACTTGCAGTTATATGAAAAGGATTATATGTCTATTTCTGTACAAAGGATACATTTTATTGAACTTTTTCAGCTTTGCTAGACAGTGACAAGTTCTTGTGTGTTTTCTACCAGTGGGAAAGATAGCGTCAGGGTTGCTGGGAGCTGTCGTGGACACCTCTCCCTCTACGTTTCTTCTGGTGTGAATGTAGCAAGATTCCTGCAGCTGATCGCGGCGGCTCTTCTGATGACAGGTATTTTCCAGGGCTCGGATCCTCAGTCCAGGTTTTCCCCTGCAGGGTGTATAAAGATTTAGCAGACGTGTTGCTGATCTGGGGTCTGCATATGGTCAGCTGGTGGCCCTCACTCAGCTTGATAAGACGAACTGAGCCTGCTGTTGTCACATTCTCCCCCAGATTCAACAGTGCTGTCTCGGGTGATAGCAGTAAGACCAGAGGGCCTCGGGTCAAGCATGTGCGCTACTGCTTTTCAACTGCTCGCACTGATAAGTCAAAGTGTCTGGACTTCCAGAACAATTACGGGGGGCCAGCCAATCGGACCTAAAATAAACCACATGTAGATTTAGACTAGTTCAAAATTAGTCTGAAATTCTTGAATCTTGTACTTGAAACTCATTATCACCGCAGACAGGACTTCAGTCACCTTGTCTTTCATCTTAGCCCCCAAAAATCAGTAATTATGTAAAAACAGTGGCTGGAGAACAAAAATTCAGTCAAGCACAAATTAGCTGTGAGTAGAATATAGAATATAGAATATTTCTTTTAGCTATATCCGCTCAAATTCAGATAAGAGGCTCAGTCCTCCTAAGACTAAAACTCTAGATTTGTCCATGATTATCACTGAAATGTTCATTGCTCATTTTCATTGTATTCAAGTTGTCGATGCTACATAATTGTCCAAACATTAAAATACACTACCTTTCAAAAGTTTAGAGTCAGTAAGATTTTTTTTTTTTTTAAGAAACTAATACTTTTATTTATAAGGGACGCAAGTGACAGTAAAGACGTATAATGCTACAAAAGATTTCTATTTTAAATAAATGCTGTCGTTTTTCTGATCTGTTTCTATTCATCAAAGAGTCCAGAATAAAATATTAAACAAAACTGTTTTGTCATTGATGATGATAAATGTTTTTTGACCACAAAATCAGCATATTAGAATGATTTCTGAAGGATCATGTGACACTGAAGACTGTAATGGCTGCTGAAAATGTGTAGAAACAAATTAAATTTTAAAATAGAAAAGTTATTCTAAATTGTGATAATTTTTCATAATATTACTATTTTACTGTATTTTTGATCAAATAAATGCAGTCTTGGTGAACATAAGAGACAAAAAAAAGTCTATTATTGTGCTGTAAAGACCTGTTCATTCCAAGAGCGATAACTATATTGTCCACTGGCATGGACACCAATTTAGTTATCGCTATAGTTCTGTTTATTCCAAGTGCACTGCAGTTTTGTTGTCTGCCGCTTTAAATGCTTGAGCTCTTTAAAGCAGGATGGATTCTGATTGGCTCTCAATGTTTTTATCATTCATCAGCTGGAATAAAATCATTATGAAAGCGAATCCAACGTTATCATTTCTTAGTGCCATTATCGTTATAGCTGTGGTGTGGACACTACTCATTTGTATTTAGAATGATTTTTTAGAACTATATCTTTATAGATATTGTCCTTGGTGTGAACGGGCCTTAAAGGGATAGTTCACCCAAAAATGAACATTTTGTCATTATTTACTCACCCTCAAGTTGTTCCAAACCTGTATGAGTTTTCTTTCTTCTGTTGAACACAAAAGAAGACATTTTGAAGAATTTTTGTAACCAGGCAGTTGACGGTAGCCATTGACTTCCATAGTATTTTTTTTTTTTTCCTACTGTGGAAGTCAATGGCTACTGTCAACTGATGCAGGTTTGTAACAACGTGAGGGTGAGTAAATGAAAAAAACTTTCCCTTTCCCAAAGTGTGTTGAATTTCTCTTAACCATGATCAACTTCATTGCTGTTTGTTATATAAGTCCATCACTCTGTAGCACACCCATTGCCATTTCACAATCATGGGGAGTGGAAGGATGCTTGCTGATAAAGAACCAAAGGGTGCAGCCCAAAACAACAATATGCAGCATTGTTTATCACCAGGCAGTGACACACCATATCAATGTTTTGGCTCTGTGGGGTCTTACCCTGGTAGAGATTAGAAGAAAGCTCTTTCCTGGATCTCTCTCTAACCTTGTGCTTCCTCAGGGCCTGTGATACCCAAATTAAGCATGAGGAGAAAGTCCCATCTTAAAACTAAGGGGAAGATTGGAGGCCAGACTGAGTTCACAATCCTTATTACTTTTTTAGGTGTTTATCTTGTGTCACAGCACAAGATAAACTGTGCACAAGCTCATGTTTTGAAAAACAAGATAAATGTTAACAGTGGCGATGTATCTTTCAAGAAGGTTATATATTAACTTTGTTAAAATAATTTAAATAATAAATATATATTATAAATAATAATAATAATATACAAACCAGTAATGATTAGCACAGGTGTCCCAAGAGGACACCCCTCCTTTCTTCTGTTTGTTTTTAGTGTAGAAGAGAAGATTATCTTGTTGGCCTTCACTGACTGGTGCCACGTGTGAAAGCATATCTCTTTCTCGGACTGTGGTTGTATCCTGCTGTCTAGAGTAGTGATTTCACAGTGGTCAGGTCACTTAATGTGTAGCTGATGACTTCCTCTTTCTTGTCTGTTAATTACTTTAACACATTTGCCTGTCTGCTCAGACTGGGGGCGTCCAGGGCAGCTGCTTCCCTGCAAGCAGAGTGAGCCAGAAGCCACTGATATGGGAGCAGAGCCAGACTGCTTATGCAATTGGATTAAACTGTTAAGATTTTTGGCGTCAAACAGCAACATCAATGCGTTTAAGTTTCGTATGTCGTAAATGAACATGTTGAAAAAATAGTAGCTAATGACTGCAGTGAGAGAACTGTTGATGTTTAATATATGTATATGTATGAATATTTGAATCTGGGTTGTGTGGCATTCAGAATTTAATTGAGAATGCTTTTTTTTTTTTTCATTTAGGAATTGAGTTTGAATTGAGGTAGCAAACAGGATATGGAATTGCAGTTCACTATGAAGGTATGAATGCAAGGAAGTGAAATTGAAATTTTAACTGGATGGATGGATTATATTTAATAAATATGTTTATAAACCTTTGTGACCCTGGTTGGGAGAACAGTCCATTTGCCAAGATTCAGTGCTTATGTTGAATTTCTTTGGATTGCAATTCAGTGAAGTTCACTTCCTGTCATTCCAATTCTAATTTCAATTTAACTTCATGTGGGGTGTGGCAAATTTAGTTCAAATTTCAAATCATAAAATTGAAAGGGAACCCATTCTAAATTGAAATCCCAATCCTGATTTCAATAAATAAAGCTTTTAACAAAAGACATGACATACAAACATTTATCCATAACGGATGAGTTTGCTGAACTTAACTGAAACTTTGTTTTTCTGTAGGTTGAATTCTAAACGAAGACTTATAATGATCTACAAGCACGTCTATGGCATGTTTGAGTATTCGGATCAAATGTTATGTATGGAATGTATGGTATGGAAATTAAAAATGCCACAATGTTAATTTATTTTAGTATTTAGCTCTAGAATTTTGTCTGAAGAGCTGACAATGCATCCAAAACTGTGGGTTCCAGGTTTTGACAGTGGAAACTAAGCTATTGTGCAAATAACGAAGGTGCCACAGTGAATAAAAGGGATGCTTAACAATTGGGTAACAGTGTTTGAACAATGAGAGCTGAATGCAGAAGGGGAAACCTATGGCTTCCTCAAGCTCATGTATCCTGACAGGAAGCTCAGGTCATATGACAGGAAGTAGAAAAGGGGCACCTGTCTGTGTGTGTTCTCACTCCATATATGCAATTTTTGTATTGTTAACCCTCACCATGTACACACTATAGCAGAGTTTAAAATGTCTTTTAAAGACTGATAAACTTGTTTACATGATTATACGCTCCCTTGATAGCCATGCAAAATCAACACAATGATGTTGTTCTGACACTGACATAATTCTGACAGACACTTTGTGTTGAGCCAAATGGCACTTGCAGTGCAGATTAGCGTGTTTCTGAGCGTAGCATGCGGGTTGATGGGTGCCGAAGCAAAATGCCAGACACAGTACGATGGAAAGCCGTGACAGAAATACTGCCCAGAATCTGAGAATGGCAGGAAGGGCCCTATTATTCTGACCCATTCTCTTCAACGTTGGCCCATACGACGCCTGGAGCCTGTCTGCCATGAACTCGCTTCCCAGGATTTCCGACTCACGGCCGGCGCTCCAACTAAAAGCCAAATATTTCACTCCAGAGACGCACAAGGCTTCCTGATATAGGATGCACTTGCTTGTCTCTCTGTGACCTTAAACACTAATAAAGCGCCTATAATATGACTTTGGAGTCAGAAGTCCACAATCCTAGGATATCGTCGGTTTGTAACTGTTCGCTCTTCCACTGACAGGAAAAATAAACAGATGCCCATTTGTCTTGAACAGATTGGATAACAATGAGAAAGAAGTAGATTATTTACTCAGGGGTTAATTGTTTCAGTTTGGCACTGAAATGAAACCTTCCAGAAAGTCATCAAAGAAAATAATCATGTTAGCCATAATCTTAAAATCTTTGTTGGTGTCTGATCAGCAAGGAAACAAGTTATCACTAGATCTCAGTAACTAGTTTATTTTTGATTAGCAAACATTTTTCATTCATGCACACTTCATTCACTAATCACAAGAACATCCCTTGAGTAACATGAAATGATTATGATCTCAGTAACTTCCTAGTTTCTTTTACTTCTGTTGGTACAGGCGTTGTATTGAAACTCCTTAAAAACAGTTTAAGCCAGCCTAATGTGGTTAACTGGCCTGGCTGTTCTATTTAACTAGTTTTAGAAAGGTTTTGAACACTTGTCAGCTGTTCATGCCAGATGAACACCAATTAGGCCAGACTTGAGGACCAGAAAACCACCTTAGACTGGTTTAAGTTTTCCCGTTAGGCTATCTTAACACTAGCTTAGAAGTGATAAACATAGGCATTATGTTAAGACTGTCTTAAGAACTAGTGTGACCAAGGCAATCAGTCTTATTTTTTGGTATCAAATTAGACTAATCTATGTCATGTAACTGACTCCGTTATTAACAGTCTTAAAATATTTTTTGACTAACTTGTAAGACTAGTCTTGGCGGTTTATGCCGCCGGCCACTGGTTCTCGGGTGAATTTACTGAAGAGCAATAAATCCCCATGTTTTCCTAACCATTTTACTTGCACTATACTTTAATTTAACAGGACAAATGTTTGTTTGCCCTGAATCTAAAACAGGTCAGTGTACTCTCAAGGAAGAGTCGGGGCTGAGGAAGCTGCTGCCCAGGCAACAGTGTCCGTTGCCATGAAGCAGTTAACTTGGTTTTAAAAAGGCAGTTTGCGAGTGACTAAGGGCAGCCTTGTGTTCAGAGAAGGGCTTGAGATTGTGGCTGTTGCTGTTGTTTTCATTGTGTGCTTGGGACTCGGGGAGGGTAAGAACAATAATGCATGTAATGCTGATTTTGGAACGGGTCCACCCAGCTTTTCCCAGGCTGGCCAGCCTTGGGAACCACTGATAGCATGGCACATCAGGGCTGGGCCCCTCTCGCCGGGCCCAGGGGCAGGGCTGCCCGCCTTCTCCAAGCAAGCATGTTTGGGATGAAAGGAATCCTTCCTCCTGCCTGGGAATAGAAGAAACACACACAAACATCCACAAACGTTTGCACTGTTGCGTCCCAAGTTTGGACCTGCTTCGCCACATGCTATGAGAAGTCTCAGAGGTGACACTGACGAGCTTGTAGCTCTAAGCTGGCCGTCGGCAGACTTGGCGGAGGCCATATTCCGGTTTTTGTTTTGCAGTCCTGCCCAGGACTGATATCACTAGCACTTGTTTTCAATAAGCCAAGGATGAAATGCAAAAAAAAAAAAAAAAAAACGAATATGACTGAAACCTTTTCACAATTTCTAATATAAAGATATATGTAATATCTAATATAATATTATATACCATGCATATTTTCAATTTGTTTTGTGTGTATATTTGATATGTGTACATGTACATATACACACTATATTACCAAAAGTTTTGGGACGCCTGCCTTTACGTGCACATGAACTTTAATGACATCCCATTATTAATCCGTAGGGTTTAATATGGAGTTGGCCCACCCTTTACAGCTATAACAGCTTCAACTCTTCTGGGAAGACTTTCCACAAGGTTTAGGAGTGTGTTTATGGGAATTTTAAAAAGCGCATTTGTGAGGTCAGGCAGTGATGTTGGCGAGAAGGCCTGGCTCGCAGTCTCCGCTCTAATTCATCCCAAAGGTGTTCTGTCGGGTTGAGGTCAGGACTCTGTGCAGGCCAGTCAAGTTCCTCCACACCAAACTCGCTCATCCATGTCTTTATGGACCTTGCTTTGTGCACTGGTGTGCTGTCATGTAGGAACAGGTAGGGGCCATCCCCAAACTGTTCCACAAAGTTGGGAGCATGAAATTGTCCAAAATGTCTTGGTATGCTGAAGCATTAAGAGTTCCTTTCACTGGAACTAAGGGGTCAGCCCAACCCCTGAAAAACAACCCCACACCATAATCCCCCCTCCCCCCTACACTTGGCACAATGCAGTCAGGCAAGTACAGTTCTCCTGGCAACCGCCAAACCCAGACTCATCCATCAGATTGCCAGACAGAGAAGCATGATTCGTCACTCCAGAGAACACGTCTCCACTGCTCTAGAGTCCAGTGGCGGCGTGCTGTACACCACTGCATCCGACGCTTTGCATTGCACTTGGTGATGTAAGGCTTGGATGCAGCTGCTCGGCCATGGAAACCCATTCCATGAAACTCTACGCACTGTTCTTGAGCTAATCTGAAGGCCACACGAAGTTTGGAGGTCTGTAGCTATTGACTCTGCAGAAAGTTGGCGATTTCTGCACACTGCGCCTCAGCATGCGCTGACCCTGCTCTGTGATTTTTACGTGGCCTACCACTTAATGGCTGAGTTGCTGTTGTTCCCAATTGCTTCCACTTTATTACCACTAACAGTTGACCGTGGAATATTTAGTAGTGAGGAAATTTCACAAATGGACTTATTGCACAGGTGGCAACCTATCACGGTACAACACTTGAATTCACTGAGCTCCTGAGAGCGACCCATTCTTCCACAAATGTTTGTAGAAGCAGTCTGCATGCCTAGGTGCTTGATTTTATACACCTGTGGCCATGGAAGTAATTGGAACACCTGAATTCAATAATTTGGAGGGGTGTCCTAATACTTTTGGCTATACACACACTTTTTTTATTTTAATCTTTGTAATTTTGACTTATTTTGTATTTGTTTTTAGGATGACCCTGTAAGATTCTATCCAGGGTCTACAGATCTACTAAAGGCCCATTCAATCCAAGAATGATAATTATAATGATAACTATATTAGTATCCACACCTACGCTGGGGAAGAAAAAAAAACTTTCTCTGTGCCGTTATCGTTATCGTTATAGTTGTGGTGTGGACTTCCCTATTCACAGAATTAAAACATTTATTACTTTACAGTTTTCGTTCTTTTCTTTTGTCCATTTACAGAGACTTCAATAATGTGTACTGTCCCTGTAAAATAAACTAATAAATAAATTAAACATGGATATGAGAAGACCCAGATATTTTGTAGATGTGTAGAACAATAACAATACACAACATGCAATAAATAGATTGAAACAAACCTTTAGGGCTTGTGTATGCCTGCTCTATATGCTCAATATTTCCATTATACTGTCTTTATTTATCCTAAAAAGAACTTTGAAAATTCTTGAGTGGGCATATCCATCAACAGGGGAAAACGAGGGAAAGTCCGGGTCTGTGAAGCCGGACAGACTGCTTTAATTAGCCCTTATATACTTTAGGTCACACCTGGGAGAGCTGCAGCCTGCCCTGGGCTATGAGAGGCTGTTGACAGCTTGATTGGAGCTATCTGTGGTGAAGACTGGATCTGGTGCAGGGTGTTAAAGGCAATGGGTGATGCAGAAACCCTTCAGCAGTACAGAGGTTTGTGTCTTTATAATAGTCATTAATTTAGGAGATCATAAAGTTTTGGGCAGTTAAATCATACTTAAAATCTATGATTTTTATTGCATTAGATAGCAAAATATCAAAATACTACATGTACTTTAGCCAAAAAGTCTCAAGTTCATTTTAAGGGAGTGTATGAATCAGTTCCCCTCAAGTTCACACTAGTAGAATAACCACATGTGTAGTTTGTCACATTAACTAAAGGCATGGTGGGTTTGAAAACATGAAAATATCCAAATATATTTTTTGTTTTGAACAGTACTGTATATCTATTGTTTCTACCATTTAAAACCTCCAATTTATTTGTGAAATGTTTGTTGGGTGTGTTTATATCATTCTTTAAATGCCACTTGGTTTGCTATTGTATTGTGAAATATATGACATTTATGTATTTTTAAGTATAATACTTTTTGGAGTAAAACAGTGAATTTATATTACAATTACTATTATTAATAATTAAACTTATTATTTACTAATATTTAATATTATTTATTATTTATAATTTTATACAAATTTATTTTTGGTTATGATGGTTGTTTTTAGAAGGTGGTATGACCGAAGCGTCATTTTATTGTGACATGCAAAGACATTAAGTATATTTTTAAAGTGAAAGAATTAATGAATTTCATCTGTAATGTTACATTGTATACATTTACATAAAATGTTCTCTCAAGTTCATAGATAAAAGTAACAACAAAATATAGTTCAATTCAACACTAAGTGTGAAAGGTCATAAGCTGCCCTCCTCCACGATGCCAGCTTGATATTTCTAAGGTTTTATATCATGTTAGATAAATTGGAAATACAATAAACAATGTGAAGAATAGTGTTACGAGCTGCGGCCGCAGTGGTGGGGGTGACGCTTGGCTCGCGGTAACCTCCCAGTGGCAGCGGCCCTGCCGGCCCTCCCTGTGTTCCTGGCCGTCTCTCACATGGTGATTGGGTTTCAGCGCAGGGCTCGAGCTGTGGGAACGAGTCATCACACTGGCGGGCTGCCTGGGAGACTGTGCTACGCTCCACCAGGGGGAAGGCACATGACAAAGGGGGGGAGGGGGGTTGTGAGCCCAAACAATGTGCCGTCTTCACTGTTTAACCCAGGAAACTCACTACAGCTGGAGCCTCCAGCTAGATGAGGAGCCCATGTGTGAAAGTGTGTCCGTCTCTGTGTCTATGCATATATTTAGTTCAGTTTGCCAACATACCGTTTTGCATTATATGAAATACACAAGACAGGCTCCCTAACAACTTAAAAAACTTCTATAATCTCAATATAATTAATGTTTATTGAAACATTTTAAAGGGATTTGAGTATGTGCACTCTGTAGATACTGCAAAAGTGCATAACACTAATTTATTTGGTTTATTTATTTACAATATTTTACCATTAAAGTAGGCATACTGCCTCCTTTAAATATTTAATAAGGTAATTAAGGAAGTATTACTTCTAAAAATACTTGTAAAAATATGTAGTCTAAAATATACTGTTGTTTTTTTTACTATATATGGTAAGGTAATTGACACTTGACCAATTGTAACTTTTTTAATGACAATAACTTTTATTAGGTAAAAGAATATGGTTTTGTTTTGCATACAAGTATACGTTTTAAAGGTGCCCTAGAATACTATTTCACAAGATGTAATATAAGTCTCTGATGTCCCCAGAATGTGTCTGTGAGGTTTCAGCTCAAAATACCCAATAGATTTTTTTTATTATTCCATGTTTTAACTGCCTATTTTGGGGTGGGATTAAAAATGCTCTGATTTGGTGTGTATACACCTTTTAAATGCTCGTGCTCCCCGCCCCCAAGCTCGCGACTGCATTAAACAGTGCATAAACAAAACTGAAGTTCACAATATAACTCTCAAAATGGATCTTTACAAACTGTTCGTGATGCAGCATATCAAATCATGTAAGTATGGCATATTGTGGATGTTTACGTTTGATTCTGAATGAGTTTGACAATGCTGCTTGGCTAAAGCTACACTGTTGGAGAGATTTATAAATAATGCAGATATGCGTTTATGAATTATACAGACTGCAAGCGTTTTCGGGCTAAAAATGAAAATAACGACATGGCTCTGATCTCCGAGAGAGAATACAGTAAGAAACAATGGTAACTTTAACCACATTTAACAGTACATTAGCAACGTGCTAACGAAACATTTAGAAAGACAATTTACAAATATCACTAAATATATCATGTATCAGGAACCGTTATTATCGATCCATCTGCCATTTTGCTATTGTCATTGCTTGCATGCTTCACAATACCTGCATAACTTCTGATGATCCGGCTGTGCAGCTCCAGACATTAATACTGGCTTGTCTAATGCGTAGAACATGGGCTGGTATATGCAAAAGTTGGGTGTATACATATTAACGATCCCGATTGTTGCGTCACAGTTGGTGTTATGTTGAGATTCGCCTGTTTTTCCGTGGTGTTTTTTTACGCACGAGATTTACATAAGAAGGAGGACACAATGGTGTTTGAGACTCGCTGTATATAATTTCCATGTACAGAACTCTTATTATTCAACTATGCCAAGGTAAATTCTAGGTAAAATCTAGGGCACCTTTAATTGTGTTTTCAAATAACCTTTTAGTAACCTAAATGTGAAATACACGTTTGTCCGATTGCGTACACATTTGCGAACAAAAGTCACGTGAGCAGAGCTTGATAGCTGTGTTGGACGTTAAGTCGACAAAACATTCTGTCGTTATTTTTTTATATTAATATAGATTTAAAATAAATATATTACATTAATTATTGTTGTTCTCTTCAAGATATTTGAATGTTAGCCAACTGTGTAAAGTGACGCTAAAATAATTTGGGCTGCGCGAGACAAACCTAAACAAACTACTGACAGAAATTCCGTCCTTAATAATTCGCACACTGAATAAACCTGACTACGTTTTGGCAAGCCACTCTGCATCCTCAAATTAGCCTTGCCAGAAACCCTTTACCTAGATTTCCTGCCTATCTGCACACTGTGTCCAAGCTCAGTCAGGCTCTGAAACACCGTCGCCTTTCTTGTGTAAAGTGTTTCTCACGCTTCTGGGGCCCTCGGGTGCAGAACGCGAGTGCTGAAGCTGGGCAGAGTCAATTATCAGGGGAATGAAGTTTGAGACCTCCATTCGGTGGCTCGGGGCGTGTTTTCTTTTTTTTCGGTGGGTGTTCCCAAAGCAGGACGTGGGCGTGAATGCGAGACTGAGGCTCCAGCGGTTCGTGGGAAAGACGCTCAGAGTGTTTGGTGATTGTACCTGTGCGCACGGCATCATGAAGCGGCCTTGTGAGGACAGCACGTCCGACAGCGACATGGATGAAACTATTGATGTGGGCAGCGAGAATAACTACTCGGGGTAAGCATGCATTAGATGCTTGTTTGTTTTTCTCTAGCTGAGGATTCACTGTTAGGTGTTATCTTTCTATTTAGACATTATATTAAGTCTGTGTGTGTGTGTGTGTGTGTGTGTGTGTGTGTGTGTATATATATATATATATATATATATATATATATATATATATATATATATATATATAAACATTTATTATTATAGATTTTAACATTCTAGTTCATTTATCATTTTATTAATTGTAATTACTAATGAATTTTAATATTTTAATCTTGGACATTATAGATATACTCAGTTTGTATGACACACAAAAAAGCTTTGGTAATACTTGATACAATTAACAAACATTATGTAATGCTCAACAGGTACATAGTTAAAATGTCACTGATAGTATCATAAAACATTTTAATTTAATATTTTTCATATATGGTGAATGTACATAAACTACTATAGTTAACTAAAAGTTTGTAACTTGTATACTGTCATGCAACCTAAAAATGTGCATCAGAATGAACTGGTTTAATTCAACTTAAAATATTATTTAATATGACTAAATCAAACAGATTACATTAGATTGCACCAAGAATAATTTGATGGGTTTAATCAAGTGGAAATGGATCCTTTAGGTATCAATTGCATGTTACCAAGTTTTAAAGTATTGCTTACATGTTACTAAACATTATTTTAAAGTGTTATAGACATTTCTAACTTTTTGAATGCAGGCTATAGATATTAATGGTATTTTATGTGTTATGCATTTACTTACAAGTAAAAGGTTTAATGAAGTGTTACTAAATATCACTGTAAAACATTTTAGGTAACCTAAACTAAGTGTTTCATGTGGTTTATATTTAAATTAACTGTGGCCAGTTACATAAACTGCTTAGACTAGTCTTACAAGTTTTTTTTTTTTTTTTTTTTCTTCAAGACTGGTAATAACTTTTTTTTTCTTTCTTTTTTTTTGGTCTGCTACATAAGTTAGATTGGTCTAATCTGAATCTGAAAAGTAAGACTGATTATCCCAAACTAATTGCTGTTTGGCCATACTACTTCTTGACCTTCTTAACTTAACAGTCTTAACTTAGCAGCTATGTAACTTGCCCCTGGTTTTGTTAGTCAAAAATCAAAAATATAATTTAATACAACTGAATCAAAAAAAGTCATTTTAAAGGTAACTATGAACACTTTTCATCCCTTTTTTTCCCCAAAGTCAAAGCAACGGTTCATTTATAAGATGTGGCTCACCTACCACAACATCCCAAGTCATGGCCAGGAAGAAGCGGAGAGGGGTAATTCATAACTTTTGAGAATTTTTATATTTGTTCAGATCTTTTAAATACTTTATTCAAAACTGATATATTATATGTTGATTATTTTACATATTGCAGATAATTGAGAAAAGACGGAGGGATCGAATAAATAATAGTTTATCAGAGTTACGACGTCTGGTGCCAACAGCATTTGAGAAACAGGTGAGTTTACATCCCTGTGTGCTTTATTACGCTTTATTAAAAAAGTATTATTTCTAATAATAATAACTGTAATAAATTAAATGTAAGTGGAAGAGGATGTTGTCACATTATTTCATCAAAGCTATCATATTAAAAACATATCCGATTTCTTCTCCCAAGGGATCTGCCAAGTTAGAGAAAGCGGAAATATTGCAGATGACAGTAGATCACTTGAAGATGCTTCAGGCCACAGGAGGAAAAGGTAGACTGCTTGTTATTGGCTCCCATCTTGCACTCCACCTAAAGCTGTAGTGAAATTTGAGCACGGAGTTCCCTTTTGACCAGATTAAAGTGGAAATCAATGTTAATGGTAGGATTGAACTCGTGGGAAAGTGCCGGCAGGACAAAAGAAGTACTTGACCCTAGGATTGTGTTTGCTTTCATAAATCCATGGGAGGGGAGTGGGGCCACATTCACAGGCTGCACTGTTGGGGGTTTGTTAGGGCTTTCCAATGAGTGTTAAAACTGAAGCATAGTGGAGACAAAACAAACATGCAAACAGGTCAGGTCACAATCCCAGTCTGCTTAGGTTTAGCCTCTCAAGCACAGTGGGGTTGCATTTGACTCATCATGATTAAAGCTTCACATTTGAATCGTTCTCTCCGTCTCTTTCAGGATATTTTGATGCTCATTCTCTGGCCATGGACTTCATGAGCATCGGCTTTCGGGAGTGTCTAACTGAAGTGGCGAGGTATTTGAGCTCTGTGGAAGGTCTGGACTCCAGCGACCCCCTCCGCGTCCGCTTGGTTTCTCACCTCAGCAGCTGCGCCTCGCAGAGGGAAGCAGCCGCCATGACCACATCCATAGCCCATCACCAGCAGGCCCTCCACCCGCATCACTGGGCCACTGCTTTGCATCCCATCCCCACTGCTTTTCTGCAGCAGAGTGGACTTTCATCCTCAGAGAGTTCCTCTAGCAGGCTGTCTGAGGTTCCTCAGAGGGGTGCAGCCCTGCTGACCTCCTCTTTCACCCACAGTGACTCTGCACTCAGAGCGCCCTCTACAGGCAGTGTCGCTCCTTGTGTACCGCCGCTATCCACCTCGCTGCTTTCAATATCGGCAACCGTTCACGCAGCGGCCGCCGCAGCTGCGGCGCAAACCTTCCCTCTATCGTTTCCCGGAGGATTCCCGCTCTTCAGCCCCAGTGTAACAGCATCTTCAGTGGCTTCTTCCAACGTGAGCTCTTCCGTTTCCACATCCACCACATCCCAACAGAGCAGCGGGAACAGCGGAAGCAGCAGTAAACCATATCGACCATGGGGGACTGAAGTGGGAGCGTTTTAAGTGTTGGATTTGCTCTTGTTGCATCTGGACGTCTTCCACACTTTGTACATAAAGGAAAGAAAACAGCTATTGTGCCTGCTTTGGTCAGCACCATGGGCTTTTTTTCTCTCCACTTCTCATGCACATATGCAACATCAAATAAGCCAACTTTCTGGGAGGGAAAGAAAGACAGACTTTTGCACATCACAGTGCGTGGACACCCATAAGGATGAAGAGTGATTGTCATTTTTAAAGAAAATTACTTTTTTAACTTTGTGGGCTGCGCTGTGGGACAGTGCCTGCATAAACACTGCTAAAATGCTGCATTTGATATCTATGTTTTGATATTTCACAATAGAAAAGCATATTGTCTGTTTTTCACAAACACACATACAGTAGCTTTAGAGTTTAAAAAAACAGCTTGTTCAAAAACAAACCAAAGGTTTTGCAGATAATCACTAAAGTGAGGTGTGAATCAGTTTTGTAATCTATGATTCAACAATCCAGTTTGTAAATCTGTATATGTGTAAGATTGTGACTAGAGTTTATATTGAAATTATACATATGAATTAATTGGTATGATGCACTTCAATCACTACTGTTTTTTTTGGGTGGGGGTGGGGGTGGGGGCGGGATCTTCTCCACAATTTTACAAAATAGGTAAGTTTTTTTTTAAATAACATTCACTAATGCTCATATGTGAGATTTTGTACTACTGTAACTTTGTTACCTTTTTAATAACCCTACCACGCTCTGTAAGATGTAACCTTTTTCTATGCAAAAAAGAAAAAAAAAAACAGACGTCCATGAAGAAACTGAGTGGGGTTTTTTTTTTCTTTCTGACACATATGCCATAAAACCATCATTCCATTTGCCTTCACCACAACAGATCGTGGAATGTTATGAGAGAAAGTAATTGTTTTCTCATAGCATAATTTGAGTTCTTGAAATTGTATGGTGGAAAAAAATATTTGCGTTCTTTTATGTGTTTTTCTAATAATGCAAAAGAAGCCAATGAAGTCAAACAAACAACTGCAATTACAAGTGCCACTTCAACAGTTATAAATCTGTCGACAAACTTTAAAGTAAGCTACAAACACATTTATTGAATAAAACGCATACATCAACAGTCAAAGTTGTTAAATAGTCACCAGCAATTTTAAAAATGTTCCCTTTTGTTTATGAAATGTCTCAATGCCATGTATGTTGACACTACAACAATGTCTTAAAAACATTTAAGCAGTCCTCTTTTGCTGTTTACTGTTATTTGAAGGCACTGTCCCTCAAGGTCCCCCTTGGTTCCTCAGGGACAGCTCAAGTCAAAACTTATGTAGCTGTTCTGGCGGGCGTGAACAAACCGCCGGTCGGACTGCAGTAGTGTGCGCCACATGAAAGCACAACAACACCAGTCACTCCTCCCCAAGATGGGTCTTTATGCCGGCCTAATCCACTCCCTTTATGCCAGGGTCTGTTAGACAGATTTACATTAGTAAATCACTGTCACACCATTAAATTCCTTAAGAGAAAAAGTATCAGCATTTCCAAGTGAATGGGGATTAAGGCAAACAGCGCCTGCTACCCACCAGCAATCATGGGAAAAGTGCGAGGCCATAAATCCGCCGGTTATCTGCTTTAGAGCGGCTGGTTCTCACGCCGGGCCCCTGCCTTTGAAGTGGCCGTCATATATCAAGGCCGCACATGATCTCCCCAAAAACATCACACGGGCAAAGAGTCAGTGGTGTGAACGTGGTCAGTAAGCCTGTCAGCTTCGTTACTTTCCACACATGAAAATGGTTTAGCTACTACAAGATGTGCTTTATATTCCAGACCACAAGATAAAAGCAGCATATAGATATGATCACAGCTCAGACAGATCATATTTTAGGCTCTAGGGCACAGTGAGTTTGCACACAGTCATTTAGACTTTTTAACCTCAACTGTTTGGTATTATCTGGAGTATTTAATATATTAAAGAGGATTTTTTGAGAATGTGAATTTTAAAATAAGATATTTGCTCTCTATATTTTCTCTGATTGCAAACCATAAAGATGTCCAGTGAATAAATACATAGCTAAGTATATGACACCATGCCATTAATACTATATAATTAAAAATAATTAATAACTTAATAACTAATTAATAACTATTAATCTTCAAAAAAAAAAAAAAAAAAAATATATATATATATATATATATATATATATGTGTGTGTGTGTGTGTGTGTGTGTGTGTGTGTATAGTCAAACCAAAAATTATTCAGACATTTTTGATACATTTTTACTAGTGGGTGCAGGACACTATAGTTCATTTGTGTATGTGAGAATATCAAAATAAAGTAAAGTGTGACATATTATACCCAAAACTTCTTCATACAGTGGACTACCAGTAAAATTGATAAAAATTTGGGACCAAAAATTATTCAGATACTTTGACCTGACCATGTTTTGCTTAAGTTTTATCTGACATAATTAAATTGTTTTGTTTTTTTTCTGACACAGTTTAACTCTGAGATCTTGTTATATTTTATTACCATTTTTTTAAACTATAGTGAATAAATTGAACTAATGAATAAAATGTTCAAGGTCTCAATAAATTTTTGGTTTGACTGTATATATACCATGTAAATCCTATGGTATTACCTATGTATAGTAGCATAGTAGCACTACCATGGTAATACAATACTATGGTACAATTTCCCCATTATGTTTTACCTTAATGACACTACAACATTAAAATATCTCAAATTATGAGATGTATGAACTCTGAAAAGGCAACAAATATGTCTTTACCAGAGAAATGCTGCCATCTGGTGTGACTGCGAGATAATTTTAAGCTGCAACTTCTTCTAAATTCAGTCACTGAATTTTTTACAAATTACGTGCGATTTACGTGTAAATTAAAGCATTTTAAAAAATTGCTCTAGTTTTCATTTTATAAAACCACATAGAATAAAAAAAAAGAAAAATAGCATATTAATGTAATCATTCTTAAATAACTAATCTGCGAGATTGCGTCATCCTGTCCCGACCAATCACAGCATTGCGTTTTTCACGCAGTCAAAACACGGAAGTAAACAACTGGTATACAGATGTTTTGCGCTAAATTTGAGTTTACCTGGCAAATGCATTAAATTCTTAACGTACTGTTGTATTGGTTGTTGGGAATTTATCAAGCTTTCGCCGTTGTTGACAAGAGTTTGACGTTTTACCATAAACAAAATAGGTTATTACACGTGATTACATTTTTGAAGGACCTTAGAGTAAATAGTGCAATGACCTAGGCGTTATTTCTGTATACACCGAGTTATTATAGAGTATGAAGTCGTTTAAATCTCCAGGACGTCATGGATATGCAGTGGAGATTTCACCTTTTCTCGCTTCTACGGTCGCGTGTGCTTCCTCTCAGTATTATGGAATAGCAGGTAAAATTAGTAGTTTGCATGAACATGCATCTATGATATTGACATAAATGCCAATGAAACCTCTTTCGTGTCTTTTAGGATGTGGGACACTTCTTGTGCTGGAGCAGAGAGAGGCAGATGTTTCACTTGTGAGGAGGTAATTTGCTGTCTTTCAGTTTAATTCATTTCACCTTAATTTCAGTCATTAAATAGAGCATCTACAAATATGTCTGGATTATAGTGATCACCAAAACCATCAGAAACAAACAACGGACCATTATTTTTAATTCTTTTTTTTAATAAAATTTTAAATCTATTTATTTTTTTTTTAGTTATTTTTGTAGTTATTTTTGTATACAGTAATGGAAATCATCATACAAATACAACTATGTACAATTAAAACTGTTTTACAAATGCACTTTTGTTTTTTTTGCATTAAGTAATTAGAATATAGAGGAAGTTTTCGTAATTGTCATGAAAATAATGAAACAAAATCCTATTGGACCTAAAAATAGGTTCCTTTTTCTTTATGCAAAATATAATGTATTATTATTATAATTATTAGTTGTACTTTACTTTACTTTATACTTTATTTGTCCCTGTTAAGGGAAAATTGTCTTGGGCAATACAGGTAAATAAATTGTCATTATTTAGAAAATTTCTAGAATCATTTCTTTGCAGATAACACTTTGGTTTTGTATTTTATTTTGGACGTATTGACATTCATGCATTTTTGAGGCCACTGTAAATCCGTGTCATCTTACAGTGATATGAAGAGGAGTCAGTGATGTGTTCGATCGTTAAGTATCTTTTTGTCTCATGGGCAGTTTTGACTGGAATGATGGCCTCTTCGATGTGACGTGGAGCGAGAGTAATGAACACATGCTGGTGACGGGAGGAGGTGATGGATCTTTGCAGATATGGGACACAGCCAACCCGCAAGGTCTTCTGCAGGTGCTGAAAGGGCACACACAAGAGGTCAGTTCACACTTTTAATTTCCATGTTAAAGATTCCTGCACTTCAAAACCTCTAGACTGTAAAACGTCTGGCCTTACAGGTGTATTCAGTGGACTGGAGTCAGACACGGGGAGAGAACCTGGTGGTATCAGGATCTTGGGACCACACAGCCAAAGTGGTAAGTGGAGTTTGTTTTAGAGGGTGAATATATGCAGGCATTTTTTAAAGGGGTCATGAAATAAGAAATCAAATTTTCCTTGATATTTTGACATATAAGAGGTTATTGTATAAAAATATTTGACTGTCCCTCAAACATGTATGGCAAACACTGGATGTATTCAAAACAATTCCACATGTGTAATTGTTGGGACGTTGAATATTATTTTATTATGCAAAACTTTCACATAATCTTAGCAGGGGGCGTTTACTTCCCAGTCTTAAATGCGGCATACCCATTAAAAAAGAGAGGGTCAAAACAGGATAGGAAAAATATTTCTAATATTATAAAAAATTATGTTTTTATGTTGTTACTGTTAAAATTTAACGAGTTTAATGGTTGTTCTGTTTTTCACATAGTGGGATCCGGAGAAATGTCAGTTAGTGACCTCCCTGCAGGGTCATGAGGGTGTCATATACAGCACCATCTGGTCTCCTCATATCTCAGCATGCTTTGCTTCAGCCTCAGGTAGGATAATGAACTGTTTCTGTCCTCCCATGAAGCTTGGAAGCTTGGAAGCTTGCTGCTTTCTCTGGAAAGCCAGAGCAGAAATACTAAATTATCTAGGGGTGATCAGACATACATATGCATTACATTTATGGAGCATGTGGAAAAGCAACACTAAAGTGAACCCACACAGTGGGTTTGATTCCTAAGGAATGCATGTACTATATTTGAATGCAATTGAAGTTGATTTGGAAATATGCTGTATATTATACTATCGGTTCAAGTTACTAGTTCTTTTTGCTAATTATTTTGAGGGATTATGATGAGAAGAAGAGGTATGGGATCTTGAAACATTGTTATTTTAGTATCAGTGAGATACTGTTATAGTTTTTACCAATAGTTTGATTTATATATATATATATATATATTGTCTGTTTTCATTTTGATTTTAGATATAATTTTGGTGATTTTATTGTTGTGTTTTTGTCATTTTTATTAGTTTTTTTTTTTTGTATAGCTTTTAGTTTGTTATTTTAGTATATCAAATTAAAGTACATCAAGTTACTATCTGAATTTTTTTTTTTTATCAGTTAACATTTATTTTATTTCAAGTGTTTTATTTATCTTTAGTGATTATAACCCTAATACCTATAATAACCCAGTCGTAAAATGGTGTGACATGCCTCAACACAAACTGTTAGTAAATTGCTGGTTTGTATATATGCCATGTTTTGATTTTGCTGTAATGTTTGGCTCATTAAAATTGCATCACAGGCAAATTATACACTAGAGAGCAACTTATAAGTTTCAATAAATATGGAAATACAGCTTGTGTTGAGACATGTAGCAGCATTTCACAATATAATTAGCAGAAAAACAATTGAGGTGCAGACTGAGGTTGTGTTTTATTTTAATTAGGTCTAATAGCCAAATCATTCACCTCAACAATACCAGCATTCACCCCATGAGGTCAGCAGTGAGGTTTTCATCCTGCTCTTTAATAATAATAATAATAATAATATATATATATATATATATATATATATATGTATGTATGTATATATATATATATTAGTTTTGATTAGGAATGTTATTTTAATGTATTAATTTAGTACAATTAATTAACAAAAGCAGCACAAATGTAAACATAGTTAATGGTATAGTTTACCCAAAAATATAAAATTCTGTCATCATTTACTCACCCTCAAGTTGTTGTAAACCTGAATGAAGTTCTTTCTTCAATTGTTAGTTTAACATTTTTCAAAATATATTCCTTTATGTTCAGCAGAAGAAAGAAATTCATGCAGGTTTAGGACAACTTGAGGGTGAGTAAATGATGACAGAAATTTCATTTTTGGGTTAACTATCCCTTTAACCATGCCCCCTAACATGTATCTAAATTCTCTTCTCAACAAAAAATATTAATATATGCTTTTATTTGGGATTAATCTGAATTAGCAATCTGTTTTTTTGATGTAGAATTTAAAAAAATTAATAGACTGAATAGCCCTAGTTTTGATTACATTTTTGTGCTGGGAAAATGTACAAAAGTACATTCATATTAGAAATATCTGCATAATCATGATTGCATAATATTGGATGATTGCTCTTTTTTTTTTTTTTTTTAAGCTTGTACTCTTGAGTCTGCACAGTGATCTGTGTGTACTTGTGTAAGAAAGACTCACAAGGGTCTCACGAGCACACATCTTTTTCAGAAGTAGCAGGGATTGGTGACCACACAGCTCTAAACCAGCAGGCTTTGCCATCAGATCCCAGAGTTCGTCAGCTCCAAACGGCTCTGTTGTGATCTTATCAGCAGCACATTGGGCCTGCAGCACCCACTTACTGCTGTTGTTCTCTCAGAGTCTCAGTGTCTAAAAGAATAGTTCACCCAGAAATGAAAATTGTGCCATCATTTACTCACCCTCACGTTGAATTACTGCAAACATGAATTACTTTATTATATGGCACACCAAAGGGGATATGCATCCCTTTATAATGCATTTTATGCATGAACGGTGACAAAGAGTCAAGCACCCTTTATAGTGCATCAGACATTAAAGACTAGCCCTGAATGCACATACACACATGAAGCCCATTTATGGTTCCTTGAGAGACCATATGCATAAAACCTCATTCATGCTGGTTTATATTGAGTTGAACCCTCCTCAGGAGCTGTAGTAAGAATAACACGCTCCTGTGCTGATGGAGGACCCTTTTCTTTTGCTATTAAATGTTGACACCATGTGTGTAATGAGATGTGTCTGAAAATCAATACTAAATCCCAGTACCGTGGCAAATACTGAATGTGATCATGGGACAAGCGGTTTCCATGAAATGCCGCCTCAGCAAAGATGTTTAAGTTATATATATGCTGGCTTTTCTCATCACAGAAACCACTTATATAAGCATATAACATAAAGCCAACATCAGGTTTTCACTTTCCACATATGGCAACTTTCAAGCTGTTTTTCAGGGCTGGTTGTGACTTTGTAACTTTCTGCAAGCCTGATGCTTATACATGAACTCTTTCGTTCCTTATTAATGTATCTTCAATATGCAAATGCCAAATTGCAGTTTTCTGGGAAAATAGTTCTACCAGTCTTTGCATGGACACTGACGTCAGTACCTCCACATGACTCCAAATAATTAAACAAAAACCAGCATAGCTTGCAGGTCTTTGGTGAGACATAAAATACACAGTATTTGCTAGTTCATGCTGTGTAATATGATGTTGGCATATTTCATTGTATGAATATTTAAATAAATATGAATGATAAAATTCTGGTTAGAAATATTAAACAAAATTCAGCTCTCTAAATCTCATAATATCCCATAATCTAGATTTTATATATATACAGTCAAACCAAAAATTATTCAGACATTTTTAATATTTTTAAAATATATTTACTAGTCAGTGCAGGACTCTATAGTTCATTTGTGTAAGTGAGAATAGCAAAATAAAGTAAACTGTGACATATTATACCCAAAAATTCTTCTATTTTGTCTATTCTTCTAGTAAAATTGATAAAAATTTGGAACCAAAAAGTATTCAGACACTTTGACTTGAGCATGTTTTGCTTAAGTGTTATCTGACATAATTAAGATTAATTTTTTTCTGACACAGTTTAACTCAGTCAATTAATACTTTTATTCAGCAAGGACATATTGATCAAAAGTGATAGTTAAGGCATTTATAGTGTTACAAAAAATATATTTATAAAAAATGCTGTTCTTTTGAACTTTCTATTTATCAAAGAATCCTGAAAAAAAAAAACGTATCATGATTTCCCACATATTAAGCAGCACAATTGTTTTCAATATTGATAATAATAAGAAATGTTTCTTGAGCACCAAATCAGCATATAAGAATGATTTCTGAAGGATCATGTGACACAGGGGTCGACCGATTATCGGCGCCGATATTAAGCATTTTTATGGTTATCGGTATCGGTCATTTTCAAAACCGATTTGCCGATAAAATAATTTAATTTTGAAATGCGCTATTTGGCTCTGATGCGGCTACCTCTGTCCGAACGCACCACTCTGTGGCCTAGAGCAAGCTCCGCCTACCGCATATCTGATTTGTTGGGAGTCGCGAGTCCGGCCAATCAGCGCGGAAGGCTGAAGGCACGGAAAGTTTTGCACTCTCACCGAGAGGCGAGCATTAGCTCTGTTGCTGCTTCAGTGATCACGCATCAGTTGTCTCTCAAATGTAAGGCAGCAGCAGACGTTGCTGAAGTTGCAATAAATCACAATCCACTACACTGAAGTTGCAAAACACCTCAGTATAATCAGGGCCTGAATTTCGGCGCAGGATTGCGGGTTTTGCGCGTAATTCTACACATTCCCGCAGGTTTCGTGATTATTAAGCAGGAAATTCCCGCAAACATTTATGCACTATAGCATGTAGATTAAATCCAAACACATTACCTAAGCAGCTCGGATATTTTAAAACTTTCTGTGAGACGTAGTTTCACAAGCAGTTTGAGTTCAGCGGTACCGGGTTCCCCTCTCTCTCAAAATGCGCAAATGGCTTCACATCCATAGTATCCACATTGAGTTTGCTCTGCAAGTAAGCTGTACGCTGCAATATTAGCACACGTTTCGGAAAGTTGACGGAAATAAAATACAAGCCATTTTAAAGGATAAAGTACTCGCGAGCTCTCAAGAGACGGTCCTCAGTCATGGTGCTCTCAGCCAGTGCACGCGCACACAGGACACAGCCGCCTCTCAAACTGCTCGCAACAAATGTCAGATTGAGTTATTTTTCGCACCTTATTGCACATAAACGTTCAGTTACACACACAGTTATGTTAAAATGCCCGTCCTGGCGAGTATACACGTAAGCACGTCGGTTATCTTAAGTGAATGTGAACAGCATGTGTAACAGTATATTTCTTTGTCTTAAAGAGACAGCCGCCTTTAAACCTGCTACTGTCTACTATTAACTGTCACAATCAAACAACAAAAGAAAATCTTTAATAATGATTAATCTATACAGTTGTACATTAATTTATACAGTTAAGGCTATGTAGAGTTATTTTATATTGGATTAATAATAATAATAATGTTATTATTAACAGTTCTCAGAATTAAATATATGTTTAAAAGTATTTAAAGAAAGTTTTTGTTATTCTCAATTTTGACATTTTCATTTTTACACCAGACATATATCGGATCAAAATATCGGTTATTGGTCTACTTGATCTGTAATAATCGGTATCGGCATCGGTCCTGAAAAACACATATCGGTCAACCCCATGAAGACTGTAGTAATGATGCTGAAAATTCTGCTGTGCAATCACAGGGAATAAATTACATTTTAAAATATATTAAAATAGAAAACAGTTATTTTAAATTGTAATAATATGTACATGTGTATGTATACATATTGCTTATATTGTATCATATGTATATATATATATATAGTAGTCTAAATCATCTGATAATGTAATGAACAGGGCCTACAAGTGCCTCAGTGCTTTGAAGAGACAATTTCAGCACCACCCTTATCAGAGATTTCACCTCCTCCCTCTCAATGCAGTGATAGCAGAAGCCCTGGCTTCTCTGACGGGGATGCCAGTGAAATCATTAATGCAAAACGCTTACATGCCAACAAGTAAGAGATCTGTTCCACTATAATTAAAATAGAAGTGCCTAAAGCAGACCACATATCAAAGTTGTTGTTAAACTTGAGTTCTTTGAAATATTGATGTAATTAATCTTCCTCAAAACCTTCTTTTTTACTTCCATCTACAAGCTGCCTCCTACATATTTGAGGACTAATTTTCTGACACTCTCATCAGCTTTTGGAGCTGGAGTGGTGGGGCCTTGTGATTTAAAGATCTTAGCTGAGGATTTGAATAAGATTATCATAATATTATATATAATAGTGGCTTTTCATATTTTAAGATCAAAGTCTGCATCTGTGACAAGAGTAAAATCATAAAATCAATACATAAAAAGCATTTGAGAAATATTTTAAAAAATAAATTATGTAGGCAATAGGCACAGCAGAGATTGGTAATACCATCAAATTACAAAAATAAAAAAACTGTTTTAATAATAATCATATCTATAGGGCCCATAGTTTAAATTCTGTGACACTTTTTCCTGATGCTACTATGTTAAAATGGAAAATGGAAACATGTTGCAGTATATTGTGATCCAAAACCACTACTCTGTTTAAATCTTCCTAGAGTACTTTAAAGTGTTTATGTGATAGGCTTAATTTATTGTGACTGTGCAGCTCAGGCAAGAACTCCCTGCGGGTCGCACTTCAGAGTGGCTTTTATTTATTCCATCAATTGCAGATCATTAAATCAATAATGGTTATAGTAGTCATTGGAATAAGCCTCCTGAGATGTAATTAACTAGAGTAGGGCTATTCATTTAAATGGCAATCTATTGGATCATCAATAAATGCAATGTGTTTTGATGACGTTTTTAGAGTTGAGACATATTTTTTGGAAGTATTCATCCCAGACATGATTTTTATGCAGAGGGAACAGCTACTGTGTTGCTATTTGAGGTATCATTCGTGTTTGTGTCGCAAATAGTACAAAATGAGATGCATACCAAAGTTATCCTGTAGCTCAACACAATAGAAATAGAGATTCCTGGCTTAGTAGACTTTTAAATAAGTTACCATGAAATCCAAATTGTAATCAAAATATCTTCCCCCTCCCTCTTGCATCGACAACTTTTCTCTTCTCTGATGACGTGTTTACTGGTGTGAGGGCGGGACAACCTGTCACTCACATGACATCACAGCAATAGCAAACCACAACCATCCAATCTATTCCCGATGGACAAAATCAAGTCCGCCCAACATTCTTTTCTTGTTCAGGAAGCTGTTTCAATCAGATATAGGTCACAATAGGGAAGAAAAGACTATCACAACGTTGGTTTCATCCCAACTTTAAAGATGAAATATTAATTAATAATGTCTGTGAGCATTCCAGATATGCATTAATATGGTTATGATGTGTTTATGATGCTCACTTAATGTTTTAGGTTTCTGCATGATATATAGATATGATTTTTAGGAACTTCCTAGATTATTCAAAGTGGGACCTGTGGTTTATAGGGATCGTATGTAAATTTTCCACCAGTCTGTTAGTTCTACATTTATACTTAATCAGCTTTTAAATTCTTATGCACCATATAGAGAATCCCCTGGTGAATGGATCTTGAGTCTTTTGCTGTGGTTTGTAGATACTGCTAACATTGCGCCTTTTAGTGACTTCGTAAAAAGTGAGTGGTTAGACCATTTAATGCTTACTTCAGAATAGAAATGCTGTGCTTCAAGAAAAAGGTCAGATAAAAGGCGTCAAAGGAGATACGACAAGAGAAATTCCCTGTAGAAATCGGTGGCGCGTGCAGCGTACAGAGGACTGGCCAGCGATGGTTCCCTCAGCGCCTTGCCCTGGGTCCATTCATGCTGAGTGCAAGTGGCCCTTGAAATGAATGTTATGGTTCAGAGGATTCTGCTGAGATTGCAAACTTGCTAAATTTATATGAGAAATTTTGTGGCTTTTTAGAAGATTTAAAGGTCTGATGCTTGAGAATTGATGCTAATCTCTGTTGCTATAGGGGACGGGACACTGCGAGTTTGGGATGTGAAAGCGGGATCCTGCAGGCTGGCAATTCCTGCACACAGGGCTGAAGCCCTCAGCTGTGATTGGTGCAAATACGACCAGGTGAGTATTTTCCTCTATTCAGTTCTCAATAGAGGAAATGTGGGCACAAGTGGGATTTGAGTTCCATTACACAGTTTATGATACTATATGTGACCCTGGACCACAAAACCAGTCATACGTCGCAAGGGTATATTTGCAGCAATAGCTAACGTTGTATGGGTCAGAATTTTTCTTTTATGCCAAAAATCATTAGGATATTAAGTAAAGATCATGTTTCATGAAGATATTTTGTACATTTCTTACCGTAAACATATTAAAAAATATATTTTTGTGAGTGGATATGCATTGCTCAGGACTTCATTTGGACAACTTTAAAGGCGATTTTCTCAGTATTTTGATTTTTTTTTTTTTTTTTTTGCACCCTCAGATTCCAAATTTCAAATAGCCGCATCTCAGCCAATTATTGTCCTATCCTAACAAACCATACATCAATGGAAAGCTTATTTATTCAGCTTTCAGATTTTGTGAATGTATCCTTATGACTGGTTTTATGATCCTAGGTCATATATATATATTTTATGTAATTGTAGCAAACTGTTTCAGAACTCTTAAGGAAGATAGATATAATGTGATGTTAATATTTAGGCATCTGTTTAGGAATTAGATATGTTCAAAATGGTGTACTTCTATACTATTTCTTCAATTTTCAGAATATGCAGTATATTACTGCACACTGTTCTGTATCCAGATTTTTTTTAGAAATTATCCTAAAAATGGCACATTAAACAATATTAGGATTATTTTCAAGAATTAAGTTTAAAGTATTAACAAACTTTTGTTCAAAAGTTTGGGGTTGCTAAGATTTAAAAAAAAAAAAATCTTTTTGAAAGAAGTCTCTTATGATCACCATGGCAGCATTTATTTGAAAAACTGTAATATTGTGAATATTACTAGAATTTAAAAACCTTTTTCTATTTTAATATATTTTAACATTTAATTTATTCCTGTGATGATGTACAAATTTATTCACATGATCCTTCCAAAATCATTCTAATATGCTTATTTGGTGCTTGGGAAACATTTCTTGTTGAAAACTGTCTAATATTTTAATTTAAAAACTTCAAAAGCATTTATGTCTTTCGGTGATGATAATTGGATACCACTCACTAAATGAAGCATGTAATGTAATGGGGTCATGTGACCAACAATATAGCATACTGTGTTCTGCACATACTATTTAAAAAAAAAATAGTATGCTGTGTAAATTAAGTAGTATTTAATTCCATTTCTATTGTCTTTCAATTATATAAGAAGATCTGAAATGAACTGTGGACAAAACATTTAACTCTCTTATTCCTCTCATTTCTATTCTGTTCTCAGAATGTTCTGGTCACTGGATCCGTGGACTGCAGTCTCCGAGTGTGGGACTTAAGGAACATTCGAAATCCTGTAGCTCAGATGATGGGCCATTCTTACGCCATCCGCAGAGTAAAGGTATTTTTAGTTTGATGGCCTCAATTTCTTCCAGAAGAGTGTCTTGAATGTGGTTTCAAGGACCATGCAAACATTGTTTGTATAAAGGGGTCCATAGAGTAAACTCACATAACGGTTTGAAATATTCAGCTGGATGAAGGGTGAAGACTCTTACTACATCTGCATTCAATGTTACATTAGTTTGGTCATTGCTTTGACTTAAATTAACTTAACAAGTCTATTGAACATTAATGAGGCTTTCGGCAGCTTCTGTCTGTGTGAAACTCAAAGCGTATTTCTGTACTGTATGTGACAGCTGTGGATTTCCGTATATAAACAGATTATCTTTAGGAATCTGTGTAGTTGAGTTGGTGAAAATGTGAGCGCTTGAGTGTCCAAACAATCAGCAGTTACGTTGATTCAAGAGTTCAGTGCACTTTGCACCTAACCAGTCTGCTGGCAAACCTGTGAACAAAAACATACACAAATAGTCTTTCCATCTGATTTTATTCCACATGAAGAACTTTGTATCTCCAAATGGAGCTGTGGGAATAAAGCCAACTCCAGCTGGGTCAGGGTGAAATCACAAACTGTTTCAAGTTAATGGTTTTGCTCTCAGCTTTCAGATAATATAGAAATGTGTGAAATAAGGTGCTACGAACACAGAGTATTATTATTGCACTGGGAATACAGGAGAGCTGTGAAGCATGAGATTGTGTGTTCTTGAATGTAATGATGGGTGATGGGTGCGTCTCAATCAGCTCCCTAGCTCCCTAGCTTCCAACTAGGTTGTGAATCAGTATATCATGTACACAAATTCAGGCACTGGTAAGGACAGTAAGGACCCTGGCTCAATACACATTGGGACACCGATGACTCTGTTTCCGGCGACATGACAACGTCTGCATTATACAACATCACTACTGGTATTTATGAACGACAGCAGAACTGATGTCTTTCTGACATTATTTGTTTATGTTATTTAAAGTACAGTGTTTCCCACAGGATTTTTGTGTAACTGTGGTGGGTGTCTTGGTCCCTCCAGTGAGGTCAGGGGTACCCCCATCCACCACCCCCCTCCGGAAGGAAATTTTGTATATTTTAAAGTTAAATTCATCAATCTGGCGCACTTTGAGAGTTCAAAATTTAGAGCTCATACTCATATTCAGTGTGCTTGTACCTGAACTTTAAAGGGGGCTCAACCCTCTAGTTGTGATGTAGTGTCTACATTATACTACATAATAATAATAATAATAGTTATAATATTATTCCTATGACAGTAACAGCCATATTTAGCTATTAATAGTTTTGCCCTAATTTCTATATTTAAAATAGATAAACACGTGAGCTTTTATTTTGACGGAAACTGCAGTCAAGCTTTTATTTTGGCGGAAAACAAGTTTATCCACCCTATCCACCCTAAATAGTATTGAATATCACTAATGTCACATACACATTGAGACACAGGCATAGTGAGCATAGTGCGCTCCCTGGTTTTCACGGTGCATTGTGGGACTTTTTAGGGAGCAAATGTTTCAGTGCACTGGTAGGATTTTGCGATTGTGACAGCCCTTAAAATGGCCGACTCCCTGATTAGTGCCCCGACTACTTAACTAGGGAGCTTATTGAGACGCACCCTAAGACTGAAAACGAAACAAGACAGAGCCTAAACATGACAATGACACTTACTGCATACTGTGAAAACTGAACAAATAGTATAGCAGAATTTTGAACACATTCAGTGTGTTTTTTGCTGTTTATACTATCTATCAAATGATGAAAAGATTTGGGCCACATTCAGCTTTGGTGTAAATATAGCCTATATGCAAAGTCACATTTTAATGCAGTGTTCATTGATAAAGATATCAGCATGTATATCAATTGATTATTATTTTTTTGTATAGCAGCTACTGTATATTAATTCCTCTTTCATTTGTTTGTCATTTCTAGTTCTGCCCATTTTACAAAACTGTCCTTGCGTCCTGCTCATATGATTTCACAGTCAGGTAAGCCAAATGTTTGTCCACAGATGCATCTGTTCTGTTCTTCTGATTATCAACACAACAGCATGTTTGCAAGTGTGCTATTTCTTATATACAGTTCCATAAACAAGGCAGTTAATACACAATTGTCCAAGCAAATTAGACGACCGGAACTAACTGTTGTATGATAGGATAAATTACATTTTGCCACGATGAGTCCATTTTGGGATATATTATTGTTCTCTCTCTTTCCTGTGGGAGGTTCCTTCCTTCACAAAGAAATAATATCTGCTTACAATCTTACACTGAGCACTTCTATTAAAAATACAGTAAGGCTTCTAAAGAACCTTTCCAGATTTTTCCCTGAACTATCCAAATCTACTCATCCATGTTGAGGTGATCTTTCCTAGTGCCATTTGGATGAATGGCAAAGTCTGCATTGCTGGAACAGTGGCAGAAGAACTGATGCCTTTGCCATCAAGCGGGGTTGTAAAAGCCATTGATCTCATTTCAGGGTAGACTGTTTTATTCCCTTTTGCAGTGGGCTCATTCTGTTAGTGCATGGTTGTGTTTTTATTGAGCGTGGAGATAATTTTTGCATAGGGAGAATGTTCTTTAATAGGGCCGTCAAGGACGTATCAACAGTAATCACTGTAGTAAAGCAAAAGCCAATTTTGGCTTTATTATTTCCAAGCTTGCTGGCTGCCTAGTTGCTATAATTGGATAAAGGAACCACAAATTAGTTTTATACAAATATACCCTCAAAGTCTTAATAACCATTAATTGTGATTAAGTCTGATAGATATGTTTAGGCCTTTGAAGAACATAATAATTATACTATAGTTAACAGAAGTCTGCATTTCAGAATTAGCACACCTTTATGCTACTGTCAGACATCTAGTAATGTTTCAAGTTCAGTGAAGCTCTACCACATAATTTGTATGATTTAGATAAAACTTTGTATAGAAAAATTAAGTGCTTTAACAAAAAGAAGCTACATATTTCAGTTTTTTATACTAAGGGACAGCATGTGACTGTGGTAATTGACAGCATGATTGTCAATACAGCTTAACTTGTTTTGAACCTGGAACATTCTATTCCTTAGTTAGTCTGTTCTGTTGTGAGAGCCCCATAATTGATAGAGGGATGGATGGTCATTGTCTTTACAAAGTGACAACTGATCTTTGCCTTGGCTGCTGGAGAAAGATTACAGAGAGTACTTTATCTGTGTTGACAAGCTTTTAAAATGAGAATTGACTTGCACATTGAACAGTGGTCTTATTAGAGGTGAGTTTGATTTTCCTTCCAGTGATGCTAGTCAGCTTGTTGTTTAAACATTGTTTATCTAAGCCTGGAGGCTAAATGTGCCAGCCAATCAGTGAATAAACACTGCGAATTTGTGTAGTACAATAATCCAGACCTTTTTATACAACCCAGATCCCTATAAAAACAAGAAAAAGAAACATGTATTAAATTATTCATGCATCCAAAAAGCTAATATAATGGTAATGAATGTATGTATATGGTAGGGAGAGTCTGAGACCACTAGTAAAAATGCTATATTTGTATTTAATTTGATACTTTTTTTTTTTTTTTTTCATTTAAAGTTTTTATTTTAAGCATTACAATCTGAGTGCTTAAAGGATTAGTTCACTTTCAAATTAAAATTTCCTGATAATTTACTCACCCCCATGTCATCCAAGATGTTTATGTCTTTCTTTTTTCAGTCAAAAAGAAATTAAGGTTTTTGATGAAAACATTCCAGTATTTTTCTCCTTATAGTGGACTTCATTGGACTCCAAACTGTTGAAGGTCAAAATTACAGTTTCAGTGCAGCTTCAAAGAGCTCTACACGATCCCAGATGAGGAAAAAGGGTCTTACCTAGTGAAACGATTGGTCATTTTCTAAAAAATTTTTTTTAATTATATACGTTTTAACCATAAACGCTTGTCTTGAACTAGCTCTCTTCTTCTTCTTCTTCTCTATTAGAATTCCGGCAGTGTAGACGCTACTAAGTGTATTACTGCCCTCCACATGTCAAAGTTTAAACTAAATTCTCAATATACAATATGCTTGTGCAAGTATATAACAATTAGTCCAAACTTTGACCTGTGGAGGGCAGTAATACACTTAGCAGCGTCTACACTGCCAAAATTCTAATAGAGAAGACAAAGAGGAGAGCTAGTTCAAGATGAGCGTTTGTGGTTAAAACGTATATAATTTTTTTTTTTTTAGAAAACAACCGATCGTTTTGCTAGATAAGACTCATACTCCTCGTGTGGGATCGCGTAGAGCTCGTTGAAGCTGCACTGAAACTGTCATTTTGACCTTCAACAGTTTGGAGTCCATTGAAGTCCACTATAAGGAGAATAATCCTGGAATGTTTTCATCAAAAGCCTTAATATCTTTTCGACTGAAGAAAGAAAGACATAAACATCTTGGATGACATGGGGGTGAGTAAATTATCAGGAAATTTTAATCTGAAAGTGGACTAAACCTTTAATGCTAAAATTCAATTAGCATACATATATATTTATACGCTCACCAGCCACTTTGTAGTACCGGGTTGAACACGCTTTTGCCTTCAGAACTGCCTTAATTCTTCATGGCATAGATTCAACAAGGTGCTGGAAACATTCCTCAGAGATTTTGGTCTATATTGACATGATAGTATCACACAGATGCTGCAGATTTGTCGGCTACACATCCATGATGTGAATCTCCTGTTCCACCACATCCCAAAGGTGCATTGCATTGAGATCTTGTTACTGTAAAGGCCATTTGAGTATAGTGAACTCATTGCCATGTTCAAGAAACCAGTTTGAGATGATTTGAGCTTTGAGACATGGTGTGTTATTCTGCTGTAAGCCATCAGAAGATGGGAACTCTGGGATGGACATGGTCAGCAAAAATACTCAGGGAGGCTGTGGCATTTAAACAGTACTAAATTGGTACTAAGGGGCCCAAAGTGTGCCAAGAAAATATCCCCCCACACCATTACACCACCAGAAGCCTGAACCATTGACACATGGCAAGATGGATCCATGCTTTCATGTTGTTTATGCCAAATTCTGACCCTACCATCTGAATGTTGCAGCAGAAATCGAGACTCATCAGACCAGGCAACGTTTTTTAATCTCTTATTGTCTAATTTTGGTGAGGCCGTGTGAATTGTAGCCTTAGTTTCCTGTTCTTAGCTGACAGGAGTGGCACCGGTGTGGTCTTCTGCTGCTGTAGCCCATCTGCTTCAAGGTTAGACATGTTGTGCGTTCAGAGATGCTCTACTGCATACCTCGGTTGTAACGAGTGGTTATTTGAGTTAAGATCGGTTCACAGAGAACTTGTTTTTCTATTTCACTGCGCTACTTTTCCATTGTTACTCTATGTTAACACGCTAGACAGATGTGTTTGACCATTGCACTCATCTCGCGTCTTTTACAGTGTCTTGCGGATGACACGGCATTCTAAAAATGCAGGTTTTTTTTAGAAGATAAAAGTTAAAAGAAGTTCAACTTTTAAAAAAGGCGTCTCAAGACTTTGCATTTTTCCCCGTTCCACTGCCTGCGTCTCATGTTTTCAAAGCAAAACCTCTGTCTGTGTGCTGCTCACTGGATATTTTCTTCTTTTTTTTGCAGCATTCTCTGTAAACCCTAGAGATGGTTGTACATGAAAATCCCAGTAGATCAGCAGTTTCTGAAATACTCAGACCAACCCAACTTGCAATGACAGCCAATGGGAGTGAAGTTCCAACAATTTATATATTTGTTGTAAAAATCGAATGACATTTCATTTTCAACCTGCAATACATCTTATTTATGATAAGATTTTCTATAAAAGCGCAGTCGGTGTGAATGGCCCTATACGAATTGCACAAGGAGCTATATTACTGTACCTTAGTAACTTTAGAAAATCCATTTGATATTTGTTCAACTTTTAATTTATTGTTGTTCTCTCTGTTCATTTAGCATAAATTATAGCTAATTTGCTTTAGAACTGGTATCTGTGGTTTTGCTTTCAGTTCTATTGATCACAGGAAATTTGCTATTTGAATAGGACAGGCGCTCGTACTTGACCAAGGTGAGGTAATGAGCAGAAATGATTTCCGCAGGATCAACGTGAATATTTTTTGTTCCCTTGCAGTAAAGAGAAAAGGGTGTTTATTTAAATACAAAGCCTTTTTGAAGGGTTTGTGTTCAAAAGAACATGTGAGCCACCTGCTGCCACACACACACACACTTAGCTGTTTACTTAACCCAGTCTACGCAGTCGCTCTTTTAGATCTGTCAGGTCTCGTTTACAGGAGATAAGGTGTCCTCTTTCATTCATAACAGCTGGCTTTTCTGAGTTGCTATGACAGCACTTACTAATATGGGGTGCTGTACAGAAGGAAAATTGTCTTTCTGTGTGTTATTTAACAACTAATTAAGCTGGGATATTGATTTCGCTGTATTGATGCGCTTCTTTCTTTCAATGATGACAGTTTGTTTAGATTGATGCATTGCTTTAAATGTATGTATGACATATATTAGTGTTCTGAATATGAAAATACATGCCAAAATACTGCACATATCAGGTGCAGTCTGGTGTTGACAGTGAATTTCTTTATGTGCAATCTCAAAAAACATTTGTTACAATATTGTACTCTTACTGACTTTAATTTAGTTGCATTTGATTTCGTTATCGTAGTTGTAGAGCTTCACGGTTCTTGATAAATTGAGAATCATGATTTTTTTTTGGTTTAAAATAGAAAAACTAAACAAAAAAACTAAAATAGAGAAAACTAAGCAAAATAACGTGGATTACTAGAGGTTCTGACAAAACATTAATTGCTGCAGTCTATATAAAAATATTAATTAAATTTGAATACAATTTTTTTTTTAAATATCGGTTTGAATGAATGATTCAGCGACTCACTCAAAGACATTGCTTGTTTCATTACTTAACTTGTTTCATTACTGGAAGCATTTTTGAACAAATCTCTTGAATTCAATGACAAATATATTTTTTTTTACAGTCATGTGTCTCCACCTACTGGTGTAACAATGCAATCGATACAATCTTTATTTGAAGCATCAAGTTACTTTCAAAAGGTGATTTACTCTATACTGATCGCTACCATAGACATCAGTGTTTATATTCAAACTATAAACTTTTATCCCAGTACTTCTTTGATCATTTGAATTATTGTAACACACAAATAATCATACTGTGTAGTTGAAAAGTCTGTTTGTGAAGTTATTTCATTCCTGACAACTCAAGGCAGTGCCAGAGCACATTTGGATGTTTGCTGTGATCGTACTTCTCAAAGGTTTAATAGACACCTAGCTGAATTGTTTAGGAATAAGATTGTATAGGCAGTTTTGGGGAAAATTACTTTTAAAAGTAATGCATTACAATATTGCATTACTCCCTATAAAAGTAATGAATTGTGTTTTTATGGAAAGTAATGCATTACGTTACTTTTGCATTACTTTTTCTGATCTGGGCTGTTTGTTTGTCAACAAAAAAGTTCTATTTTTGGCAAATGTAAAGGCCCTTTCACAACAAAAGTGAAATGAGTAAGCCTCAAGCTAAAGGAAATGCAAATTCACGCCTGTACAGTAGAGGGTGCAGTTCAAACAAACAAACCTTTCAGATGTGCTGCCATTCTGGATTACAGAAGAATAGGACGCAGGAGAAGTAAATGAGTAATTGTAGTAGAGCTAGTCTACAATTACCATCGTGTTTACATAGCACACACAACGCCTCTTCACTTACTCCCAATTTCTCTCAACATGGGGACAAGAGAGATGTCATTCAATAAACTGGAAAACAAAGTAACTTGCGTTAATTATTTGAACAAGTATCTCAGATATTTTGTTGTAAATTTAAAAGTAATGCGTTACTTTACTCGTTACTTGGAAAAAGGTAATCTGATTACATAACTCGCGTCTTGTTACTTGTAATGCGTTACCCCCATTGAGATTGAATCGAGATTGCAATCTTTTAACGATTAATGGTGCAGCTCTATGTAGCTTTATTTAATTTGGATTTGGTCATCTACATTTCTTTGCATTGATTGTGGGTGAAAATCGTGCAAGCCTAGTAACTTAAGTTACATTGTGTCTTTGTGGAAGAGTGAAGTGACTTTTAGTGCCCTCTGAACCTTTAACACGCATGATGCCACACTGGTGATTTATATCAGCATCTCTGTCTAAAGATGTCCACACCCTGAGCAGCTTTCGTCCCACTGTGCTTATAAATAATATCTTTAACTTTTGCTCTATGGCAATGTTAGTATTAATGTCTGCCTAATGTTTTCCTTTAGACAGGGAGGTTTTTTCAGAGAGGTGATTTAATTACATTTGCTGAATGGATCAGTCGGGGCCTGGTGAGCCAGGGCTGCGTCAGGGCTTTGAGTCTCTGCCCCGTCAGAAAAGACAAACGGCCGTTCAATTAGCATGATTGCCTTTTGCTGCTCTGCGTCCACAGATTCTGGGACTACTCCAAGAGCCAACCACTGCTGGAGACACTGGAGCACCACTCAGAGTTTGTGTGTGGCCTGGATTTTAACCTGCACATCCCGAACCAGGTAAACTCACCAAAACACACTACTCTGGGCAACACTTATTGATTTATTAAGCTGAACTTGAAGATCTGAAAATGTGGCCTAGTGTTCAGTGCATGTGTGCATATAGCACTCATATACGTAGGCAGCATGGCATCAAATCCAGTTTAGCTCCCATTTCCTTTCCGCCATGCTCTCCTTTCAATAAGTGGCAAAAATGAAATTAATATTAGGACAAAGAAGACTCCAAGGAACCTTGGACTGTAAGCCTTAGTAGTCCAAATATGGTGCATTGTAACTGTAGCAAAAAAAAAAAAAAAAAAAATGCTATGTGCATTTTAAGTGATCAAAATTATTTCAAAACTTTGATTAAAGAATTTGTTTGTCATCACATGTATTACAATGATCTATTAAAATTTAAAATATATGTAAATATTGCTGATTATTAACAAATTTTGTTATATTGGTAAATATAAATGAATATGATATATAATTTGTCCTAGTGTTCATTTAGTTGTTTTGACTAAATATTTTTATTTTATTTCAATAATTTATTATATTACTTTAACTCTATTTGAATCTCCAGTGAGTGTTCTAATCAAAATATTGTTTTACCCATTTCAGAGCAAATACATAAATATAATATAATTTATATATCAAATATTGCCAAAAGGATGAACAATATTGAGATATTTTTATGCAATATCATACAGTCTTACTTTCTGTGATCTTCTGTGACAAAGAAGTATGTTTAAGATATTAAAATAGAAGAGTTATCTCAAATTGTAATAATATTTTACAATATTACTGTTTTTCTGCATTTTTAGCCATTTCAGACCAAATACATAAATATAAGTTATATATCAAATATTGCCAAAAGGCTAAACAATATTGAGATATTTTTAGGCTATATCATACAGTCTTACTTTCTGTGATCTTTGTTTTGTTTGTTTGTTTTTTTGCAAAAGCTGCAATTTAATGACGTCTGTTCTGATGGACTAGTAATTGAGAAACTTTAATCAATATTTCCATGACTCCATCTATTAATTTTTTATTAACCCTCACTGTACAGGCTTTTCTGTTAACCTCACTTCACCTGAGATGCCTGTCTGTTGTGGAAATAAATAATCTACGGAAAGGTGGCATGCTTTGTTCATAGAGCACGTAAATGGAATGGGTCACGTACAGTAACAGAGCACTCAGCTCATTGAGATGTGGGCCGCAGTCCCCAGGGGAGCTGGTCCTATCTGACGCCAGCACTCACAGTGATGAATAAAAGTCAGAGCAGTCAATGAACCATCACTGAGCTGACACGAGACGTCTGCAGCAAACCCTTCCTCAGCTCCACTGTGCCATTTTTCTAAGATTTAACTCCCTTGCAATCCCTTGCAAACTATAAGCCACCTCAGGCCATCTTTGAAGCCTAAATATAAAGATTTCCATCTGATTACACATGATGCACTTATTTCTCTTGACTGCATATATATATATATATGAATAAAATATATATATATAAAGTAAATAAAAATGGCAAGAAGTTAAGACCTAAAGATTCCTTCTTGCATTGTCAAAGCTTCCTGATTTTTTTGGGCTTAAGTTGTTTACAGTGTTTTCAGGATTTAATGGATCCATTCAACTTTTTCAAGTCTTTGCCATTACCTTCACTTCTCATTTTGGTAATGTAGAGTTTCCTGTCAATCAGAATGCAAATTTGGGAAGCTTTTAAGCTCACTTAGATGTCTTGTCCATTTCTGAGTATTTTGTGAGTCTCTTACAAGACGTGATGTATCTCTTATAGTAATACTGCGCAACCAGAAAAATCACAAAAAAATGGACCGCAGTGTGTCAGAGCCAAATTGCAGGATTGGAAAATTATGTATGTATGGATTCTCTCTTATTGTTAGTTCCGCATGGGGCGTAAGTGCAGCTGTTGGCAGGTTGCAGGTGGTGTGGGTTGTTCCTGCAAAGCGAGGGCAAGAACTGTGAAGTGGTTTTTCTACCGCAGTCTCCCTGTTCTCTGCCAACCGTACACACAAACGCACACACATACACACCTTGTGCTGCTTGTACTCACTGTCAAGGCCAGTGTTTAAACCCACAACTTGCCTTGAGCCATTGTTAAATACTCACGCATAGACATTTTTAACACGACCAGTGTCATTTACTGGCTAAGTGGGCATGATTATAGGTCAATTTCTACTATTTCAAATAGCCGATTTATCATTCTATCGGTAGTTATGCACATACTTGGACTTAAAAACACACATTCCCAATAGAAACTCACTTTCCTGCAACTTTATTCATATCAGTTTGATTGATCACCTCCGCTTAGATTTGCTCTCCGCACTGAACATCTGTACAGTTATTATGCCTTTGAACAAAGTGAAGCCTTCAAATGCAATAATTATACTGTAACCGGTTCTTGAGAAAAAGCCCAGCTCCACCTTCATCTACACCCACAGCAGGTGATACATCATACCTTTGCACCATTTGACAAGGAGCTAGAATATTTCTGCCGAAGAGGACATGTATTCTGTGCTCAGATATTGTTCTTCAGATGAGAAGAGCGGAGCTCCGAATCACATTCTTGCTCTCTTGCTTCCAGTTATATTGAACTTTGTGTTATCAGCTGACCACCCGTTCACTCCTCGCGCTTGCTTCGCCTCACTCTCTGCATCTGTTTTTTCTGCACTGTTGCCTGCTGTCTGGCACTCAGTCTCTGTTGTGCATTTTGCAGTCAAGTAATTAATGAAGGACTTTTCTCCCTCAATGGGTGAGTCACAGGCTTTCTGCTGGAGCGCTCTGGAGTAACGAGATACAGAGAAAAGGACTGCAATAAAGGGAGATTTGCTTTGCCATCCCTATATCACTTTCATATTGTCTTAGAACACACTGTGCCTGTGAAATTCTATTCCAGTCTAAGAAATTCTATTCCAGTCCATTCTGTTTTAGTCCATGAAATTATTTTGAAAATGAAGATAGTGTTTTCCTTTTTAGTTAGAGAGTTTAAAAATTATCAAATGATTATATCTATCTATATATATATATATATATATATATATATATAAACATTTGATAATTTTTAAATTAACTTTTTTTGCTCACCAGCCACTGTGGCTAGGGGTTTTCCAAAGCCACTCAGCATTTTCACTGGCCACAATTTTGACAATGATACCATGGGGAAAACTGCAATATAGATATTTTTAATATTATCTCATAATTTGGCAGCAAGTATATTAAGCTGCTGTCACTTTAAGATCTGACGCATAGATCCATTATACTGTTACACGTGTTTTCTTTTTTCAAATGTTTACGTTCACTTAAAACATAACTGACTGTTTACGAGAATACCTGCCAAGACCAGCATTTTGACATTATTTTGTGTGTATTTGACTGTTTAAGTGCGATAAGCAGTGAAAAATAACTCAATTTAGTACTGAGTCGACTTTGTGTGTGCACTGTGGGCACAAAATCTGCGGGAATGAGTAAAATTATGCGCAATCCCATGCTGAAATTCAAGCCCTGCACTTAGTTTTTTATTTCAGATGCCTTTTTAAAAGACTACAATTGAAAAATGTATATATTACAGTTGAGCTCAAAAGTTTACATACCCCTTGCAGAATCTAGAAAAATTTGAATCATTTTAACAAAATAAGAAGGATCATGAAAATTGCATGTTATTTTTTATTTAGTACTGTCCTTAATAAACTATTTCACATAACAGTTGTTTACATAAAGTCCACAAGACAAAAAAAATAGCAGAATTTATAAAAATGACCCCGTTCAAGGAGTTTACATCTCCTTGATTCTTAATACTGTGTGTCATTACCTGGATGATCCACAACTGTTTTTTTTTTTTTTTTTTTGTGATGGTTGTTCATGAGTCCCTTGTTTGTTCTGAGCAGTTAAACTGAGCTCTGTTCTTCAGAAAAATCCTCCAGGTCCTGCAGATTCTTCAGTTTTCCAGCATCTTCTGCATATTTGAACCCTTTCCAGCAGTGACTGTATGATTCTGAGATCCATCTTTTCACACTGAGGACAACTGAGGGACTCAAACACAACTATTACAAAAGCTGCAGACATTCACTGATGCTCCAGAAGGAAACACCTAAATGTGTTAAGAGTCAGGGGTGAAAACTTTTGAACAAGAAGTTGATGTGCAAGTTTTTTTTATTTTGTTTAAAGAACATATTTTTTCATTTAGTTCTGCCCTTTAGAAGCTACAAAAGATACGTACATGTTTCCCAAAAGTACAATTTATTCTGTTCATCCAATTCAAAAAGTTTACATCCCCAACTCTTAATGCATCACGTTTCCTTCTGGAGCATCAGTGAATGTTTGAACCTTGTTTAATAGTTGTGTTTGAGTCCCTCAGTTGTCCTCAGTGTGAAAAGATGGATCTCAAAATCATTCAGTCACTGTTGAAAAGGGTTCAAATATGCAAAAGATGCTGGAAGCTGAAGAATCTGCAGGACCTGAAGGATTTGAAGAACAGAGCTCAGTTTAACAGCTCAGAATAAACAAGAGACTCATGAACAACCATCACAAAACAAAAAATAGTTGTGGATCATCCAGGTAACCACACAGTATTAAGAATCAAGGGTATGTAAACTTTTGAACGGGGTCATTTTTTCAGCTATTTTTTTGTCTTTATGTAAGCAACTGTTATGTGAAATAGTTTATTAAGGACAGTACTAAATAAAAAATAACATGCAATTTCCATGATCCTTCTTATTTTGTTAAAATGATTCACATTTTTCTAGATTCTGCAAGGGGTATGTAAACTTTTAAGCTCAACTGTATATATAAAATTCAGCCCACCAAAGTGGCTAGTATAGGAGTGACTGCATTACACGCCATGGCTGAAATCCACCCACATTTGGCGGGTGTTAATGTCAGCTGTCCTTATTCAGTTTCTATTACGATTCTTAATGAGGAAAACATAACAGAGGTTCTTTGTTGAGTTGTACATGGTACAGTAGCAATTTACTGTGCACTTGAATTCCTTACATGGGCAAAAGGAGAGGCTTTAAAAAGTCTTTGAAGCAGCATCAAAAGAAAAAAACAATTTCAAGCAATTCATTGGCTGAATATAATTATTGTGCATTTCAGTAAAGCAGTATATGCATAGAAATCTCTTTGTTTTTCAATATCAAGGGTGCTCTGTCACCACTGCTAGAGGGATTTCTTCTTCTCTCTCTCTCTGTTACTTGACCCGTCACCAACCATTTGTGCTTTGCATTTACCAACATGAATTTGGTAGATTTTGAAGTTTTCAATTTGTATATAAATAGTAAAATGCCAATAGAAATTGTTGTGACAGCATATGCATCCAATCAGAGTCGGATCTTTTAGCTTTGTCAGTCTTTCCAATCAGGCCAAAAGCTGATTTTTTTTGGTGCCAAAAAGAAGTCATAATTTAGTCATATTTTCCACCTTTTCTCTAATACTTTATTTGTTAAGTACTTTAATCTGAAAAGATAAAAACATTTAATTTCTCATGATATTACCCTTTTAAATTCATGGGTTTGTAACCGGTTGTGCAGTACAATTACCATTACCAGCATCCATCTGAAGTGTTTAAAGGGGTCATGTGATGCTTTTTAATGTTTTCCTTTAGTGCATTTGTTTGTGCATGTATATGATTTGCAAATTTAGAAAGCTAATAGTCTCCTATAATGCAATTTATTTTATCTAAAAGAGAACACTGATCCAGACCTGCCTAAAACACCTCGATCGATGTCCAGATATGACTTCCTCAAATGTCTACGTCACAATGTGGCATAATGTCTGGCAAAATGCATACACAAAGAAAGAAGGCGAGGTTTCAGTGAATTGAATTGTTGTCATGTCGCAGAGACACTGTGTGTTCAGATGTTAGATTTATTACTAAAGCTCTTCCTGAGCTGTACAACCCAAAGTTTGCAACCCAAAGTATTGCCTACAGCACAACGTAGGCGATATACAAAGACTACTTACCACTGTCAAACGACATGCTTGCAAAGTTGGTTCCGATAAATCGGCTTTGATTGTCCACATTTTCAGAATCCGACTTGGGCTTGGACTGATACTGTAAAACTGATTAAATTATTAACTGTGTGTTTAAAATTGCTTTAGAAGCCTTGGAGGGGCTTTGTAAAAATCTGCATGTTTCAGACAGACTGAGAATAGAGGAGCTGCAATAATGTACAGCATGTGGAAAATGTGTTTTTGAACATTAAATCAAAACATTAAATCACCCAATAATCAAAATAATGAACTTTTAAAAAAGTAGCATCATATGACCCCCTTTAAGATTGCCTGACACAAAGCTTTTAATGTTCTTACTGTAGTTATCACATTTTTTTTTTTTTTTTTACATTACATGGATGCTATTTTAATTGTGTGACTGTGGCTTTTTTTTTACAGGTAGTGGACTGCTCTTGGGATGAGACTGTAAAAGTCTTCACCCCTTCATGCCTGGCCACCCAATAGGAGTTGATGCACCAGAGAAAGATGAGGCCGCAAGGCACGGGGGAGTCACGGCTCTGTTTCAATCACAGGTGCAGAGTTTGCCAAGATTTCACTGCGGTTTTCCTAATGACGCTATTAAAGGAGAACCCTTGGGACGCATCAGGAGGATTGCATCGGGAGCGCGGTACAGAGGACGGGGAATCTCATGCTGTCACTGAGTGTAAAAACTGCCTGCTTTCGGGAGTGTGATGTTATTATAGTGTTTATAATAATTGTAAAATCAAACTAAGTGAGTTTACCTTAAACAGTGAGTGCCTTATTGTTGTCTAAAGCTCATTGGTAAATTATGTAGTGTGTATTACTGTTGTTCCCTATCGGATTGTTTCCAATTTGTTAAACTGATATTAATAAATCAATGCAATCTGTCATTCTCAATTAGGGTAAAATTGTATCTTCTGAATCAGATGATGAGCCTGGTTTGTTTAAATCATATTCATATTTTTAATATGGCCTCCAACACTGTGCTCATTGTATTTTAAATTGTAGCAGACAAATTGGTGACTTTTATATCAAAGTTTGAGACCTAGTGAATATTGTTTGTTTTATTTCACTTGGGGCAGAATATAGGAATAAAATGCCAAGTATACAAGCATTTAGAGGTGTATAACAGTAATATAGTGTTAAGAAAAAAGTACTGTAGCGATAACATGGTACAGTAATACTATGGTACTTTGGTCTATACTGTAGAATTGAATATTTCATATTAATGTGGCATTTTTGTAGCATTTTATCAAGTCTCAAGTCTAGTTTATGTATAGAGCCCTTTACAACTACAGACCAAAAAACATAAAATAACAAACATAACAATAAAATAAAAATTCCAAATATCAACATTTAAAAGCCATAGAAAATAAGTTTTTGTTTGAGGTTTAAATATTTCAATGAAGGAAATGCATCTGATGTCAGACGGAACGACATTCTGCAACTTCCACAACCTCGGGCCGACAACAGAAAAAGCCCAATCCCCTTTAGTCTTCAAGCGAGTTTTGGGCATCGTCAATAAAAGACAGTTTAGTGCTAGTACTCAGCTAACAATTTTTTTTGTTCCGGGAACGTTAGTTTTTGGTTCCCAGAATGTTAATCTAACGTTCTCAGAATGTTAGTTTTTGGTTTGTGTAACGTTATTCTAACATTCTCATAACGTTATTATAATGTTTCCAGAACGTTCGTTTTTGGTTCCCAGAACGTTATTTTTTATGGTTTGTTTTTGGTTAGCCAAGAAAGTTTTCTTAACATTTCCAGAACATTAGTTTTTGGTTCCCAGAACGTTATTCTAACATTAACATTCTGGGAACGTTAGTTTTTGGTTTGTATAACATTATTCTAACATTTACAGAATTTCGTTTTTGGTTCCCAGAACGTTATTCTAACATTAACGGTCTGGGAACGTTAGTTTTTGGTTTTGTATAATGTTATTCTAACATTATTATAATGTTTACAGAATATTAGTTTTTGGTTTCCAGAACGTCATTCTAACGTTAATCTAACCTTCCCAGAACGTTAGTTTTTGGTTTGTATAACGTTATTCTAACGTTTTAATAACATTATTCTAACACTTACAGAATGTTAGTTTTTGGTTCCCAGAACGTTATATTTTATGGTTTGTTTTTGGTTAGCCAGGAAAGTTTAATTAACGTTTCCAGGCGGTATATATACTAGCAGCAGTACTTGAATAGTGGCTGTCAAGGATTTTCTAATGGCTTGTTGTAATCCAAATGACCTTGAATCGCCAGAACCGATATTAAGCCTTTGAAATTATGAACAGAAAGTTCTGAAGCTCAAACTATGTCTTCAAATAATGCTTCCATGTTCCATAGAGCTTAAGCTGGTGTGCAAATTATACAATCCCTTTCGAGGAGTTTGTTTGACTATACAGAAAGTTTTAGACGCGCAATCTGTTCTCGTACAGCCAAACAACCTTTCTTGAACTAAAGAAACAACAACACACACACACGAAATAAAAACACTTATTTAACCCACTTAATAAAGCTGGGTTAAATAAGAGAGACATCCGAAATATTAAAACTCCAGTCAGGGTCTGTATTACAGAAACATCCTAATTTAGAATCCTATCTCATGCATATGTTTAGTAACCATGGTAATTTCACTTAGGAAATAGAACTTTTTCCAATTTAGTCAAGAATTTAGATAGGAAGATTCTGTAATACACTCATAGGAACGGTTCCCTGTCCTAAAGAAAAATGTTCGAGCGGCGTGCTGTTGCTATGGTTAATGTCCTCAAGCGAACGCGTTATCTGTTCGCGAGAGTCTATTTTAGAGTCCCTGCAATCTTTTACAGTGACTGAAATGTTTGGAAAACACAGATGAAACGCTTTACGTTAGTAAGATGAAAATGAACACCTTAATACTTTGTTGTTTACAACTGTGAACTACCTCGAAGGAGAAATAAAAGTGTAAAGTATATCAGAGTAAATGGATTGGCTGCAGTTGACTCCAGTTCAATCATTGTACAGAGAAGGAGACCGTCGGAACTGCAGCGCGTGTCACATTAATTCAGCAGCGCTCAGCGCGAGCTCGTGTGTTGTGTGAATTACGTCCGAGAGGAGAGTGGACGTGAGTATTCAGCATTGAACTCAGAGCTCAGTGCGTAATACGGAGACGCCGGGAACCCCCAGTCTACGAAGGAAGACATGGAAGTTTGCAAAGGACGCTTGCTGGGCATTTCGGTGGCCGTTGCTCATGGATTCTTTTCGGGGTCGCTAAATATTTTGTTAAAATTTCTCATTACGACCTATAGCTTTACGTATCTGACTTTAATTCAGTGTCTGACCAGCGGCACTGCGGCTCTCACATTAGAGGTGCTGAGGAGACTGGGCAAAATAGATATACCACCCTTCAGCCTCCAGTTAGTTAAAGTTTTTGCGAGTGTCTGTATTTTGTCAACTTTACAGTCCACGTTAACCCTCTGGTCTCTCAGGGGACTGAGTTTACCCATGTATGTTGTGTTTAAGCGATGCTTGCCTTTGGTAACGTTGGGGATTGGAGTGTGTGTGCTGAAGAATGGGATCCCATCACCTGGGGTGATAACAGCAGTTCTTATCACCACTGGAGGAGCAGCACTGGCTGGTAGGAATATTTTTGAACATTTATAGATGATAGATATATTGAGCTAGTAATCACACTTTCTATTCCAGATTTATTTTTAAAATGTACCACCTTAAAATCTTGGATACAATAAAAGGGAGAGAGAATTTATCAGTAGTGGGGCATGTTGTCACACTCTATGGGAGTGTTTTCATAATGGACCTGTCACTAAACAGCATATTAGGTTTTCAGCTAAATTTGAACAGTAAAACAAGTACCAGACAATTCATGAAACAGCAAAAATGTTGAAAATAATATAATAAAGTGTATATGTTTGTAGCATGTAAAACAATCATGACGACATAAATGTGACATTTATGGACAATTAACAAAATCCCTAGTCCTGCAAACAGTTAAAACTATATATATATATTTTTTTTTTTTCTTTTTTCTTTTTTTTTTTTTCAGGTTTGAGGATAAGATCATAAAGACTATTGTAATTTAAGAATGTTTTGATCTAGATTTACATACATTTGTGTAATTGGTTATTTGAATCAAAACCTAAACAGTCAGTGTGACAACTTGCCCTGGTGTGATAAATAGTGCTCCATAAAGTCTCAAGATATAGAATCCAGTATAGAATTAGAATTAGAATTCAAAATAACCACTCTACTCTTGCCTAATTGCAAGAATATGAGATTCTGGGCTATGAATGTGATGTCTGCATGAAATATATCTCTCATACATAGAGATTTCATTTTAATGACCATAAATCATGTACGGCGCAGTCTTTTTAACTTTGCACCATGTCGCTCTGTTCTTGTGCAGGTGCTGGAGATCTAACAGGTGACCCTTTTGGCTACGTGACTGGCGTTTTAGCTGTGATTGTCCACGCCTCCTATTTGGTACTCATCCAAAAAGTGAGTGCAGACAGTGATTACGGGCCACTTACAGCTCAGTACACCATTGCAGTGGTGGCTTCTCCTGTTCTCTTCATCTGTTCCATTGTAAGCATGGATGCCATTGAGATGTGGACATATGAAGGTTGGAAGAACCCGTTTATCACAGGAATCTTCTGTACCTGCATCCTCATTGGATGTGCGATGAACTTTACCACACTGCACTGCACCTATATCAACTCAGCCGTCACCACCAGTTTTGTGGGGGTGGTCAAGAGTATAGCTACTATCACTGTGGGCATGCTGGCATTCAGTGACGTGATGCCAACCAAACTGTTTGTGGCAGGCGTGGTAGTTAACACTGTTGGCTCCATCACCTACTGTGCAGTGAAGTATCACGAAGCCAAAAAGAAGCTGGCCTACCAGGATATGGATGAGTCCACTAAAAATGAAGAACTTCCAGGAGAACCTTATGTGGAACCGGCCAAGCCAGATGGAGATACGGAAACTGTTCCAAATGATCTGGAGAACGTTCCCAATGGCAGTCTGATGGCATCAGCTGATGGCTATGCCCAGGGTCCCATTCGTGAGAATAAAGTGGCAGAGTCCATAGAATTAGATAGACCGGGGATCCCATCAGAGGATCCTACGAGACCATCTCTGAGCGACAGTTACGTAGGGGTCTGGAGATCCATTCGCACCTTAAAGTTTCTTAAGAAAGACCCTTTACTTGATAATATGGAGGTCCAAAGTCCTTGATGATTGGTTTCCCGCTCAACAGAAGTGCATGTTAATTGTTGAAGTATTGTTGAAAACTGATGGTGTGAACAATGTCTGCCTTTTTCTCTCCAGAACATGATTTTATGAAAAACATGTATTTTTTTATAAAATAAAAAAAGGTATAGTCTGTTTGTACATTAGAGGGAGTATAATCACATGACATTGAGCAATCCCCTCTAACTGATGTGCCAATTTATTGACTTAAAATAAAAGATCCTTATTTTAGGATCAGTTTGAAATGACTTTTGGGGGAAAAAAAAAAAATCTTAATAGGGATAATCCACCCAAAATTGAAAGTTCTGTCATCATTTACTCACCCTTATATCCTTCCAAACCTGTGTGACTTTCTTTGTTCTGCTGAGCATAAAGATAACCAAACAGTTTTGGTTCCCATTGACTTCCGCTGTATTTTTGTCCATATAATGGAAGTCAATGGGAACAGAAACTGTTTGGTTACCAACATTCTTCAAAATATCTTCTTTTCTCTTCCGCAGAAGAAAGAAATGCATACAGGTTTGGAATCACATGAGGGTAAATTAAATACAGAATTTTAATTTTTTGGGTGGAGTATCCATCCCTTTAATTTAATTGGATTAATTTTATTTTGAATGATTATTTATGTTTCTATGCACGCAGTGTCTGTGCCTGTATACTGTGTTTTGTCTACGAATGCAATTCTTGAATAGGAGGCATTGAATTTTCCCACTTGCATGTAGTATGCGGAATTAATTTAAACTGATTTTACATCAAAATTATGATCTTCGTGTATCATCTTTAAAAACATGCACCCACCAACTTTGATAAAACTGTTCATTCATTTAAAATGACCCTTCCAGCCATCTGGGATACCAACCATCTTAACAAAACAATATAGAGTTGGAGATACTTAATAACAATGGTTCACAATTGGTGGATCACAATCCAGAAATGGGAATGGGAATTCTGACAACTGGGGGAAAAAAAAAAAAAAAAAAAATCCAATAATAAAATTCAACTAAACTTAATAATGTGCAGTTAGGACAGCAAAATAATGAAAGCAAAATTAATAAATTTTTAATACGGAGGGCGAAATACTTCTTATTTTTGTTAATTTTCTTAATTTTGCCAAATTAAGCAGATGTCAACACTGACAGGTTGTGTGTCGTGCCTTCAATGTCTCACTAAGCATTAATGCAATTAAGGTAAAAGAAAATATGACCTTAAATACAGATTCTCTTGCAGCAAGGATAAATATGGTATGAGCCGTCCATCATGTATTTTGTTTGCTTTGGATTATTGTCTGTCAAGAATATGAAATCAAGAGACAAGAAAAAGACAAAGCCTTTTGGGGATCTGATCATGTCAGAACAAATAAGCCAAATATAGTTCAGTGTTTGCAACATTTTTGTTTACTTTTGGGAAATAAAAAATCGGTAGGCCTACTGTGTTTGGATGCCACTTGTTCAGTCTTAAAATCTGACAGCTGAGAACCACTCAATATAAACTCAATATAAATCGAGCTTGTGTTAGCTGACTTCACCAAATGTAATGTTCTATGCATTTGAGCGGGTTCAATCAGACCACCGTCACCACCAGTTCTTTAGGGATTGCTGAAAATGCAAAACATAGAGAGAAATATATATTTCTAAATATAAAAGTCCTACAGCATTTCTTATGTAACACAGACAGTAAACATGCCTCATCTCCTTCCAAAGCTAACAGGGAACATTCTCAGAACTTTGGCTGATATAATCGCAAGGTTCTCTTAAAGTTATGAATAAACATTATACGAGTTCATTCAAACTTATCTGGTCTTTAAAAATGTTCTCAAAACATTAAAAACATTATTTATACGTCGCTCATGGTTTGTCCTGAGACATTTTAGTTGTACGTTCATGTAATGTTTTATAAATGTTATACTTGTTTCAGAATGTTCAGAGAACATTCAAAAATAACATGTTTGCAAAATGAAAAAATGGAATGTTGCCTTAACGTTCGCATATCCAAAAATTAAAAAGACCAAAAACAAAAAACACTTATAAACTGGCTGTTTGGAACATTCAGAGAGCATTTAGAAGTAACGTTTTCATAACTCAATGTGAACGTTCACAAAATGTTCTTAAAACATACTTTGCTAGCTGGGTTAACGAATAAATGTAACCCCTTGAATGAACTAAACTTCAGGCCTCACAGAACAGTATTATCTGCTGTTAGTTAGACTAAACCACAGAGCAACATAAGAGTGTAGCCTACTTGAGTTCATTCATGCTAAACTCGCAATGGCTTTCCTCCATTTAAAATCATGCCTGACAATGAACAAGTAAAAGCAAATAAACTTCTCGTGAGTACCAGGTGCTTTTGTTATCATTTTCTCAGTTATAATAGATAGCACAGCATGGAGTATTATCTTCATTTTGCTCAAGGCATTGTACAAAAAGACAATTCGTCAGACAATATAGCACAAGCCCTCAGAGCCAAACATATAAAAAGTTAATATCATGCTTGAAGCCATGTGTGGGAAAGATGTTGTGCTTTGTCATGTAGGCCTACTGATCACATGGCTTTTCAGGAAGCATTTATCTGGTTTTATGTTCCCATTCTTAATATGATTTATGGCCAGTGAAAGTTTAATTTAAAATTCAATGGTCAAATAGATATTCCCAGGACAGATTGTTCTTTGGATTGATGGCAACAGCTGATTTTCTCCTCAAACATATTACAGCAACAAAGTGCATGACATCTGTATTTTGTATTTTGTTTTTTTGTAATTTGGGTTATTGCTGTTTTTTTTTGGAGCATGTTTCTCCTCTGATCTTTTTTTCTTTGATTAGCACATTCATATCTTGGATGTAAGTGATTTGCATATTTTCACCTAATCGCTCATTTCTTTGCCTTCGAGTAGGTTTTATTCTGTCTCTTCTCTACCCAGCTGAGAAGACTGAATACAGAAGCTTGAAAAAATGGAATTTTGCAGTGAAACACAAAAATAAAATAAAAGCATGTTTGTCCAATGGGACACTTGGTTATCTAGAGTTGGCTTTGGCATTGTAGAAAAAATGCAAATTGCTTGCAAAAATGCAACTGGCTTCTAAAGCAATTCACATGCGTACATGATGCCATCTAGTGGACAAAGTTGAGTCCATTGTATATTGTATATATAATAGATCAGTTTATATAGCTATTTCAAATATATTTATAAAAACACATTATCTTGTTTCTAACTATTTCAGTTAGTCTAACTCAAATGTGCACAGTTTTCCACTTTGTACACCTAAAGAAATAGCACAAACGCCCTTCTGAAGTAAAAGGTGCCTTGTTGTTTAAAAATAGTCATGAAAACTATTAGTATAGAAATAATATTGAAACAACACCAACCTTTTTAATTAGCTTTTATTTTATTTTTAGTTTAATTATTTCCCAGAAGTTTTTCTTTATTTCCACTTAGTAATTTTAGTACTTCAACTTAAACTAATTTCATTTTATAATTTTTTTCATATAATGTTTATATTTTATTTCAGATTTATTTTGATGAACAAAAATGTTTTAATAGTTTTAGTTTTATTTAGTAAAGTATAGTATTAAATAATTTTATAACAATGTTCTAAAGTGATTTAATAAAACTGGAGAACAAAATAAGGAAAATGAACGGAAGAAATAAACGAAAACGCGCACGCAATCAGTTTTGTCCCTCTACGGACACTGTAGCTCGACGTGTGACGTCAACCAAGCTGGTGAATTTGAAATACGGGCGCGTTTTTCAGCATCTCTGAAGTTTATATCGAATGTAATTAGTTGTTTTCATTATCTATATTTGTCATATTATGCTTTACTATTTGTGGTTTGATTTTTAGTTTTTGTTTAATTGGTTGTGTATGGCGTAATTAAACTTGTGTGTAACGTTTGTTGTTCGGATTGTGGTGATGTAAACAAAATTTCGATGATATTTAATTAATTTTAGACAAATGGAGGCCAACAAAGAATCACCTAGTGCCTTTAAGACGCCTTGCAAGCCTGCAAAAGTGAAAAGTCCAGGTAGAGTGATCTTTAAACGTCTGATTTTATAATTACACTGAATCTAGTTACACGTTATGTCTTTCTCATCATCAAGATGGTTTTACATCCCATCTTGATCCAAATGTGGTCGTTGGTTAAAGTAGTTAATAATGTTTTTAAATGTATTGTTTTTTTTAGTCGGTGCATGTGGAACCCCAGTCACCATTCCTGCCTCTCCCTTCATGAAGAAGCTCGGCTGTGGGACTGGAGTCAATGTCTATCTCATGAACAGGTACATACATAATATTTAATATCTACACCATGTTAGCGTAATGGACAAGTTTAAACATCTACGCCAATGTTAAACATCAGGATGGGCAAGCAGACTCATTCACCATGGGCCATTAAGAAGATCAACAGCAAGTGTGCAAAAAGTCAAATGAATGTTTACCAGAAGCGTCTGTCCGAGGAGGCGAAGATCTTAAAAGACCTGCACCACCCTAATATTGTTGGTAAGTATTTCTTTAAAATATTACTGTATAATGTAAAGGTAAATATGACCATTTTAAGCCAATTATCTTTTTTAATGAATTTTTCCCCCCTGTGTTTTTTAAGGCTTCAGAGCTTTTACCACAGCAAAGGACGGCTCTAAGTGTTTAGCGATGGAGTATGGTGGAGAGCAGTCTCTGAATGACCTTATTGAGAAAAGGAGAGAAGAGGGTCTACAGGCATTTCCAGTGGCCACTATTGAAAATGTGGCTCTTCACGTCGCACGTGGTTTACAGGTATGGTTGTGAAATCAGTCATTTGTAAATTTACTGTTAAGGCCTGTTCACACCAAGAATGATAACTATAAAGAATGTCAATGTTTTTAAGGCCCAACAACCAAGGATGATGACTATAACGATAAAGATATAGTTTTAAAATGTTGTTTTAAATGTAAAAGAATGGCAGAGTCCACACCACAACTATAACGATGATAACACAGAGGAACAATATAGTTGTAATCGCTTTCACAGCGATTTTTTTTTTTTTCTTTTTTTTTTTCCTTTTTTTTTTCTTTTCTTTTGCGACTATTTCTCAGAATTGCAACTTTATATCTCGCAATTTGGACTTTCTCAGAACTGCGACTTTTTCCTCAATTTCGACTTTATTTCTCAGAACTACAAGTTTATATCTTGCAATCCAGACTTTTTCTCAGAATTGAAACTTTATTTCTCAGAATTGCAACTTTATTTCTCAGATTTGCAACTTTATTTCTCAGATTTGCAACTTTATTTCTCAGAATTGAGTTTATTTCTCAGAACTGAGTTTATATCTCGCAATTCAGACTTTATTTCTCAGAATTGTGAGTTTATTTCTCAGAACTGTGACTTTATATCTCAGAACTGCAAGTTTATATCTTGCAATTCAGACTTTATTTCTCAGAATTGCAACTTTATATCTCGCAATTTGGACTTTCTCAGAACTGCGACTTTTTCCTCAGAATTTCGACTTTATTTCTCAGAACTGCAAGTTTATATCTTGCAATTCAGACTTTTTCTCAGAATTGCAACTTTATTTCTCAGAATTGTGAGTTTATTTCTCAGAATTGTGAGTTTATATCTCGCAATTCAGACTTTTTCTCAGAATTGCAACTTTATTTCTCAGAATTGTGAGTTTATTTCTCAGAACTGTGATTTTTATATCTCGCAATTTGGACTTTCTCAGAATTGCGACTTTATATCTCAGAATTGTGAGTTTATTTCTCAGAATTGTGAGTTTATATCTCGCAATTCAGACTTTTTCTCAGAATTGCAACTTTATTTCTCAGAATTGTGAGTTTATTTCTCAGAACTGTGATTTTTATATCTCGCAATTTGGACTTTCTCAGAATTGCGACTTTATATCTCAGAACTGCAAGTTTATATCTTGCAATCCAGACTGTATTTCTCAGAAGTGCGACTTTATTTCTCAGAACTGTGATTTTTATATCTCGCAATTCAGGCTTTATTTCTCAGAACTGCAAGTTTATATCTTGCAATTCAGACTTTATTTCTCAGAAGTGCGACTATTTCTCGATTTTTTTTTTTTTTTTTTTTTTTTTTTTTTTTTTTTTAATATCTCTCTCGATTTTATATCTATCTTGCAATCCAGACTTTTTCTCAGAATTGTGAGTTTATATCTCGCAATTCGGACTGTATTTCTCAGAATTGTGAGGAAAAAAGTCAGAATTGCGAGATATAAACTCACAATTCTGAGAAATGTAAATTCGCAGTTGCAAGTCAAAAGTCAAGAAAATGTTGCAATTACCTTTTTTTTTTTTTTTAATTCAGTGGTGGAAACAAGCTTCCATAGAATCCATCCTGATTTCAGAGATCTAGCATTTAAAGCGGCAGACGGTGTAACTGCAGTGCGCACTTTTTAATACACAATGATATTGTGCGTTGGTGTGGACGTTAATATTGTTATCGTTATAGTTGTCGTTCTTGGTGTAAACTGGCCTTAACATTCATCGGCTGGAAATTATCGTTTTGAAATGATCGTTCTTTTACATTTAGAATGACTTTTATAACTATATCATTATATTTATTGTCCTTGATGTGAACAGGCCTTTACTGTTTTTTTTCCATATTTAAATGTGATTGTGTAATCTCAAGCTCCTACTACAATGTTTTATTGTTTTTCTTCAGTACCTGCATAATGAGAAAAAGCTTTTGCATGGAGACATGAAATCTTGCAATGTTGTCATCAAGGGCAACTTTGATAGCATCAAAATCTGTGATGTTGGTGTGTCACTGCCACTGGATGAAAACATGCAGGGTAATTAAAAGATTGAACATTTCAACATTAAAAGAAAAAGTATAATGAAGAAAGGAAGGAAAAAATTATACTTTGTTTTTTTTTTGAGATCCACTCTATTAAAGTATTATTTTAAACCTATCTTTCCTCAGTGAGCGATCCAAAGGCTCACTACATTGGGACGGAGCCGTGGAAGCCTAAGGAAGCCTTGGAGGATGGGATTATCACAGACAAAGCTGATATATTTGCGTATGGACTCACGCTGTGGGAGATGATGACACTTTCTGTTCCTCACCTGGAGATGCTGGACACTGAGGGTGATGAGGATAATGATGATGGTAAAGTTACTGTAATCAAATCCATCTACTGTTTGTAATGTCCTATAGCGAATTGATTTTCAAAGTGCCTCTTATCTGTTCTCTTTTTCTTAGATGACTCCTTCGATGAGGATGATTTTGATGAAGATGCATATTATGAGAGGCTGGGAACTCGACCGCCTTTGGACGCAGCCACTCTCGGAGGGTCTTATCAGAGGATGGTGGAGCTCTTCTGTCTCTGTACAGAGGAAGACCCTCAAAAAAGACCCTCTGCAGCTCACATTGTTCAGGTTCTGGAATCCAACAACCAGCTTTGTGACAAAAACAGTGAGGTCATTATAATTGATTAAATTCACTATTCTCTTCCCATCAATGTAAAGTATATTGGAATGTTTACAGGTTGGGTCTGGTTTCTGTTCTGCTTTTCTGTCTATAATTTTACTTTGTGAGCTGTTTCTTTGTCACATTGTAAATATTTTTCTGTTGATGATTGTCATGTTACATATTCTTATGTACTCTATTGACTTTCAGACATGTTCTAGATACTGTAGTTGTTACTGTGCAATTTGAATTAAAGTGTCTATTTGAACTAAGGTCTTTGTGTATAAAATGCTTGATTTTGTGAGTTAAATGAATATAGCACAGATTGAATTTTAACTTTCTTGAATGACTTTCACAATCATTACTTGATGGGAATTGTTCTTACTGACAAAATACTTTTAGAGCTGTCCATAATTAATTTATGTTCAACATAGAAATAGTAGTTGCATTTTTACAGTATGTGTACTTATTACAATGTAATTTCATAAGAGTACTGGGTAATATAAGTTAAATACATTGGTTTAGGGTAGGTTCAGGGTTAGTATAATATTTATATAAGTACATGGTATCTATATGTGGAATGGTACTGTAAAGTAGTGTTACTGAGATGTTCATGATTTAAGAGTTTTAACACTGTACAATAAGGTCCCATTAGTTAATGCATTGACTCATTTAACTAACAATGAGCAATGCGTTTGATAGTGTTGATTAATTTTGCTAATAAAATGCAACTGTTTATTGTTAGTTTATATTAGCTCAGGTCCATTAAATAATATTAGATACAACTTTTAATTTTAATAATGTTTTAGTCAATGTTAACATTAATAAATGCTTTAGAAGTATTTTTATTGTTAATGTTAACTTTTGTATTTAACAAATGTATCTTTATTGTAAAGCATTTTAAATTTCCCTGACTCTTGTTATAAAATTCCCTGACAGCTCCCAGTTTTCAGGAACTATGGCAACCCTAAAATGGGTAGCTAACAAGAAATATTTTTCATGAAGTTAACATGTCCTGCTGTGACAAACTAGACGTTCTCAAAGTTTTTGACATCAAGGACCCCCTTCCTGAAATATAAATGTAGCTCATATGCATATTAAATGGGTCTATGTACATAAGCCTATTTGTACTGTAATAAAAAAATCTAGAAAATACAATTCCTATTTTTCTTTCTGTTGACACATATTGTATTAACAGATAGAAGTTAGCTGTCAATAGAATGAAATTAAGCTTGACTTGACCAGTCTTTAGAAGTGAATAGTAATTTAGTCAGGTTTATTTACATTTTTCAGTTTGTAACCTCTTCTGAAACTTCTAAAAGAAATAGCAAAATGCTTTATGATTGAATGCAAGTTTTTATGGTAAGAAACTATTAGTAATATTTGAACTTTTAAAATGCCATCGCACCACAAAACTATAAAATCAGTATAGGCAAACTGAAAACAAAAACAGTGATCAGTCACCTAAGCTGCATAACTCTGATTCATACAAATACAATACAAAGTATATGAACAAGACCATTTATTTAAAAATATGTACAAAGCAAAAAAGCAGTTCAACTGAAAGTTTTTCATTTTACAAACAACTTTAAGTAATTATGACAGCCTAATTTTCCAAACAGGAAGCTTTAGGACCTGCTAGCTTACGATAAACAGCCAGTATTTGAAGTAAACTGTGCCTTAAAGAAGAATTAATGAACTCAGGATTAAAGACAAAACATCAGTCTATATCAAAGTAAAATGAAATGTTTATCATTTGAACATCTAACAATTTTTTTTTTATCTATTAAGCAAAAAGAACAAAAAAACAATACACCTTACAAAAGCATTAACAAATGCAGTCAAACTAAAACCTGGTGATGTTTTTCTTTAACTGATGAAGTTGTACACCAGAAATGTTGGTGTCTCGCAATATTTTGTAGCAAACAGCTTCCCTTCTGGTGTAGGGTCAGAAAAGGCGATTTCTTCTTTCGTCAGATGGCTCCCGTACATGAAAGTATTCCTGAATCAGTAAGAAACAATAGTTTTATATACACAAAGTAATTTACGCAAACTCTCACTATGAAATCTTTCATCTTATTAATGCACTGAAAAGGTTTGGCACCTGACAGTGTCCAGAAGGCGAGTGGCGATGCCCTTCCTCCTCATCAGACTGAAGACCCAGATGCGACTGACGCCACAGATGGCTTTTTCCGGCACTGTGGAGCAGCACCAGGCTCTGTGGCGCTCCATGAAATCCTCCTTGTTAATGTCTTTGGGTTTCTCTGGCTGCTCCAGCACCCGAAAGGCCTAGAAAACGTATAATCAGGGTTCAGTAAGATCAGTTTTACTTTAGTTCATCGCTGCCATTCGGAGCTAAAATCTTTAGATAGAAAAAGACTCACCTGTTTAATATTCTCAGCCACCAGACATCCCACAACCATCCTGTCGCTGTTAATGAACAGGTAGGTTTTAGCCGAGCTCGGGCTGCTGAGTGTAATCTGCTGAAAGCCCAATTCACTGTCTGCAATCCGTCTCACATCCTCTGCCTGGAACAAAGCAGCGCAAGTTAGAAAATACTGATGATTTAGCTGGGCAGAAGAAGCATTTATAAGCTATAACCAACCACTGCCAGCAGACCTTCTTTGTGGCATACTTTGGATCCTCAGGAAGAACGAGAATAATCTTTCCATCCCAGAACTCTGCCACAACCCTCTCCTTTTTCCAGCCCTAAAAACATACAAATTAATGTGAAATTACAACATTTTTGTAGCAGAATTGCTGAAGTGCACTGATGACTCACCACAAACTTAATGGTGTCCAAGAAGCGCTGATGGAACTGGGTGTGCTGGAAGTTGTCCTCAGGACTATCTGTACTGTACAGCATCCCACAGGACCCGCATGTGGTAGCGCCGAACTGCTTTTGACCAGCATCCTAAAGAGCAGACAGGTTAAGCCAAGACAAGAGGTGAAGAACCACAGATTTATTTCTGTCCAACAATTGCACCTTCTACTCACAATGATGAGCTGGTTATCCGTCTGCTTCTTCATCTCTCTTCTCAAAGCACTCCTCTCTTTGGCTTTAAAAGCAGGAGTGCTATTCAGTGCAGAAGGAGTGCTAGTGTTCAGTGGTGGGGACAAAATCCCTTTTTTTTGAGATCTAAGACCAAGAAAGAACAACTGATCAGGCTCATCTTTATATGGTCATGACATTAAATACAAAAGACTGAATATATCCTGGCAAAAAACAAGGTTATTAGTTAGTAAATCACACTAGCTTTATGCAGCTATACTTTTGAAACTATTTCAATTTTACATGTATTGTCCCCTCCAATATTCAATTTTTTGCCACAACTGCATTAGGAAAATATTAGTATATGATTGTCTTACCTTTTAGTGCCAAAGATGGGATATACAGATGACTCTTCTGAATAGAGTAATTAAAAAAAATAAAATAAATAAATATCATCAGATATTATTGATTTTTACCGATTATTGTTTTGGGTTAGGGTTTATATACAAAACAGTAATATATTAATGAGTTAACATATATTTATTTATGTTTTTATCATGTATGCATATTTTAGTAATAATAATAATATATATATATATATATTCAATAATCAGATTATTTACCACAGTGGCTTTGAAACAGAATTAATATAATCATATTTAACAATAACTGTTCTAATTATAAAATAATTTAATAATAAATAAAGGTTTTTTGGATTATATACAAATACATATAATTTGTGGATGTTCATTTACTTTATACAATTAACCACAAATTCATATAATCATAAATATCTTATTTAATATTAAATTATTTTATAATTAGAAGGTTTTTTGGATTATATACATACATATTCCAATTAGAAAGTATTTTTGATCATATACATATATTAGTAGATAGAAAGTATTTAGATAGACAGACAGATTATTTATGGATGTTAATTTACCATCATCATGAGAGCTGTTGTGATCTGGTGTAATGTCACTCACATCAAACACTGAATCAGTTTTTGTGGGCGAGTCCTGGAAAACATTTTCAGTTTGAGAAACAGATGATGAAAGCTTTACATTTGAAATTATTAATAGATAATTCAATAGTTCTTACCTGGCTACCAGCTTCAAAGGATTTCTTGGGGCTAACGGATCTCCTCAAAATCACCTTTATGTCTTTGGTAATACCATGCAAATCAGCCAGGACCTGAGGGGACATCTGTTTGGGACTGTCATCATCATCATTGGTAACTTTAGTTGTGTTGTCCACTTCCGGGTGTTTTTTTAAGAAGACGGCATGGCGGATTGGGGAACACTCTCTTGGCCCTGATGTCACTTCCTTCTCCTTCGTGGGTTTCTGAGAGTTGGGTTTCTCGTAGGTTGAGGGCTGTTTAGGCTTTGTGGTCTTTGCAGACTTTTTGTACAGTGAAGTGGGCTTTTTTCCAGTGCTGAAGAAAGCTGCTCCCACAACAAGCTTAGGTTTACCTTTGGATTTCATAGTGCTAAATGAAATGGGGGCCATCGTGACCTTCTGTGATTGATCTGTTTGTGTGTCAGAGGGACTCTTCCCTTTGGGTTTAGCAGTAAAGTAACCTTTCAGATTAGACTGTGGACCAGCGACACTGGTTTTCTTTTGAACCCTCCTCACTGCTTTTTTAACAGGATTCCCAGCAGTTGAAGCGGGTTGTGATGGCTCTTTGCTAGGGACTGACAGTGGTGACTTGGTTTCCTTCAACAGTTTCCTTTCAAGAGGTGTGAGATACAGAGGTTTCTGCTTGCTGTAGAAGGATCTTGCTCCCAAGACTGTTTTGCGTGGTGAGATCCGTTTCGGGGGAGATTCTAGTGAAGAGGTCCTTGGCATCTTCTTAGGTGTACTGGGAATTTTTTTGGGTGATGCCAGTGAGATGGGAATGTTCTCTTTTTGTCGAGTTGTCCTTCTTGGAGAATTTCTTGGGCTTGTTATTTGTTTCTTAGATGGGTTACTGTGGTGGGTTTAAACAAAATGGTTCACAATCTGGGTCACAAGAACAGAACATTTCACAAGCTAATATCTAACAAAAGGACATCACATACCTTTCAGAATCAGGAGAGCCATGTTTTCTTTTTCGGGATAACATCTTCAAATCACCTGAAATGAGAAGACAGGGAATCAGAGCATGATACAGTTCTATAGGATGCAACTGTTTGCATTTCTGGAACACATTATATTTCTGCAATATTCATTTTTTCTGCCATTATATCATATTGAGAATTGTGTTGAAAAAGTAGTAACGAACAAATTCAGTAAATTATGTCAGTAGAATATTGTGCGTACTGAAATTGAGAGATTTAAAAGGATCAAACTGTATGTTTTCCTGTCAAACGTATTGCTATGATATAGGTATATGTAGTTTGGCCTAGAGTATAAAGCAAACAGTATATAAATCTTCAATACATCTCACTCGTTTTACCGCATTTATTTTCTGGGCGCCAATAAGTGACAACAAGCAAAATCTCTCTAAAAATACAGGTTGGATAAGATCATAATCACGAATCTCATTTAAATACGGACATGGTAACTATATCGGTAGTTGATAACTTACCAGGTAAAATAAGTCCGATTCTGTTTTTTGATTTGTGTGAAAACACTGGAACAAAATAATTGCGGCAAATCTCTCCCCTTCACCCGCGATATATTTTGAACACCGCGCCAAAGCCAATTGTGGCGCACACGGAAACGGAAACAGCGTGTGTTTCATGACAACATCCGGTTTGTAATGGGAAGTCGGATTCATCTCCGCGAATCGGTTCTTTTGGACAGTTTGCTTCAAAGAACCGGTTTAAAAATCCGTTGGACTGTACGTTCAAGTTCCCCAATTCAGTTTGTTGTCATTTAGAATTTGAATAACATTTACGTTAAACACAAAATAAATTTACATTAGTCTGCAAAAGGATATTTTACAATCTATTAAAATCAACTCTTGATTCGTGTCTGTGTTGATAAAACTATCTAAATTCGGAACCTCATACTACCATACTTCTCTTACTACTTTTACCAAAATGGCTGAAATAGTAAGAGTAGTATGCAGTTCGGACCGTCTATTGTGAATAGTTCAGACCATAACCATATATAAAATACATTATTTTATATGTCTGTAGTGTTTGTCTTTTTTACAGTCTATGGTTTCAGACCCGTTCAACCAATTCATTAAAAAGATCCGATTCAATCGAACAATTCTTTCACGAATCGCTACTTCATTGCAGCGCTGCTTGGTTCCTGTTGTGGTTGGAATAGATGGCACACATGACATGTGCCTCTGATACAGATGATTTACCTCTGATGTGCTCAGTGTTTTGGTGAATACACATATAGTGAGACCTTTTAAAGGTTGTATCTATGCGGAAAGATGGTTTTTTACTTTAAAAGCGACGGTAAGTAGTGAATTGTGTGAACATGTTTATGTTGTCAACAAAGTATGAATACGAAATCATTATAATGCTTACAAATAAATACAACATTTAGAGCATACAACAAAAAGATTATCAAAACTGCAATATATGTTGCTTGACAAATGATATTGTTGGCGGTTCAGTGTGTCATTAGTTAAATATCAAGAATAAACAGTGCTTTTTAAAAGTTGCAATATATGCTTATCTTTTGCAGTTGTCTTACCGCCTTATATCATCTACATGGGTAAAGATAAATATGAAAGTAAGTGCTGGATTTCTCATAAATAATACTTCTCAGCATCCTGTGTTTGACCATTAATAGCAGTTTTTGTTTTTCAACAGATGAAGATCTTATAAAATATGGATGGCCAGAAGATATTTGGTGAGGACATTTATTTGATGCTTGCCACCACAAATGAAATATACTTTTTCTAGTTTTGATCTGCAATGAATGTTTCTGTGATTTCAGGTTCCATGTGGACAAGCTCTCATCTGCTCATGTATATCTAAGAATGCCCAAGGTATTTTGAGAAGTGAAACGCATTTTAGCCTACAGCTGTATTTATAATATTTCTGTGTTGTTGACAATTATTTTAATTGATTAAAGGGTGTAACGATAGAAGACATACCAAAAGAAGTCCTGATTGACTGTGCTCAGCTGGTCAAAAACAACAGTATTCAAGGTACTGCTTCTTTACGAGAAACATCAAAACTTGCTTGTTAACAGTGTTATTAAAGGTGTGATCTCAACTGTATTTTTATTTACAGGATGCAAAATGAACAATATTAATGTTGTCTACACACCATGGGGCAATCTGAAAAAAACAGCAGACATGGATGTCGGTCAGATAGGCTTCCATCGACAGAAGGAGGTATGATGAGAGATAATGATGCTTCCTTGATAATAAGCACTATGACTTTGTGTACACTGCAGCAAAATCTTGTTTTTGTACAACTGAAACAATAAGATAGTAAAGTCAGATATGCAAAAAAAAAAAAAAAAAAAAAAAAACATTTACTGCCTCTGAACAGTTTATTTGATTTTGAAGTGTTCAGGTATTACTATTGCACTTTGAAATCTTGTAAATAATTGCAAATTCTGTATAAACATTCAAATGCACTTCAATATCAACAGGTGAAAATTGTGACAGTAGAAAAGAAAATCAACGAAGTTGTAAACAGACTAGAGAAAACGAAAGAGGAGCGCTATCCTGATCTTGCCGCTGAGAAGGAGTCTCGGGACAGAGAGGAAAGAAATGAGAAGAAGGCTCAAATACAAGAGCAGAAAAAGAAAGAGAAGGAGGAAATGAAGAAGAAAAAGGAGATGGAAGAATTAAGGTGCTGCATATTGTTAAGATGTTGAGATACAGATCATAACCTAAACACAAACAATTATTATGCTTTTTTAATTTTTGAAAAATACACTGACATCTAAAGTTTTGAGACCACTAGTGAACTAGTGAATTTTTTGCATTACAATTTATATTATTTTATATTAAATCATCTTTTTTATTATTATTAATTACAGCAGAATTGAGCTCCATATGTTTGTGCAATATTTTCAATGTGGTCTCAGACTTTTGAACTGTATATAGATAAATAAAAATGATAAAATGTAAGAACATAACATTTGTACATCGGAATCAGTCATTTTAAGACCTGTTATTTACAGGTAGAAGCATTCATTTTGTGTATATACATTCTTTCCTGTAGGAATTATTCAGCACTCATGAAGAGTGACAACATGACCACAAATGAGGTAATACATGCTTTGAGTTTTATATATATTGTTGAGCATTGACACAAATTCTGTTATGTTTTCTCTGCAGGATGGCTATGATTCAGACGACTTCATGTAAAGTAAAGGAATGGATCTGCGATAATGCCACCATCTTTTCCCCACAGTATCTAAGTTTGTCATTGCACTTTCAAAGGACGCCATAGCGGTCATCAGAAATAAGCGATCAATAGGAATCAGTACTTGTGCCAATAAAGCACAATTCCAAGACAGCTCTCAACTCAAGCATTTGTCTTTGTCATTCCTTTGAAAATCAAAATGCAATATGTAAAGTATGTAAAATACTCTTTAAATGATAAGAGAGTAGATTGCTCATTTAAACAAGAAGAATTTGAGGATCTCTGCTTATTCTGTACATTAAACAGTTGTTTTTGTTGATGTCTTGGAATGAATTAAAGATATTCCCTGTGGAGATATGTTAATGGATGTGTACACTAAGACCTAGAGGGTATTTGTGCTTATAAATGATATGCCTTTCTGGAGTGATATCACTGAACGACAAGCTCTTAAACTTTTCCTTTTTTGATGTCCTAAAATAAATAAATCTTTGCCATTCTCAGTTCATTTCTTTTTGTTTGTTTGTACATACACACACATATATATATTTTATATAACCCTACATATATAACTTTTTACCTCAAATATTCAGGTCTGTAGATGGTCTTGATGGATGTAGAAATACATTAAAATGTGTTCAATGATTTAAAACATGAACTACATCATATTATGATTTTTACTTTGTTTAGGTTCTTTTTAGTAGTAAAATATTTTTGCTTTCAAGTCAAATGATCTCTTCGATTTGAGGAGAAATACGTCGCTTTAGGTAACTTTAATGTCACTAGGAAAAGGCGATAACATCCACTAGATGGCAGCATTTCACCGCATAATTTGACTAAGTTCTTTGACTTCAGACGACAAGAACAATTTCTCTATAGGAGCGCACTGAATATTAGATTTATTTAAAAGTATTTATTGGTTTATTAAGGCACTTTCCACAATCGGACACAAAACAGGTCCTGAAGCCATTTAAAAAAAAAAAAAAAAAATTGTCATTTATTTACTTTTCCAACACGTGCTAAAATGTTGATCATCAACCTCAAACTAAATATTATATTTTAGATTATGACATTTATATTTAATAATTGTTCTTTTAATTGTTTCATTAAATTAAAATTTTAAATATATAATCTAAAGGTCTAAATAGGCTACACTGAAACGCTAATAAGAAACATTAAGTACTTTTTTTCTTCTTCTTTTTTTTTCCAAACCAATTTAGTGGTACAATAACAACATTGACAGTGGTATGTTGTGGCTGAGCGATCAGAAATATCGTATTTTAGGAGTCTAAACACTGCTGACAGACCACATCCTCATAAAGAGCAAGCACACTTGTTGCGGTACAGACGGACACAAAAGAAAAGAGTTATTGTGCGAAGGCGGCGTCTCCTGTCCAAGGCCGGACTGGAAAATATGACCTTGGACTGGCACCTCAGATGTCCTTCATTGGAGGGATGTTTCTGGTTTGTTTATAGGAAAGATTCAGTCACATTCTTTTCAAGCCAGTGGCACTGCGTTATTATAACACAGGCCTGTCCAGCAACGCATTTACAAAAAGCGTGGCTCAAAGCAAATTAGATTTAAACGTACATTGTAGACTTTACTGACTTTACTAAATCATACTTTCACAACGGGTACATACATTTTCGTGTAATTTTGTGTAAAATAAACTCACAAATAAACTGCAAACTATTAGATGAATCACTTGATTCAGAGTTGTTTTTATGTCAGAGCTGTTCAAGTCTGGCCTGCATTATGTCCTGATTTCTGTCCCCCAGCTAATAGTTTCCTTTTCAAAAATTAAAAGACAAAAAAAAGAAAAAAAGATCATTTTTAAACCTTTCCGGAAGCAGCAAGAATCCCTACACTCTTAAAAATTAAGTTTCTTTGTTGTCATTGATGGTTCCCCCTATTGGAAAAAAAAACAAAAAAAAAAACAGCATATGCTGGTTAGGTATGTTTTGAAGCTGGTTTGAGCTGGTTTATGCTGGTCCTTAGCTGGAGCTAGTTTCTTAGGACCAGCACTTAACCAGCTTAAACCAGCTCATGACCAGCTAAGGACCAGCATAAACCAGCTCAAACCAGCTTCCATGCTTCAAAACATACCTAACCAGCATATGCTGTTTGTTTCAACAGAGAATCTTTAACATCCATGAAACCTTTCCATTCCATTCCAAGGTTAAAACTACCCAGCACATTGGGCAAACATTAACCCAACTGTTGGGTTTGTCCATTTTCAACCCAACTTGGGTTGTTTTAACCCAGCGGTTGGGTTGTTTGCCCAATGTGCTGGGTAGTTTTATTTAACTCAACTATTGTTTAAAAATGACTGTATTGCTTACTTAAAATGAACCCAAAGTATGTTAGAAATGAACATTTATTAATAAGTTTAATGAATAATAATTAAACAATAAACATGTATTAAATAGCTTATTATTAAATGTTCACCTTTTGATTATTATTGTTGCCTCTAGTAATTATGTATCTGATTTTTAATTTCCAACCTATTTTGGTTCATTTTAAACCAGCCATATAATTATTTTTTTAAACAATAGTTGAGTTAAATAAAACTGCCCAGCACGTTGTGCAAACATTTAACCCAGCATTTTTAGAGTGTTCTTTATAGTGAAAAAACGTTCTTTAGGAACCCCAAAATATTTCTTCTATGGCATTGCTGCGTAAACTCACTTTTGGAACATTTATTTTAAGAGTGTATAGAGGATTTCATTTGGACTATCAGACCATGTATACACATACCTGCTGCATGACTGAAGTTAGCATCAACAAAGCAGAGAAAACTTCCTGAAATCTTAACAAACACACGTTCGGTCCAATCATCCACTGTCACAGTCAGCTTAGACCTCCGCTGGGTGGATGGGGGCCTGCCACACAAAACCAGTCTGCTCCATTAACCTCATGTTTGGAAAAAAAAAAAGTCTCTCTAGATGTGGCTGTGGGGCACAAACCAGACCCTGTCAGCTATACTTCACATCTTCACTGGCCATTAGCACATGCTGTGGCCAAAACTGTTGGCAGAGACCACACACGCGCATTCACACTGACAGAGCGGGGATAAAGAGGCAGGAAAGCAGTGAGAAGTGTGGAGCGCCGCACAAAATGAAAAGGGATGTGTCTCTGTGGTCTTCCGAACCGGTCAGGCCAGCTGGAGCCTTCAACAAAAGCAAACAAGGTCATAAAGTGGGTGCAGAGAAGAACGGGCCTGGAGATGAGCCACTGTTATGTGAGGAAATGTGCGATACACATGGGTCTGATTGAACAGTTCCTGCACTGTCGGGGAGTGAGAATACAGCAAACAATGAGATAAAGTAATGCTTTACGAACCGCTGTGAAAAACAACAGAAATGGTCAAAGGGTCATGATTATGAAGCATTAACTTTGTTTGAAAAGAAAGTAGTGAAACCATATCAGTAAGACAGTACAGGCCTTCTCATCGTTGTATCATATATGCAATGCCACTCAAAATGATAATTATTTTTAAGACTTGCCAAGTTTTCTGCATACACAAACATACAAAAAAAGAAATTAAACATCAAGGATGTACTGAATTGATCAAATGTGACAATAAAGACTTTTACATTGTTGCAAAAATGTATGCTAAACATGTTTTTTTTTTTTTTTTTTTTTTTTTTTTCAATGAATCCTGGAAAAAGATGCTGAAAATTCAGCTTTGACATCACAAGAATAAATTACATTTTAAAACAAAATTATAATAATTATTTATTTAATATTATTTCCCAATATTACTGTTGTACTGTATCTGTGATCAAATAACTGCAGCCTTGATGAGCAGAAGAGACTTCTTTAAAAGGCATTTAAAAATCTTGCGACCCCTAAATTTTTGTTAGTTTAAAGCTGCAGTCCGTAATTTTTGCCTTTTTGTCGCCATCTCTGTTCGAAACATGCAATTGCAGTTATTTGCTGAATTATCATCTTTAATTCAGTCGTGCATAGGCACGACTCCTTAGAGCGGATGAGTCTAATGCCTCGTTTCCACTGAGCGGTACGGTTCAGTTCAGTACAGTTCGGTAAGGTTTGGAACGGTACAGCCTGAACAGGCTTGCGTTTCCACTGCCATCAGTACCCTTACTTGATAGGCGTGGTGTAGCCGGAAAGTAGTGATCGACGCCATTCTCACGCGAAGAAGAAAACGACACAGTAAACAACATGGATACAGCAGATCTTGTTCTTGCTTCTCGGCTTGAGGCTGTCTGTCACAAGAAGAAGACAGGCTTTGCTTGCTGCATGCCAACATTCGGCGTTTCACAATACCAAGTAGCCTACACAATGTTCAGACGTCCAAGCAGCAGCACCTACCAGCAAGCTTCAATAGCGGAGAAGCGGAGGAGAAAACCCGCGTAATTTAAAAACTATTTTATTGTGTCATTAAATATAGTTTTAAATGTTTTTCAGGCGAGAATGTAGTTGTTTAAAGCTCAAATCTGTGGTTTATTCATATAGATAGTGCCTACTTGAAAATTTGATCTGACGTTGTCGGAGTTGTGAGATCAAGGCTATCACTGGGCGCTCAGTGCTAATGTACCCATCCGAGCACAGCTGTACCTCGGCTAGTCCTTCTGACATTTGCCGCTGGCTCAGATGTCTCTGTAGTGGTTAAAAACGAGATATCATTCATCTTGTGTATAATGGGCAATCTTTGGTCTCGTGAATTTAAAAATTTGTTCCCGGGCAAATTGTTTTGGCTGAGAGCAAAGTGAAGTTTCATAATATATTTATTTAAATTTACCGTTGTACTTAGTGCGCTGTACGTTTGACTGAATTGTTTGACTGAATTGTTTGCTTGTCTTTATTTCTTATTGTATAGCTTCTCATACTTTAAACTTATACTTTTAACAAAAAGAGAGGGTTGTTTTGTCTTATTTCATCTTAATACAGGCTACATGTAGGCTACATATACAGTGAAGATAATCAGAGTACATATGCACATATTGCCTGAACCAAAAATGAATAGGTTTCATATTTTTTTTAAATGAAAACGAAAAAAGGCAGGGTTGTGTTTTATATTTCATTCTGTTACATAGCCTACATGAAGTGAAAATAATCAATGCACGCGTTGCCTGGACCACAGTTGTGTGTGGCGCCTCTTGTGTTGTTATTTCCCTTGTAAAACGTGACGATTCTCTGTCAACCAATCAACGTTCTGCAGAGTGTAGCTCCACCCTTTTGGTACGGTACTATTGTACTTGGTACCCCAACGAAAGGGTCCCAAAAAAGTGGTAAGGTACGGTTCGGAATTAGGGTACCATTCACAACTTTTGACAATGGAAACGGCAATAATTGCGTACTATACTGTACCGAACCGTACTGTACCGTTCAGGAATGTGTGGCTGCACTGGTGGATACTTCAGAATCACAGATATAGTCTTGGAAGTATGACCAAAATAAGAATTTTCACCGGAAAATGTCATCTGATTAAGTAACAAACTTTTGTTCTGACTAACTTCTATGCACTACACCTAAACCTATCCCTCATACAATCCATTTAACATTTTTATTATGACATCATTTAGCAATTCCCCACCTATAAATTCTACAGGAGAAATGTTAAATATGCATTCTACAGTTAAACAAAATGAAGCTGAGATAACCTTGTGAACAAGCCACATTTGTAATCCACAAATGCATCAACTTTTTGACTATTTTAGCACTTCTTTACAGTAACATCTTTACAAAATCCCTACACCCATTTCCAACCACATTTGCTTAGCTATGATAATTGTTTTAGGAATTATGAACATTATCGTTTAACCGCCCCCACTTGTGAGGTCAGAACCCAGTGTAAAGCATCTCAGCTTCATTCTTCATAACACATGAGCTCTCCCCATGGGTACAGTTAGAGGTTTATTTTGTGCTTGACTTATCGACAGCGTACTTCATGCTGACGATTCACTCCAGAGGCCCCTAACACAGTGATTGGACAAGATCAACAGAGACGTGACCCACTGATCTATTCAACCCATCCAGCTGACAACACAAATTCCTCTGGCACATATGCAAAGCTTACACCAGCAGCATAAGATTTCCAGTCAAAACCATATCTCACCTTTGGGTTGTTGTTTTTTTAAACATTGCTAGAAAATCTAGCTAAAATCAGCTTAAGGTGGTAGCTGTTTTTCAAAACATGGTACTTGGTTGCTTTATGTGATTTACCAGCTGGTGGAGAAGAAAGGACATCAAAGGAATATTCATCTCAATGGCAGCTGGTCATCTGGCATGTGATCCTCTAGTGTACACAACCTGCTTGCTGTCATATTTGCTCATTCACACGTTTTGAAGATGCAATGCAATGGTTAGCATGGCCTAGTTAACCCCTGCTGGTAGATATTGTAACTACAGCATCTGACAGCAAAAGCTGCTCACTGCAGAGCCAATGAGTGGAGCTGGACATCCAGCTCCCACTCTCTGGATGCAATGGGTGGAGTTTGAAGATCCAGCCACACCCTAACCATAAACAATAATTAGATGACGGACATTCAAATATATCACGACAATAAACTGCAAAAAATCTCCCTATATTACAGTAGATTTTTATATTTACAAATATTTTTATAAAATGCTCGTAAAATGTTTATTTCATCAGAATACACATATATCAACCATCTAAGCTTGCTTGGATCCAGGGTTATTTTAGTATCATTTTTATAGTATTATTGTTCTTATTAATCATTTGAATTAGGTTTTATTTTTTTATCTTCAGTTTTAACTTTAGTTTGAGTTTTTGTAATTCTGTCGTGTGCTTTTGTAGTTTTTATTAGTTTTTAATATATATATATATATATATATATATATATATATATATATATATATATTCATTTAGCTTTGATTTATAGCTTTTGTTTTATTTTTAGTAACTTTTTAGTTTTGTATTTATACAACTTAAACCTGTTATTTTCAGTTAGTTGCAAAGGCAACATTTCTAATTTTCGTTTAAGTTTTTTAAGTCTTTCATATTTTAGTTTACCATAACTGGTAACTAAACATAAATATTTATTCACGCTAAAATCACGCTAAAGTTCAACTAATTGCATTCACATAAATGTATGTTATAATACATTTGAATTAAATTAACATGCAAATAACATGCACTTTAGTTATATACTTTAAAAAGATATATGTATATATATACTTTAAAAAGATATATGTATATATATATATATATATATATATATATATATATATATACACACACACACACACACACACACATACATATATTATACAGGTGTATATATATATATATATATATATATATATACACCTGTATAATATATGTATGTGTGTGTGTGTGTGTGTGTGTGTATATATATATATATATATACACTTTTTTCTTTTAAGTATATTATTATATTATATATCATTTTAAATTGTGTTAGCAATTGATAATATATTTTATTTCTGCTTTATTTTAATTGAAGAAAACAATACTTTTTGGTAGTTTTAGCTTAAGTTAACAATAACAACAATGGTAGAAACCATGTTCCAAAACAGCAAACAACCTAAGCTGATTTTAAGCAGTGAATGCAGATGTAGCTTGTAAAGTTATTTGTAATTCAACAACATTCATATCAACACAAGATCTGGAGTGTTAGAATAGCATTTCCACAGCAGATTTGGGTCAAAAGTTCAACAATCCTAAGTAGGGCAAAGCAAACATTCCTTCTTCAGAGATATTTCTGTAGAGAGCAGGTCAGGCATGTGTGGAAAGCTGGAGAATATGCAAGGATTGCACAAGAGGGAGCCATTAAATCAAGGTCATGTGACGCTTACCATCAGTCCAAAAAACTCTTGGCTCTGTCATGCTCTGAAATTCACTTGAGAGTCCAGCCATATGATTCTGGATCTTTGAATACAAGCCCAGGAGGAACCATGGAGCACAACACAAAAGGATATTAGCATTGCAGCCGAAATAAAACATCACTTACAAACATGCCATATGGAGAAAACCTCCTCTCTCAAAACCGTCCCACAGAAGAGTTCATGAGTTTAGATCTGCCTCTTGAGTCAATGAAATCATTGGCAAATGCAAATCAAGCACTTTATACATACAGTTCCCCTGCTTTTAAAGCAAAACACGTTAAGGAGTCTGGAGGGGGCTGCGGTTTCAGTCCCAGAATGAGGCTGTGGTTGAGGGGTTGTCAGAGGGAAGGTTCACTGTAATTTTTGTGGTCTGGAAGTCATTCACTTTATGTCCAAATGAGCTTGTTTATTTTTATCTATTGTGAAATAAAGCTGCTTTATTGTGGTTGCCATTTCAGCTAGGTACTGGTTCAATGTCTCACTGAACCTTGTCAAATAGCACAGCGAGAAAGCTACAATGGCCTGTTTTAATGACTCAATACAGTCTGTATTTTTATTGTTTTGACTGTTTAACCACATTGCTTATTAAGTGTTCTCATTTCAGAGTGACCATACAAAGCCTATTAAATCTGTACTTGTAATTTTGAAAACAATAGTCAAATGGACATTTCTGTTGTTTAGAAATCATGCCTGCCTTCGTGCATTCTGCTTTAGACCTGCAGTCACATAGCCTCACCATCCTTGTTTTTGGCCGAATAAAATTGACAGCTGACTTTCTACAGTACTATTTCTATTTCCCAACATGTCATGTGCATTATATAATGTGCAGTGGTTGAATGCAAAATCACTTTGGATAAAAGCATCTGCAAAATACATAAATGTACAACAGGGCTTACTGGTATCTTACAATATGATACACCCAACATGCAATGTAACCATGTGACAACATTAATCCTGTTTTCCATATTTTTACTTACATTATACTACACAATATTGCGGTAACCAGTATATAAAAATTTTCAGGAAAATGACATGCCATGGGGTAATAATGAAACAATAGTTGAAAAAAAATATTTAACTATTATTTACAACAGGATCTGCATTTTCATGGGTTTAAATAAAATATTTTATTGTCTCTTATGTTATAAGTTAAAAACAATTTTGTGTATCAAAACCACTCCTTTCCTGATAGAAAAATGAACTTGGTTTTCAAAAGTCAATGAATTTGAGTCAGCTGAATGTAACATTTTTGACAAGCCAAACATGTCAGTCTCTGAGTAACATGTAAGCCATGAAATAAACTTAATTCCGTAAAATAAGTATAATAAAGTACGCAAAAAGCACTTCGATGGAAAAAAACATCTCCAGCATATTTTATAGTTCACCCCTTATCACGTCCGTCAAAAACTAAAAACATCAACATAACACACTCATCATGGGCATCAATCACTTCACTGAATACTTGCCGGCTAAGAAATAAATAATTATTACCTTACAATCCTTCTGTTTTCAAATCCATATAATTTGAATAACACAACACCAATGTCTGTCAAAAAATAACATGCACGAGGTAGCATTTACGAGAAGCAGAGGTCCAGTATCAGGGTTGCCAAGTTTTCGCAACAAAACCCGCCCAACTGCTACTCAAAACTAGCTCAATCACGTTTCAGGGGGGAGTCCCACTGTAAAAATCAAGTTCCAGGGGTAAAATCCGTATTTTTGGCGGGGTTCCCCTGGTAAAATTCACATTCCAGGGGCTAAATATCATGTTATTTGGGGTTGCTTCAACCCGCGGACATGAAAAACAACCGGCGGCAAGAGTGTAAAAGTAGCCAAATTCCGCGGGAAAACCGTGTACTTGCCAACACTGTCCAGTATACGCATTTTACAACCCACTCTACCGGATGTTTTGATTGCGTCATCGCTTTCTGAGAAGGAGAAAATGGCGGCCTGAGCTGCTTCAACATGCTGCTGTCTGTCAGAGACGATAACGTACGTAATACATAACGCATGAGTATAAATTTGTTCATCACTGGCTGAAATTGAATCGGAATGATTAGGAAACTGAATTAAATACATCACACTGCATGCTAATGAGAATAAATATCAATCCAAGTGAAAAATGTCACCCCATTAGTGAACATTGCTCAACATGTGTTGGTTTTAACAGACAAACTACGCATTCTTATTCTGACATTCCTGATTCCTCTAGCAATGATCAAAGTTTCATAAGGTGTTTAGTTTTCCAATAAAAGATGATAAATTTTTACATGATTTGTTACGTTTAATGACCCCTTAGCAGATTTTGACTCATATATATTATGTATATGTTATATTTATATATATATATATATAAGAGACAAATAATTAAGCACAATCTGCAGAAATTATTTGAAAAACATGAATATAACATATTTAGTTAGATTTCATTATACAGACACACATTATTGCATAACACTAATAATACTTACTAATACACTAACGTAATACTTGATTTTAATTGGCTGATCAGCAGACAAATATTTTATAAAGACTGCCAAATTATATTTTTGTCTTAATATTTAATTGTCTTAATATTAAATTATATATACATTCTTCTAACATAATAAGTATTGACTCAAATCAATATTTCATGCGCATGCATTTATTTAGTTATTTCCTTTTATAATTATAAATATTTTTATATATGTATTTGTATTTATTTACGGAGCCCCGGACATGACATGCAGGGAAAAAAATAGTAGGCTAAATCGTGCATACGATTTAATTTTTTTCTTGCATGTCATGTGCGGGGCTCCGTATTTATTTGATTACTAGCCATACAATAAGCAGGATCAGAATAACTGACATAACAATTATTACCTTGCACTCCATTCCAGACCAACATGGAGGTAAGCAATTACATTGACAAACAAGCATGTGCTGTAAAATAAATATTATGCAGAATAGCTCTACATTACACTTGGCATGCCTAGAGCTGTCATTTAATCTAATTACCATATATGTAAACAATGCTACACATGAGACTGCATGGAGACGGTGGAGGCGTTTATATAAATGAGTATATAAGCAGTCGCAGCTTCCTCGAGACGTCCTCCAAGCACAATTAGAGAAAATGGCAGCATAGTGTGGGACGAAGAGGAGGGTCTTGGCTTTTATGCTGAGTTGTTCATCTGCGGTTGCCTATGAGGAGCCCTCAGGGAGGAACAGGACTTGAATGGCAAGTATAGCTAACAGGGTCCAGATGGCGCCCCTGCATTTGGGAAGGGGGTCAGGAGCTGTTACTACAGCTGCGGGTTCCTCTGCACCAAGGCAGGGCAGTGGAAAATCATATTACAATCACTGTATGAGGTGAACACCCAATGAGGAGGACGCACCCAAAACCTTTCAAAAACCATATGGAGAAGTAAAGGAAGGGGTTTAAACACATGCAATGTACCAGAGCCAAAGGAGGGCAGAGCCGACGTTGACTTAATTTTATGTTCGGCACTCGCATTGTTGTCGTGGCATGTTAACAAAGCATGTAAAAGGGAAACAGCTGGGGTTTACTGCCCTGTGGACAATGCTATGCAGTACCATTTCAGAGTAAATCTGATTGGCAGAAGAACAGTACTTGAGCTTAATGTATAAGATTACTGAGAAACCAAAACAGCAGTGCAAAACAGTCAAAAACTCCTGATAAATCTATAGCAGAAACACACTGCTAAGCTGGAGGGAGATTGGACTCATGCCAAGACACTTCTAGGGGAAAATACAAAACCAGGGCCTTCAGATGATACATAACTCCTATGGACAAATACATTAAAGGGATAGTCCACCCAAAAATGAAAATGATGTCATTCTAAACCTACATGCAAATATCTTTTTATTTTGCATGGAATAAAGAAGTCATTTTTGGTTTTACTATCCCTTTATCATTCTTTGTGGATCAAATAAATTGTCAATTTGTGCTGATCAGTAAAGGATAACAGTCGGCTTATAGCAAAAATCCTTTTGGATTACGTGATCATCAGGGCCCAGTTGAACAAAACTCCTTAAGCTAAGAAAATCCTTAATCACAATTATAAACAAACAGTTAATAGACAACAAACATTTTACACAAATGTGAGAAGTTTATGCATGCTGCCATTAAAGTATGAAGAGGACAAACCAAACACTAAGACATTTATGCGTATTTTGCTATTCAACTTTTTCATAAAAAAATGTTATGCTGATTATACACTGATCAGGCATAACATTATGACTACTTACAGGTGATGTGAATAACACTGATTATCTCTTCATCACGGCACCTTTTAGTGGGTGGGATATATTAGGGAGCAAGTGAACATTTTGTCCTCAAAGTTGATGTGTTAGAAGCAGGACAAATGGGTAAGCGTAAGGATTCGAGCAAGTTTGACAAGGACCAAATTGTGATGGCTAGATGACTGGGGTCATTGATGCACGTGGAGAGCGTAGGCTGGCCCGTGTGGTCCGATTCAACAGACGAGCTACTGTAGCTCAGATTGCTTAGGAAGTTAATGCTGGTTCTGACAGAAAGGTGTCAGAACACACAGTGCATCGCAGTTTGTTGCATATGGGGCTGCATAGCGGCAGACCATGCTGGCATGTGAGCATCAGAACTGGACCACGGAGCAATGGAAGAAGGTGGCCTGGTCTGATGAATCACGTTTTATTTTACAACACGTGGATGGCCGGGTGCGTGTGGGTCACTTACCTGGGGAACACATGGCACCAGGATGCACTATGGGAAAAAGGCAAGCCGGCGGAGGCAGTGTGATGCTTTGGGCAATGTTCTTATGGGAAACTTTGGGTCCTGCCATCCATGTGGATGTTACTTTGACACATACCACCTACCTAAGCATTGTTGGAGACCATGTACACCCTTTCATGTAAACAGTATTCCCTGGTGGCCGTGGCCATCTTTCAGCAGGATAATGCGCCCTGCCACAAAGCAAAAAATGGTTCAGGAATGGTTTGAGGAGCACAACAACAAATTTGAGGTGTTGATTTGGCCTCCAAATTACCCAGATCTCAATCTAATCGAGCATCTGTGGGATGTGCTGAACAAACAAGTCCGATCCATGGAGGCTGAACCTTGCAGATTACAGCACTTAAAGGATCTGCTGCTAACATCTTGGTGATAGATACCACAGCACACCTTCAGGGGTCTAGTGGAGTCCATGCCTTGACGGGTCAGGGCTGTTTTGGCAGCAAAAAGGGGACCAGCACAATATTAGGAAGGTGGTCATAATGTTATGCCTGATCGGTGTATAATCCGTAATGGAAAAAAAACTGTATTACATTAGAAAAGACTTTCTTGCATTTAGACAAATTGTCTTCTGGACTGAATGGCTGGAAGATGAACATCTCTTGGCTTTCTTCATGCATGCACTTCACAAATTATTTCAAACGAAACAACTCTGACTCTCCAAGGCTCGATTGACGAAAACAACACATGGATAAGTGTAAAATGTCTTAGCAGAGGCAGTGAGCTCTCAGGGAATTTATTCAAAAATGTTAAATATTCCGCCTGTCTTATCCCAATAAATCAATGATATTTTGTGGAAAGTTTTTCATCTAAAAAGAATGAAAAAATCTTCCCAATGTCCTTATCAAATCTAAATTTATTTTCCTATTTGACATGTTTTGGTATTTGCTATTTGCAGAGCATAGTTTAATTAAACACATGCCAGGAGTACCTATCGCTGCACCAACAGAGCGCCATCTGACCCAAACCAGGTCAGTTAATTTTTGACTCTTTAAGACCACCTGTATGGAGGAAAACATTTCACAGCAAAGCTCAAACCACATACTTATATCTTTTGTATTTTGATCTAAATACTTCTCCTGCAAACAGAAATCTGGAATAATTTCATGTTATTATATAGTTTGAGGTTAAAGCCTTTTGTCTGCACTTTAATTGAACTCAGGTTTGACTTAACTGCCATTGCCAGATGATTTTTTTTAATGTTTGATGAAAACCTAACCCACCCTTGTTTACTGTTACTGACATACCAGAGCTGTTTCTTTTCTTTCTTTCTTTCTTTACAATAAAGCATCACACCATTCCCCCTGCCAAAAGCTCCAAACTGACGGCGTTTGTTTTGAGAGAAGCATTTCCTCCATATGGTTTTAATGAGTCTCTGAGTGTGTCTGTATAATGAAATCCAAATAAATATGCTATGTTCATGTTTTATTTGGTTTGATTTCAAACCATTTCTGCAGCTTCAATTCAATTATTTAGATAATTAAATTTAAAAGAAACAAACTACAAAAAAAAAAACTACCTCTTGTATCAAAGCTAATCGGTGCCGTGTGGTAGACTTCTGAAGTTTTCCTGTTGACTGATGTCAAATTCCAGTTTCATTTGATGTAAATGAGAGGCATTAAATATTAAATTAAGGTTTAATTATACTTATGCACACTTGCAACTAATACTATATAAGATCATTTACATTAACATACTATTTATTGAAATCAAATCACACCAAAGTGTCATCAATTTTCTGAAAATTAGTTCAAGTATGTTTTGAATCAGAGATGATCACAAGTGAGGCCCTGTTTCCACCTGGCATTAAGACATGTTTTGGTTGATTAATTAATTAAGTGGATGAGGAAGACACATACCCGTTTACACCTGGTATTTCTGGTATCCGTCTTTCAGCTATTTCTGTCCTGATTTCTTTGAGGGGATTGTCTATGGGTGGGTAAATGTATGTTTTGTTTGGACAAAATAAGCTCTCGCAATTTACATATGAATGCACCCAGAGACGATGGAAAAACATACGGACAGCAGGAGCTTTCGTTTCTGTTCTGACAGCCGCAATACTATGCTGAACGCGGTGAGTGTTAGAAATGGTGAGAGTGCTTGGTACGTTTTTCGTCTTCAAACCAAACTTGGGTCTTCAGCAGACAAAGTTTAAAACCCGTCTGGCTAGCACGCTTCCCATAATGTTTACACGTTAGGCCAGTAGGCAGAGAGGAGGTGGTCTTTTGCGCTGTTCAAACACATTTGACCACGGTCGAATGCGTTTTCGACTACCTCTAGAAGACTACGTTCACACTGCAGGTAAATGTGGCCCAAATCTGATTTTTTTTTGCCCACACGTGACTCATATCTGTTTTCCCCATGACAGTGCAGTACAAACCAAGTGAAATCTGATCTTTTCAATTTCCGATTTGTGCCACTTCCATAGGCTATGTGGAAATCCGCTACAGGTCAGATGTTTTGTAATGCGACCGCAGTGTGAACAGTCATATCGGAATTCATGCGAATTTTAAGTCACTAGAGAATAACATTCGTCACGATTGTGCGCTCATGGGAGTCTATTTTAAGATTTTACATTCCCAACGTTATCAAGACAGTTGTGAAAGTTAGTAGACGGACAGTGATGTGTCAGAATTCGCAAGTATTACAGAGACAGTTCTATAATACAAGCAAAACATAAGGGCTCATATCATAAAATTTTCAAGTTGTCACATCATTGTCTATATTTTTATATTTTCGCTGGCTTCCGTGGCAGATCACACTACAAATATTCATCCTTGTAACAGGACGGTGGAAACAGAACCGGAGAGTTGTTTACTCTCTAATAACTGAAGCTAATTTGCAGACTGACAAGATAAAATGGCAAGTAAATTTTCACCTGTATTTTGTCGTTATCTCCCTCACATTATGCTACGCTTTTTGGACCTCTATGAGAATGCAACAAAAACCCTTTCTCTCAAATTTTATCTGCCGTGTTATGTGATTTTTAAGATTTTTAGATGTTAAACAGATCTGTCCAGAAGTTCTGGTTTTGTTCAGGTTGTCACATTTCACTGAGGACCTTTCACTGAGACTATTAATTGTTAGCTTGCTGTCTGGGTTTATAGTCTGTTAAGGTTTATGTGTAATTTACAGTTCCCTGAGCACTGGCTAAAAACCAAATTATGCTGTACAGGATGTCTACAATGTCTGGCCATGTATCACGACCTTACAGGTGGCTTCATGAGGTGTGCTGTTTGCCCCTTTTGAAGCAATTAAAAAGACCATTTGTGAAGTGAAAATGAAGCAGTACTGAGGCAAACGCTTCCTGGAACATTAGTTTTCAACAGCTGTGCAAGGAAATTACTCTAGATAATGTTCACCATATCCTCCATCACAAAGTCATACTGTACCAAACCAGCTCTGAGTCAAGAATCATATCTAACAGGCCACGTCCTACAACTGTGAAGCTCATCATCTGCTTGCTAACTTGCCTCCTATGGTCTCATAAATGCAGTCACATTCCTAAAAGAGCAATGTCATGCTATCTGTAGCTGGGGAAATCATTGGAAGAATTACAAACCACTTACTTGCATAGTGAAAATGTCAAGCAAGAACGCTTATCATTTCCAAGGACATATATCCAATAAAATATCCGTAGATCTGAGCTGATGTCAAGTCAGAGCTCTGCTGTTTTTGATTAATATCAGTGTGATGTTTGTCTAAGATGGAAAAAAAAAGAGAAATTTTTAAATTTTGGATGATATTTTTATACTTTTTTTCCAGACACATTTCCTGTCACATTTTACAGTGAAGTATTTTTGTTTATTGCAAAACACTGATACACAGTTCAAACGTTTTGGGTTGGTAAGATTTTCTTTATGTTTTTGAAAGAAGTTTTTTATTCACCAAGGCTGTATTCATTTGATATATATATATATATATATTTTTTTTTTAAATATTTTAATATATTTTAAAATGTTTTTTCTTTTAGTGCAAAGCTGAATTTTTAGCTTAATTACTCCAGTCTTCAGTGTCACATGATCCCTCAGAAATCATTCTAATATGCTGATTTGCTGCTCAAGAATTATTATTATTATTAATGTCAAAAGCAGTTGTGCTGCTTAATATTTTTGTAGAAATCGTGGTCCAATATTTTCAGGATTCTTTGATAAATAAAAAACAGAAAAAGCAGAAATATTTTTGTAATATTATAAATGTCTTTACTGCCACTTTTGATCAATGTATTGTGTTAATAAAAGTATTAATTTCTTTAAAAAAAAAAAAAAAATCTCTAAATCTCTAAACTTTTGAATGGTAGTGTATATTGATTAAAACAAAAGCAAAAGTTTAGAAGGTGGCTTATTTTGCACAATAACTCCCTATAAACTATTCAAATTTGCCATCACAACAACAGCATTTAACCTGCGCCCTGAAGTAATGGTTTAAAATTAGCTCTGACTTCAACACACTTGGGCGGCTGTCTAGACGTTTTTGACATAATCTGTTTGTAGAGCTTTTAGAATTTTTTGTTGCGTAATGCTGCTTGTTTAAATCGTAACCTAACCATGTCCTAACGGCGTACCATTAAAAATATCAAAGACAAGTTGTCTCTACAAATCAATTTCCATGCAATAATAATGTCAAAAGTCATAAAATTCAGAGGCGTTTTCATAAGGTCAGTTATTTAACCCCACAAACATGTTTTTTATAGCTTTTACCATAAAATCTTCACTAGTGTACTTCTCTCTTCGACGTTACCTTTGCTGCTGCAGACAATTTATTAAACATCTAAGTGAGAAAATGCTTGCATGAAATGAATTCCGCATGGAAGAAAATGAAATTGGCCTCAGCCCGTGGCTTAACATCTGGCGCAGTTTACTCTGGCAAGTCATATGTTATTCAGGAGAGGGAAAACATGACACCCTCTAGCTTTAAATTTTTTTTTTTTTCAATTTCAAACTTAAAGCATAAGAAATATGTATCTACTGTACATTGTTTTCATATATCGCTGGGGCGCAGCTCTCTTTTTGACACAAGAGGCAAGTGACAGATTTTTCTCACGGCCCATGACTTCCTGAGTGAATTCTGTCATTGTGTCGAACCAGTTTTCTTTGCTGTAGAGCAGCTCTCATACAGCAGGTCAGGGTTTCACACTGGGACATCTGAAAACACATTAATGTGAGTTATTAAAGATACACTGGGCTAAAATCCATTTGGTTTGAAGTTTGAGGTCTGTTTCTGACAACAGAGAAGTGTCAAATAGCATTTGAGTGTGTTTTGATGATTAAGATAAACTTTGAACATTATTACTTTGCCTGGCTTATTACGTTTGGCAGCTTTGATGGATGGTGTAAGGACACGTCTTGGAAAGTTAGAATATTGAGCTGTTAGCCATTGAATAATTACGTAACGTTTTGGTTTAATGAGAATCTCTGACCTGTTCTTGAGGTCATCATGTTTTCATTGGCAAGAGGAAACTTCCTTGAAGTGTCGTGCATTATTATAGAGAATGGGGCCTAAACTTTCAGGCCAGCTGCAGAGACTCTGGGCCACAGCACACAAGAGAGCAACCAGGAATAAGTCCATGAATGGGCAACACATTCTGCACGCTGTTTCCTAATTAAATATGTGGTCACACTACTTTTTGTGTTTCATTAACTTCCATTCGCAACCCATGCTCATTAGAAAAACATACCTGTGGCAACATTTCTGCAAAATATTACATTGCGTTGTGCAGTTTCAAAGTGAAATGTCCAGTAAGTGGCACTAAAAGATAAATGTGAAACTCGCAACATTTTATTACGTTGGTTGTTGTGCATAACACCTGCAGTTATAAATGTCTGGTGAGTGCCACTAATAGGTAATACGACCATACGCTAAACCCTAAACCTACCAAATAGTGTTAACAAAAGCAAATGTGACATAAAACCGCAATTTGCTGAAGCAACCATGCGATTTTAGCTTGTTTGTACAATTCTGTACTAGCTGAGCTACTGAGCAAGTTTAGTATGTCAAACATATGGAGCTGGTTATGTGATGCAAACTCCGAAATGTATTCATTTACAAATCATGCACTATGGTAAAAAAAAAAACGTTTTGACGTCATAATATAATATTGTGCAAGGAGCCGCATAAAAATAAGTCCTATATCTGCCCCTGTAATCATAATTTTGTATGAGAAGGATTAAAAGTGCTTGCTGTTTTACTGCGTCTAATGTTCATTTCTGTAGGAAACTGCAGTGATTTTTATGTATTGGTACGTTTTTTGCGTTTTGCAAAACTGTTGCCATAGGAAGTTTTTCCAGTGAGCCATTCATACATACCAGTGTTGAGTAAGTTACTCTAAAAAAGTAATTAGCTACCAAGATTACTGTATTAACTACTCTCTAAAAAGTATTGGATTACTTATTGCTAATTACTTTCTAAATCCCATATCAACTTCAAGCAGTTGAACAAAAGGATAGACACAAAACTGAACTTTTTAATTTTTTCCAAATAAACAATATACAATTGCGTAAATTATTCTTGAACTGACCAAAGTATGTAAAGGTTACATTAAAAACATTAGACGTTGAATTTTGATGTCTAATGAAGTTACATCAGAAGAAACTGTAATTCAATTACAGAAAGAGTAATCACTTACTTTACTTTTTCAAGGGAAAAGTAATTAAATTACAGTAATTAGACAGGCGATCTAACCAATCATAACGCTGAATCCGCCATTTTGTCCGACAAAGAAGCAGTCAGGAGTTAGAAGATTAACCTTGGTGGACTTGAACTTGAAAAATGGTGTGTACAGTCTTTCCGCGTTTGAAACAACATTCCTTCTGATGTTAATTCATGTTTATTTGATGCTATAAATGAACTAGTAGGAAGAGATGATCGGTTCACCAGCCGCTTGAGCTAAGGTGCTACAGCAATCTGTCACGACACATTAAAGAGCCACAAAAAGGTTTTTTATTGTTAGAATTTCTTAAAAAATTACACAATTTGAAAGCTGGGACTTTGTTTCATATCAAAAGTAACCTAGCTCTGACTTGTCTGTCGACGTGTTGTCAGTGTCCTCTTTGCTCCGCGATGTATTGTAGCAAATCTAAACAGTGTTTTATTTTCTATTCAGATATAATCTAAGTGTATGTATGTTCTTTTCCTGTGTTGTGTGTTCGGCTTGTGTGGGGCTTTAAGGGGTGGGAGGCTCTCCTGAAGGAAGAGCCTGCGTGGTGTGCGGTGGGCGGGGTTCTGGGGAAAATGTTCCAGAAGTTGGTTCGCTGTCTGTGAGGCAGAAGCATCGGCCAAACAGGTGCTGACCTTAATAAAGAAGACTAACCTGTTAAGTGAGTTTCCTCCGTTCATTACAGTATTTTTCACTCTGTGTGGCGTGACCGCACCATGGCTTGTCGAACAAAGCAACAGTAACTAAGGGGGGCGGGTCTTTGCGAAGGGTCAATTGATACATACAATATGCAAATATGGGAGAGCGTGAATGCAAGCATATATTTTGCGCTGCATACGTACAATTTTAAGTTCTGTTTTGTGAACATTCTGTGAACATTTAGGATCTAAACATCACAGATTGACCTCTTGACTGAACACATGGAACTGCATAACACTGCAGTGTTGTGGGAAAATGGAGAAGAAAGTGTTTAATTTATAAGTGAACAGAACAGCTTAGTAACTGCATAGCAACGACTAAACATCCACCCAGAACACTCTGCATAGCAATACCCAAGCAACCACTCGGATAACCCTATCAGCTGCACCGCAACATACTAACAACCACTCAGAAAAGCTTATAAACCACATAGCAATGGCCAAGCAACCACTTAAAAACACCCAAGCAACTACATAGCAATGAGTCAGAATACGTTTGCAATTGAATGAACAGCTTAGCAACTGATACTATTTCTCAAAACACCCTAGTATCATGGCAGCGAGTTTGACAAGCATCATTCACAAAAGAAAAGAAAAAAATCTAGTTGTTTTATCATTATTTGTTATTTATAATTCATAATATATTAAATTCAAATGCCCTAGAGCATGACATCATATACACTTGCTTACAACCATTCCAGGGTCCAATATGGTTGTGGGTAAACATCTTGCTTGAATATTTATTTCCCCTTGGCTCCCTCTCCTTAAGACTTGCCAAAGCTAGTCACAAAACACACAGGCAACCAAAATCTAGTTTCACTGGAACTCATTAGAATATTTGAAGTTTGGCTGTTGCCATCGAGGTCTGACGATTCAGCTGGTTCCCACACAGTAACGATTATGTTGTCATTCCCACAAGGAATCAATTTCCTCTGAAAAATTGGATCGAAAATTGTGGATTATATCATAAACAGCAAGCTGTAGATGAAGGCTGAAGATCAATTTGCACAGTAATGAACCTGAGAGAAAAAAAAAAAAAAATGGGATTGAGGAATAAACAGATTTTTTTTAAAGGAACAAAAGGGACTGGGAATTACTGGGAAATAGGGATCTCACACCACATTCAAATGCCATGATACAATAAGAAAACTAAACTATATAAAAAGAGATGAAACATAAAGGTTATTAAGTGACATACTAATCATACTTGGTTTTCTAACATTAATACTGGTAGTACACAGACGTTTGATCGTGTAGATCTTATTTTAGCTTTGCACTTGCTTTTGATATGCTCTCTTTGCCGAAATGAGCCATATAATGATCCATCAAATGGAGCTGACCTTTTCACTGTAGCTATGATGATGATTTATTGTCACATGTGGAAACTGTTTAAGCTTGCTAGTAGTCAGATATCACAGAGGCTTCTCATCACCACGTGCAAAACACTTTGATGAAAGAAAATCTTCTTTACCCATACAGCTGGCACAAGTTGTTTTAATACCTAAATAAAACATCCCATAACTACTGCATTTTGGTATATTGTTTTTGAAATAAAAACACATTATATTGACGCTTTATATATGTACTTAAAGTGAAACCTACCAGTTAGGTATTCTATGTTTCCAAAATGATTTATTTTGGTTGTATAAAACAAGATGAATTTGCACAAATCCATAAACTGGATTTTTTTTTTCTTATAGGCAGAGTTTTTAAAATGCAACACTGTGAAATGTTACAAACACATTTTGTGCTTGCTGGGTTGGTTTTCTTATTTGTTTCATGATTTTAGTATGAAATGACAAAAGCAGTAATGAAAATGTAAATATGTACTTGCTTAGTGAACTTTAAAACGCTAAACAAAAATGCCCCCGTCTTTTTTATATTCTTATAACCCTTTATTGTTGTGCAAAGAAGATAAACTGTATACTAACACACCATAAAGTTCTCCTTAAACACATTAACCGACACATAAAATTACACCTGTTAAAATTATCTATATTTACAAATTGGGAAATCAAACTAATATGAACATTAAAACTGATAGAGTTCTGTCATTAATTACTCACCCACCCTCTACACCTGAAAGACCTTTGTTGGCCAATTTCAAAACACTGCTTCATGAAGCTTTGAATATTTATGAATCTTTTGTTTCGAATCAGTGGTTTGGAGCGTGAAAGTCATGTGATTTCAGTAAACAAGGCTTCATTACATCATAAGCGTTTCGAAATTTCAATGGTTCACCACTGGTGGGCGTGACTTTGGCAGTTTGATACACGCTCCTAACCACTGATATGAAACAAAAGATTTGTAAAGCTTTGAAGCTTCATGAAGCAGTGTTTTGAAATTGGCCTCACTGAGCCATCGGATTTTATCGAAAATATCTTAATTTGTGTTCCGAAGATGAACGAAGGTCTTGTGGGTGTGGAACGACATGAGGGTGAGTAATTAATGACAGAATTTTCAATTTTGGGTGAACTAACCCTTTAAAAGTTGCACTGTTCATAGCCAATGACTGAAAAAAAATTGTTTGTACAGTTCACAATACCAGCAACTGTAAAATGATGTGTTCACTTTGTACCAATGCTACCTTCGATGAGTGAAAGTATTTGGTTTACTTGAACTCATAATAAAAATCATGTTTCAGAGTACCTGCTCTGAATGTTCTGGGATTATGATACAAATACACAATGGAAAATGTTGCTGTACTACTAAATACTCTCCATAAAAAGCAAAAGTCTGATTTATTGAATGTTTATCTGTCTTCAAATGCTGATGCTGGCGAATTGTTGAGTCTAATGGATGGTACCTAGTACAGTTAAAGGGTTTGTTCACCCAAAAATGAAAATAATGTCATTTATTACTCACCCTCATGTCATTACTCACCCTCATGTCGTTCCACACCCGTAAGACCTTTGTTCATCTTCAGAACGCAAATTAAGATATTTTTGTTGAAATCCAATGGCTCAGTGAGGCCTGCATAGCCAGCAATGACATTTCCTCTCTCAAGATCCATTAATGTACTGTAATGTACTAAATATGTAAAACATTTAAATCAGTTCATGTGAGTACAGTGGTTCAATATTAATATTATAAAGCGACGAGAATATTTTTAGTGTGCCAAAAAAAAACCAAAATAACGACTTATATAGTGATGGCCGATTTCAGAGCGTTATGAATCACCAAAAATATTCTCATCGCTTTATAACATTAATATTGAACCACTGTACTCACATGAACTGATTTAAATATGTTTTTAGTACATTAATGGATCTTGAGAGAAGAAATGTCATTGCTGGCTATGCAGGCCTCACTGAGCCATCGGATTTCAACAAAAATATCTTGTGTTCCGAAGATGAACGAAGGTCTTATGGGTGTGGAACGGCATGAGGGTGAGTAATAAATGACATTATTTTCATTTTTGGGTGAAGTAACCCTTTAATGGTTTCATAGCAGCCTGGCTCTGTAACCATTGTTAAAACAAGATTGTTGTGAAGTGGCTCATACATAGAATTGTGCATGAGCTCTTTTCTAAGTGTGTTGAAAGCCTATACATAGTGTATTGTTGTTCAGAGCAAGCTCCATGTTTGGGGATTGTGCATGTGGGCCTCTAAGATTCCAAAGAGTCCCCACCATCGTCTTGTTTAGAGAGAGACCTCCATGTCGACGTCTACCACCATCTACTGCAAGATGGTAACTCTGTCCAGAAAGGCAGTCAGTGTATCACCATTTGGGTTATTTTTAAGTTGTATGTCTATCTATTCATGACTTTTGGGCAGGCTCCCCTGGTGGTCCAGGTGTTCCAGGCGGCCCCGGTGGTCCTACAGGGCCTTTCATTCCTACCGGTCCAGGAGGTCCATGTACCCCTGGGAGTCCAGCTTGTCCCCGTATTCCTGGCGGTCCTTTGAGGCCAGGAATTCCATCCTTCCCAGGAGCCCCCATATCACCCTTCTGTCCCTTTTCACCACGAGGCCCTGGGTGCCCTAAAGACCCTTTTTCTCCTTTAAGTCCTGGCCCACCTTTCATCCCAGAAGCTCCTTGCTCACCTTGATCCCCCTTAATTCCTATAGTGCCCTTTAATCCTTGAGGTCCACGACTTCCTACAAGTCCCCGGTCTCCTTTCAGTCCTGATACACCTAGAGGTCCTTTGGCTCCCGGTTCTCCCCTGCTTCCCTTTGGACCTGGTGGACCAGGCATACCTATTAAGAATCCAGAAAAAAAGACATTAGACTCTTCAAGAACAAGCAAGTGAAGCTATTTTATAGACACTACAGCAGGGCTCTTCAAATCTGGCCCTAAGGATCACTGTCCAGCAGAGTTTAGCCCCCAATCCTAAACAAACGCTCCTGAACAAGCCAATCAAGGTCTTCAGGTTTTGATCAGGGTTGGTGTTAAACTCTGCAGGACAGTGGCCATTCAGCGAACTACAGGTAGACAACAACCTTTCAGAATAGTGAAGTTCTGGATCAGCTTTGCATGACTGGTGTCCACTAGCTTCATCTCCTCCATCACCAGTGATAAGTTCCTCACATCAGCTTCAAGGCGTACGTTCAGCATCATATACTGCATTCTCAGAGTGTCGGCTAGGTGAAGGAGAAGCAAGACTGTGTTGTTTAAGTTCTGCAAATCTTCTGTGTGACTGCCCAGTCTGGATTGACAAGAGGAACTCTCTATGTTGATATACTTGTACATGCTCTGAACATGGCTGACGGTTGCATTGATGCTGGAAGAAACTGTGTCGATCTCCATTTCAATGGAGTTCATTCTTGCATCCAATGTTACAAATCGTTCCCCGGTCCGGTTTTCGTAGTACTTTGCGTGGTACTGGTGGTCATGCATGTTCTCTTCGTGTTCGTCAATGTAAGACGAGACATTGTCCAGTTGCATCTGAAGGTTCATGACTTGCAGAGTGAGGTCATGTACCATCTCTGAACTCATGCTGATACGCTGGTGAGTGGCAGAGACACCATTTTGAACAGCCCTCACGGTCTGCATGGTTAGGCTAGCATTGGATTTCAGGGCACTTAAAACTCTACTGTAATTCTGCCAGTCCGCTGTAATTTTTTGGAGCACCAAGGTCTCCTCTTCGGCCTTCCTCTGAAGAGCACCTATCCACAATGCACTAAGGGCAACAGTGGTGTTGACTTGTTGCATTGTGGCCTTCAAATCATACTGATCCTCAAGAACGTTTTTCATCCCTTGATCAGTTTCATTGATGACAACCTGCCAGCCAGTTACCTGATCCAGGTATTGGCCCAGAGACTGGTTTATACGCTTAATGAGGATTCCAAAGGCCTGGAGGTCCCTTGTCATTCTGTTGCTGGATTGCGTAAGACTTTGCTGAGATTGGGTCGCCTGGTCCAACTGCTGCTTTTGACTGAGTACCATCTTCTGGATCTCCTCAAACTCCTTCTTCAGTCTGGCAATCTCCTCTTGGAATTGTGCAACATCTAAGCAGTTGGAATAGTTGTTTGCAGTGCTGATATCTACAATATAACCACCAAACCGTGAATCTCTTGTACTGCTGACACAAAATACACTGCATGAAAATACAATTGTGTTTTAACATTCTGAGCATTCTGTGTGCACGGCTGTTTCTTAGGTTATTATTTTGGGTATAAATTATTTCTCATGTGGTTTTACTCACTGAGGGGTTCACCGTTCACAGGAAGTGAACCGAGAGATTAGACAAACAAATTAGATAAATCTAGCAGGCCTATTTTAAACAGAAGCAACGGTGTGAAAACATGGTTTTCTTTTTGCAGTTTCACTTTCCTGTTGTAGATCCATTAACTAAAACTAAAACTATTAAAATAGTTTTTTTTTAGTAATTGAAATAAAAAATTGTTAAAAAAATGTTAAACTTTAACAAGTTTAAACTGAAGAACTTCTTTACTAAATTATTACTAAAACTTTACTAAAACTGAAATATAAATAAATTAAAGCCTTATACAAATTTAAGAAACTAATAATAAAAATGACAAAAGCACATAAAATTATTAAAACAAACTAAAATTGAAAATATAAAATAATTCAAAATAATAATAACAACTATATTAGTATATAAATATTAAAATAACACTAATGTCTAGTAGTAAAATTCATGTACTGTAAAACAAGAATTCTTACCTTTTATGCTCTCCTGGACTTTGGAAATGTGTTTGTGATAAAATGATTCCTCTTCAGATAAGCTGTCAACTCTCCTGAAGACTGACAAGACAAATGTATTAATATTAAAACTGTCATTTTAGAGAATTAGGTGGTGTTACAAACAAACAAACAAACAAACAAGAAAGCAAAAAAAAAAAAAAAAAAAAGTTAAATATAAATGTCTAATTCTAATAAAAAATGTGAAATTGCATAACACTGGAATGTTGGAACAATACACAGGTTTGGAATTCTTATCTGAACCTTTCTTCACACACCAAGACTCAATCTTGGACTACGGGGACTGGTAAAGTGTAATGGACCCTTGCATGTGGTTGTAATTTATTTTCCAGCTGTATGTCTGCATGTCACCTGCTGTATTTTAAAAAGCTGCTAAAAGGAAATTGCTTACTTTTTGTCACTAAACAGGATGCTTGCGTTACTTGATTTGACTTGTCTTGTGCAAACTTCAGATTCACTTCCTATATAAAATTCCTTAAAATAATAGCATGCATATTACACGCATAACTGCTTTCAACAACATTTTTGAGGAGTTAAAGCAATATGAAACAGATGCGTGTGTGTGGCATCATTCTGAAATATCTTGTAGTTAGGCCTGTTTTTGAAACCATCATCTTGTCATGATATATTTTTCATCAAACCAAACAACATTTTTCTTGATTTATTTTGCCACAGTTTAGCAATGTTGTGATCTGATGTGGTAGTATTACATCCTGTCAGTGTGACAATGCTCATGAAGTTCTCGTTGGAGACCCATTGCATTTAAAACGTGGATTTGTTATTGTATAATATAATTATAAGGAGACGTTTGTGTAAATGGTGAAATGTCTTGAAGGTATGATTCGCAGTTATTTCACTACTGACTTTTGTTACGCTTTCATGCTCGTAATTGGGGCAAAAGATTCAGATTTGGCATATAACATCACACATGATGTGAGATTTAGAGTGTGGCTCCACACAAGGAAATGTTTTGGCCTGCTTCTCTAAAATCTGGAGATTGTTCAAAAACCACACTGCATCTTGTAAGTCTGAAGGATGAAAATCAGGGTGTCCTAAATTCCTTTTCTCTGGCCCATATCTGTCTCCCTTCCAGGAGTGTGTCTTCTCATGTGGAAATCCTCAAATTAATTTTATCCATTGCTGATTCAAGACCAAGTATTTGTATCTGCCTTTCAAATATGATTGTTCAGCTCACCAAGAAAATTATTGTGTTGAAAACACAGATTATTAGTGATAGTGTTGCAGTGCTGTGAAATCTTACCAAGGGATGCCAAGACAGCCACTGCAATAATGAGCAAAGCTAAAAAGCCATAGAGCATTTTGACAGCTAGCTGAAGAGAATGTGTCTGCTGACATTTAATACATCCTCCTCTTGCCCTTCCTGTTGACACAAAAAGACACTCATAAAGAAACCTGGTATTCCTGCCGGATCTGAACTTTATCATAAATGAACCATTATATCCTAACTGTTATATAAAAAATTAAAACCTGATCCCAGACAGACTATTAACATCTAAATACATAGATGTGCCTGAAAAAACAAACAACAACAACAACAAAAAAACAGTAGAGAGATTCTATTTAAATTGGATGTGACTAATAATTCAACTGAGCTTGCAAATTCTGTAAAATAAGCTTTTCAAAGCCTAAACGCCATCAATAACTTAACATTTAAAACAGACGTACAATAAACAATCATGAACAAAACCATGGTAGATAAATGTCAACACATGTTCATATACACACACTAAAAAGGTATTATATAAGTCAGACCATTACAAAAAAAAAACAAAAACAAGATGTGTCATATTTGTGGAGATCACAGATATCAAAAACTCTCTTTTACAAACTCCATCTTTTGTACTCTGTGATGTCTCATTAATAAGCAGAGTAATACGCTTGAAGAAAGATGATTTTTCTAACCTCTCAAGGGAGGAATTTCCTCTTCTTCTCCAGTTAAGTCCTCCTCTACAAAGAGAAATTGCACAAAACACAAATAGTCACGACTTTAAAATTTATAACATCATACTTGAATGTAATCATAATCCTATTAAATCATCGTTCATTGTATTGGCTAATCAAACACAGTTCCTCTTAAGACTCATCATTTACCTCCTGCACAGTACAAAAACATTGTACCATCATATTTTCATCATGTCAGGTCTCAGACTTTAATTGCAGGAGATTATAAGAGGACAACTAGATCCACTGCAGGGATTAAGCACATACTTGGTCTTATAACTCTATATCAAGAGGGTCTAAATAAAACTGTAAGAAGAAGAGAAAGTCTCCACATACCATTAAAAAGCTGGTTCTCGTAGCCACAATAGCTATCTGCAAGAGGGGGAAAAAATCAGCAGGGTTGATGTATGTGTTCGCAAATCAAGTTCAATAGATTATCTCAGAGAAGGACAAACACATTCGCTTTATCACCAGAAACATGAAATCATAAACTAAGAGCTAAATAATTATAAGGCCTGCTTGCTAATACTCCCTTCAAGACACAAACCAGTGAACTTGGACCGATTAATACTAGATCAGGTCACAGTTGGAAAGAACCTTAGCTATATTAGCGCAATTAGCCTACACGAAATTGGTGAGGGAAGTGTTTTCACTAAATTAGATGGGATCTTTTGGAGGATTTATTCCACATGGGAGGAATAAAATTGCCTGAGAATATTTTGCACATCAGCTTCGAAGTTTTACAAATCTTTTGTTTTGAATCAGTGATTCAGAGCACCAAAATCACATGATTTCAGTAATTGAGGCTTCGTTATATCATAAGTGTTTTGAAACTTCAATAGTTTTTAGTAGCTTTCTGGGCATTGAAAAAGGGAGTGTTATTGCTGGCGATGCAGGCCTCACTGAGCCATTGGAATTTAAGAAATATATCTTAATTTGTGTTCTGAAGATGAACAAAGGTCTTACGGGTGTGGAACGACATGAGGGTAATTAATGACAGAATTTTCATTTTTGGCTGAACTAATCATGTATATTGTGTCAGAAAAAATGTATCTGATTATGTCAGATAAAACTTAAGCAAAACATGGTCAGGTCAAAGTGTCTGAATAATTTTTGGTTCCAAATTTTTTTTATCAATTTTACTGGTAGTCCACTGTATGAAGAATTTTGGGATATAATATTTCACAGTTTACTTTATTTTGCTATCCTCACTTACATAAATGAACTATAGTGTTCTGCACCCACTAGTAAAATATATAAAAAAAATGTTTTTTTTTTTAAATAATTTTTGGTTTGACTGTATATATAGCTCTGACATGCAAAATATTAAATATTCCCAAGATATTTTATTCCTCTTTCTCTCTCTCTCTCTCTCTCTCTCTCTATATATATAATATGAAATGTTTGCACTTTATTTTACAGTGCATGCACTTACATGTACTTAGTGTTCTTACCCAAGGAAGTGGTGGGTAATATAAGATAACTTATATAAGTTAAATTTAGGGGTAGGTTCTTGATTAGTACCTAGTTATTAGCCAGTTTTTGTAATTACTATAATAAGTACATAGTATGTACATGGGGAACAGGACTGTAAAATAAAGTGCTACCAATTAAATTAATAAATATTAAAATATTTCTTGGCTGCAACACCAAGAGATGGTTGGCCAGGAGCAATAGGCTTTGGGTGGGAAAAACCACAGCTGTTCTGGCCAAATGCCACAAAAATAAAGGTGTGGTGCACACATAGCTATGAATAGAATAAAGGATGAATGTTATTGCATATAGCACATCTGGAAAAGCATTGTCAGCAGAGGGTTATCCAGACTAAGCTTATTTCAGCCACTCATGACAGTTAGTAACCTAAATAGCTAATGACTTAATGAAGTACAACCAAAACATTGTATGAGGTGCTTCAAGTGAGGAAAAATTGGACTATATGCCATCAGAACATCTAAGCTTTATCAACAAGAGACAAAAATTTAAAAAAAAAAAAAAAAAAAAAAAAAGGGAGTCTCCAAACTGAATCATGAGGGAAGACCTTGTTAAGCCTGTTCTATTTTCTGTCTGAGATACCACAAAGCCTGCTATTCCATGGGAAGAAGGAAGCAATACACATGAAAATGTTAAGGCATCTCTATGGAAGGTTGCAATCTACAGTGTTCTGGAGAGTCATGGTTGCATTGGAGACAAGCCAGGGTTTGCTTTATAAAAAATGGGAAAAATTGGGCATCAACTACACAAAGGAATGGTGACTCAGTGTCTCTACCTTTCATCTGGAGAGCACTGGGTTGGTACTGAAGTTGTTACTGGAGATATGCCAGTCATTACAGCCAATGATGCTTTCTCTTTACTGGACACTATTGTTCAGCAAGCACTTTTAAAATAACATCTCTCAAAACCACAGTCTCAGGGAGTTTACACCTGCTTCGTTTTATGTTGGTTTAAAATCTTGGGTCTGTATTTTTCAAACTCCAGGCTTGGAGCCATACTTTGGCATGCCAAACCTGCTAAGCTCATGATGAGATTGTTTATACCTACTACTCAAGCCGCTGAGGTCAGGTCTACCAGAGCCAGAGTGCTAGAACGGGCAAAAGCTTGATGAGGGAGAAAGTGGAGAGACTTTACATATCCCCACCAGTCCTGGCTACACAGGTGGCTCGGAGCAGGCGCAACCTTGGGTCTTGTGGTAGTGTGAGTGTTGCCAGCAGTACAGAGGAAAAGGAGGGGACCCTCCAGTCTAGTCTGGATGTCTGAATTCCCCTTGAAAACATTGCTTACATGGAAAGAACCATCGAAAAGCACTATGGCGGGGTCAAGAGAAGTACTTGAGAAGTATAAAAGAGGCAGGATATTTAATTAGCTTGACGGGTCATTCAAGGATCTGGAGGAAATGGAAAGTTTCTAGATGTCGTTAGAAGTCTGAGAGCATAAGGTGAATATGCCAGTGTTTATAAAGGGTTGGCAGTCAAAATTCAAAATACAGTTAAATGAAGTAAACAACTTTTAAACGAAGCAGTCTTCAGTTTGCATGTTATGCAACAATATAATACAGTAAATGGATCTCAAAAAAATTGAAATCTGGCCACGTCTGCAGTTTCCTCTCCAAATCAACAGCATTTGTTAACCTTAGAACATAGAAATAATATTGCACTGTAAAAGAATATGATCCATGTCACATTAGCATGGACACAATTTAGGTAGCATTTGAAGGATACAATCTTAAAACATCAGTTATCTCAGGTGTACATACATAAGTAAAACAGTCCACTTGGGCAGATGTTACAACCAGCTATGAAAACAACATCTGTGCCCTGACCAAACATTACAGGCTGAAATTTCACTCTGGGTCTTTGAAACACTGTGAGAATAACTACAACCACATGAATTACAATGGTGGCATGTAAATACTAATCTGAGGCAATAATATATTGTCTGCGCCCATTTTAAAGACTTGGTCACCAATAAGTACCAAAATACACTTACTCCATCAAAACATGGTTGTCAAAATATTTAGTCTTTTCTTCACAATATGTAATTTGTTATGAGGTATCCTTTCAGTTCATCATCTTTTCCACAAATACAGCAAGGGCAATGAATGTTTATACAACTCAAGAGTTGAGAACTCTTTGGATAACAAGGCTTAAGAGGTCAGAACTTCACAATGTCAAAAGTTTGAGGTTGAGCTCTTCAACACCTTCTAGAGTGGCCAAAGATGTCTGAGGATTCTCCTAATCCTTTAAATGGAAAGCTACTTGATGAGGTGTTCTCAAGGGTATCTTCTGGGGCTTTGCTGTCCAAAAGAACGAATTGGCATAGTGTACATGATCTCTAAATGTGGGTTCAAGAGTTTGCCTAGTGTTCCCATGCCTTTAAATGGATACACTGAAAAGCACCAAAACACAGGAAACATACAGTAATACTGGTATTATGTGACCAGATGAATGCAGTGGGTATAAAACATCTGACAGGAACGCCTGCAGCTTGCGATGGGAAGCGGAGGCAGAGGGCAGGGTCTTTCCAAACCACAGAAACCCAACCACAACTAATAAAGACAAGTGTCTCTACAGTTCTACTTGATGTACAACTGCTTTACACGCATTTTTAAAAGTATGTGCACTTCTACCATATAGTTCAATAGAGAGTAATTGAAAACATTCTTAATATATATTGTAGTTTACAAAAATCAAGGAATAAATCTCACCCCTACACTCCCATCTTTAGACATCTGCATGTTTACAGTCACACATTAATTACATTAAAAATACATGTTCTGGGATGTTTAAGAGGCTCTTAAAGACAACCCCATTTGGCTTTAAAAACCCAATTTTTCTTTGACCATTTTCTTTGGTCCTTCCATCTTCAGTGCAGACACTGATTTTACCAAGTGCAACTTTGTTGATCCTGGAACTTTGACGACATCCCAATCAACCAATCAGGTCTGAGAGACAAGTTTACAGTTCATGTCAACTTCAGGCGTACAACCAGCAGGGTTAGGTGCTTCTACATCAGTGTTATTCATATCATTTCCCTCTGATTTTAGGGATAACTTATGGGTAAGCTTAGGTTTAGGAATATGGTTAGGACTATATATATTTAAACAGGAATGTTGTTCCAGGATCAACAAAATTTGTTGATCCAGGAATGTGTCTAACTTGGCAAAATCAGGACGTGCTGTGTTTAATTATAAACAAATATGTTGCGCAAATGTGTTTCATTAGATCTGATACACTTCAATTAGATGTAACCAAGAATAAGAAGAGCCTGTTTGCCCCTTTATGTCTATTACAAATAGATTCATTGGTCAGATCTTGGGAAAAAAAACAGCTGAAGGAAATGTATGCCTGTGCGGTTAACACTGGCTCCACACCTGCTGCCCACACTTGAAGAATGAAGAACTTCCCGCACATCTCTCACGGCATGAGGAATGCATTAGGAGCCATGCTTTTTCATGAGTCTCTGGTTTATGCATTTACAGAGAGAAAAGTTTATCTTCATTTTGGATATGTTTTCTTATAAATTCAAGATCCAAAGGATGCAGATCTACATGTTCCACTTGCCTTCAAAAAGAACTGGCTTGACTTTAATGAAAACCAATGGTCTTATATTATTCTGTGTTGACTAGAACCAGCATCGAAAATGCTGCCCCTTCGATGTGGTTCATCTAAAAATTCAATAGCAAATAGTGTTAAGCTGAGAGTGGTGAAGGTATGATGTATTTTGCTGTCAAAGTAACAGAAACACAAACTTGCATCCAACATCAACAGCTTCCTGCTTTCTCTAGACCCTCAGAGTTTCAGTTTTGAATGTGTGCTGTCAGCATGCTCATGTTTGCCAGTATTTACAAGTATTACTCACATGAATAAAAAAAAAAAAAAAAAAAAAAAATTAGTCAAAGTATGAATCAATAGAAAGAAACATTGCTTACCTTTCATGTTGATTCTGTAAAACACCCCAGGTCAATTTGGTAAATATGTGTGTGGAGACAAAATATATTTCACCTGTCTGAACGTTCAAACTTGGGATGTATTTCAAAGCCTTATCAGAATCCAGAGCATCATTCAAGAAGAATACTGGTTTGCTTACAAGAAATATCTGCAGACTAATCCAATGTTGAGGACTCTTGTGGGTGCAGCATCCAACAGCTGGTGTGTCAAGAGGACCCCTCTATAACATGCTGCCTCTTTGCTATAGAACTAGTGGAAAGTAATACCTTGGACAGTAACCATGTGCAGCTTTGGGAAACATGCCGGAGAGAGGGAGTGATTGTTTCTGTGTGGGAAAGGGAGGGAGTCGATGAAGGGAGAAGGAGGAGAAAAGGAGGTGGGACACAGTGCATGTGCTTCAGTGAGTCAGTCTTGAGCACTGGCCTAATTGTTAACAAATGTTTAGCATTGGAGCAACAGGCACCTTTATCTTCTGTTGCCTTTTGTTGTTGAGAGATTTACAAATTATGTTTGCCATATAGAACAAAAAGGAACATGCTGTTCCCGAAGAGTTTGTGTTGAGAGGAGAGAGAATTATTATTGTGCTATTAATGCTTGTGAATGCAAAGTGTAGCTTCATATGTTTTGCATACACATTTTCTGAACTACAGACAGTGTATATATGCTTAAAATGCCAATGTCAATGTTCTATTGAGCAATATTAGGATTCAGTTTAAAATTAAGTCATTCCAGTCATGTATCTTTTGTGATGGATTTTTTTAATTAATCATAACTAACATTTCTTCTTCCTTGCAGGAATAACATTTATATGCTTTTGAAACCTAAATGTCCTCAAACTTTAGGCCTAATTCAGTGCGTGTCTGAATCACGTCCAAAAATAAGAAAAGGGGAAATGAAACTTGGGGACAGCTAGACAACCATCTAAATATAAAAGCCCATGATATTGAGTAACCAATGAACTAATAAACAGATCTTGCTTTACCAAGTAACAGGAGGGTTTGACATATGAAAAACCAATCATATTGTAGAATGTTTTGCCATGCTCCTATCCTATATAAACTGTATTCTTTTTGCTGGTGAGATTCTCTGTGATTGGTATGAGGTCCTCCAGCCGTGAATAAAGCATATTCTAAGGCATAGTCTGGAGTCTATCTGGTTATTGCTGTGCAGGAAGTTAGGGAACACTAGAGACCTTATTCCCAAGTGATAGTGTTCAAAAGGGTCAAGACGCTGACCGACTCGAAGCCAGTTGTCGACTAGTAGAATATTTTGAGTGTTGCCAGTAGACGCTTGGGTGTCGACTAGGAGATGCCCCAGGTAAACTTAAGTCAGGTGCGTAGGGGAAAATCTGTCACACTTTATATAATGGAAATGAGAATTTGGTTCACAAAAAAGTTTGGAAAATCTATAATGCAAAATTCATAGTTAATTCCATAAACTGGGATTATTAATATATTAAATTAATTAATACGATTCATTTTTGTGATATAGTGAATATATTTTTAATAAAAACAATAGTCATTGAGAGGGGAGGAAATATGATTTAAGTTTAGCTTGACTGTTTCATTAAAATTTAGTTAGCTTATCCGAATATATTATTATAAGTTATAAATTTAAATAAAGTCAACCTGCAACCCCTTCTAAGTTTAAGGAATTAAAGGAATAATTCTGTTATTAATTTCTCACCATCATGTAATTTCAAACTCTTTCATTTTTCCCACTTAAAAGATGTTTTACCATGAAAACATAATATAGTTCCATAAAATTACCACAAAAACCATCTAAATGCCAAACTTGTTGCATGGAGTCAGGCTTGATTTCAATGAAGCTAAACTGGATTTTCACGTGTCTCATAACATTGCAGATTTGAATATGTGGAAGCATAAATGTGATTTAAAAGATTTTCAGTAATGTACAATATTTCTGTTTGTTCCTTACACAAAACTATTGTATGGCTTCAGAAGATTTGGAATAGGCTCAAATAGGCCACTTTTACTGTACCTTTTTGGATTCTGACATCTGTGATCACAGTGAATTTCTATGTATATAAAAGAGCAGCATGAACATTCTTCAAAACATATTGTTCCACAGCAGAAACTAAGTTTTGCAACAAATGAGGGTGAACTATCATTTTGGGTAAACTATTGCTTTAAGACTATATGTTTGTAATTTGTAATTAGCAACATCTTGTTTAAAAAAAAACAACAAACAATTCATTACATAGAATGTTATTCTATTTGGGTTTCAAATACCTTTGGAGGCACATGACTTTTACCTCTTTTCATTTACTGTTATTCTCCTTCCACGACATATCTTTGATGGCTTCTGTTTCTGATTAAGCATGTGAGCCTGTTAGTATAAAAAAAACTGATTCATTAAAACCATTTAAAATTTTAAATCATGTAATAGTCAAGACATGTCAATCATGGCCTCAAATGTAAAGACATCACAGAATATTTTTACAGAATAGTTACCATGTTATCAAGTGAGAAAGGTCAAATTAGGACAGGAGATTCCAGGAATTCCGTGTCCCATATGGGCGTTTTGCAATCACGGATTCCATTCATGGAGCAGGGATTTGGGAAAAAGAAGATGATGATATAAGGTTTCTTTTCATCCTTATGTGTTCATAACAAAAACAAGCTCACTTCTGCTCCACCTCAAGATCAGCTCTCCCATTTTTCTGTTATTGTTCTTCTGTGATCACCTAAGAGAACAAAACAAGTTGAAAAAGAGTAAGAAAAAACATTAGAAACAAAGAAAGAAGAGAGTAAAATTGTTGTCTGAAAAGAAGAGTAACCTTCACTTAATGTAATTAGAATGTAGTACCATTGTACTAAATGAACATAAAAATATTCACATACCATGGTGTTTAAAGAAGACCATTGTTATACCATGGGACATGGTAAAAAACAATGCCAATACCATAATACTTGTTTGATAGTGTTCCATTTAGCCATTACACTCACTTACAGTCTGTGTTAACACTTCCTAATCCATTGTTCTCACAAAAGCAGCTCTATAAACAAAAAACTGGACTGAATTTAATTGATCAAAATGGTATGATGTTTCTCATTTAACTTGTGTGCAAGATCTCACTTGGATGTTCATAGTTCACAATTTTAGCTTTGTTGTTAATATTTGCGCAGCTGTGGAAGCAAATGTGATTTTAATAAATGAGCTGATTGAGATTTATTACATGTTTACTGAGGAAAGAACAGCGACATGCTGACAGCTAGTATGAAACTGCATTTAATGATGTTGTGCAATTGTAATGGTTATGGTTTATCAAATTTCACCAGTATCTAATAATATTTTTGGGACTGTTGGATTAAAAACAACTAAAAAAAACAACAACTTATCTTTAAGTGAATGAGAGGTTTAGCAGATGTTCTGCTGTTAATTGCACAAGTGTACCTACATGTGTGTTAAAGCAGAGTGTTAGCATGCATGAAATTACTCCAAAACCACCAGTTTTGATCTGCTTGCCAAAACCATAAATAATGGCAGCAAATAGAGTAGTGTTTAATAGACTGGCACGAAAACCATCTGCCATTTAATATGCTTTCAAACTGATTCAGAGGTCTTTACTAGTAAATAAGTTACAGAACTGGCACTTGAAATGTTCTACAGCACACATGATGCTTGTTGGAAGTAAGGAGATTCATAATATATGAAAACAAAATTTTGCACATCTGTTCTGGGGTTTTCTTTCTAAAATGTCTCTTCAACTGTTATCCATATTTATGAAGATGTTGTTGTTTACTTGAAATGCCTTTCTGCTTGTGACCCCACAGCTGTGCTTTCCGCCTCTGCCTTTCATAGGAATTACTGCCACCCAGAGGACAAAACTAAAGTTACTTGAAGGATTTGTGTTGATATTTAAATTATATATAAAGGTACACTATGTAACTTTTGGCCCTCTAGCACTTAAAATGAAACTGCATGCATTTTACAGACAAATTAAATGACCCTTCCCAATGATTTACAATTAAATCTGTTAGAAAGCTACACATGACAAGTTATCTGGTCAATAAATCTCACTTGTGTAATGAAAAAACGTCATCTCCACGTCGCTTTTACAACATTTCAAATCCCTCAGTTCTTGCCATCTCCGAAAAGCCAAGCCAAGCCAATCTTGATTCTTGTTTTATTACGAGCTTGGTCATATTCTCTTTTTTCCAGCAGACTCTCCTGTTTGCCATTTTTTTTAACGGGTGATTCCCCGTAGGTTCAAGATTTTGCGTGTCTATATCAACCTTTCTCACTCGTTGTGACAACAACTAACCACACCATATACAAGTCAAGGTTGCTGGAGCGACTTTTCTCCTTTTTGGATTTTTTCCCCCTCCTTTTTGGATATGACGAGGGAAGCACAGTCTAGTGACGTATGTATGCAATTTCCCGCGAAACCATCCTGACAGGTCTAATGCTGCATATCAGACAAGTGGGAATTTGGACTTTTCCTACCTCCTTCTAGGAAATAACATCTGGAATGCCACTCAAAGTGGGACATTCGACCTCTGAACTCGGGGTACATCGATCAATCCCGACGCGTCATTTGACGTCACTTTCAAGATGTCGGCAAGTCCTGTTTCTAATGAGCATAAACGTAAAAACAAACTTTAACATTACAAATTATGTTAATGTAAAGATACATTCGTTTTTGCTTTTCGTCAGCTGTTTTCAAAATATATTATGTTATTTTTATTCTGTTTTTGCCATAACTGACACAAAAACACGACATGCTCTCCTTGTTTTGTGGCGACATCACATGGTCAACATGTGAACGTCACGTGTGATTGACTGGAACACACCAAGGTCTGAAGTGTGGGACATTTAGATTGGGATATTGATACTCCCACGTCCAACCTCGTCTTGAACGCAGCGTAATGCTGCCTTCACGTGCTATCGGAAATTAGGGTAATACAAAAGAACGTTTCGAGAGAAGGATTATGTATTTACTCAGTATGTATATTTGGCTAATTTTAAACAACAACAACAAAAAAAGTTTCATAATGTACCTTTAAAAACTTCACATTTGAAAATTGAGTAAAAATAAAAAAAGGAAATTTCCTTTCACAATGGCAGGAGAAACAAAATGTTCTGGCAAAGGCAACGTGCCAGTAGATATGAAATCCCAGTGTGTTCGCATTTAAAATGCCAAGAAATAGGGTGGAACTTTTAATACTTTACAGCGTGCTGTGAGTGATATTGACAGAGGAGGACCACTCACTGGTATTGTTTATGAGGTGAGATCTCCATTTGAGAGGACAGAGGGTCAAAGAAGGTGATCAGGTCATATTTGCTAGATGTAAATGAAATATGCCCGTTCTGTTGCCACTAAGAAAATGGAGCCACTGCCAGCAGGGCATTGCTATGCAGTTACTAAGCAGTCACTAAGCAGTCACTCACTGTTCCAAGTCAAAACAGCACACTCTAATTCTGGTCTCCAGATATGGCTTAGTTCCCTCCTTCAGTGTTGGTGTCTGCCAGGTGAAATCTTAACTTTGATTGTTTAGAAAAGTAATAACACCTTTCCTCAACAAGCCACATGATTTGTGCAGGGTGAGTTAAAGGGATAGTTAAAAAAAAATCTGAAAAAAAAAGAAAAAAGTCTTGCTCTCAATTTGTTCCAAACCTGTATGAATTTCTTTTTTCTGCTGAACATAAAAGAAGATATTTTGAAGAACATGAAGAGGGAGTGTTTGTCTGGCCGTGTTGGTTCTTTGTGCAGATGTCCTGTGGGGAAAGTATGGGTTTAAACATGCTCCTACAGAGTGCAATATTACACAGCGTAAAAAACAAGCTTTGAATCACCAAATTTTAGAACATTATGAGCTCTGCTTTTTCTGATATTTAGATTCCTCTGGCTCGGTCACAAAAAGCTAAATCAATTCTGAGACTAAGGGATGAAAGCTACATGACAAGCTATGACTTGACTAGTGAACTGAAACACCAGTTTCCATCCACTGCAGGAGTGATTTACTGTGATTGTGGCCCAATCTTAATGTGTAATATGCAATAAGTAATGACATGTTTTGGTCAAAGCACACATAATCTCTTACAAAATAGCATGTTTATGTCTGTAATGACTGTGAGCATTATAAGTCTCAGTATAAGTCTCTCCAGAAAGTTTTGCGGGTTTCACTGACATTTTTGCCTTTTTCTTTTTTGTTTTAATATTACAGTGAGTAATGTTATAACCGGCAAAATAAATGGCACATAAATGAAGCCAACTGGTTGACTATATCAGGTCAAATGCATAACATTAACAGGTCTAGTTGAGTGTGCTTATTAAACTCAGGCTTGTTTAACCTGCAAAAAGTTGCACGCTATTTTACTTAGTTTCAGAACTGGTGTTCTACTTCCACATGATTCACCAGATTGTTCTTTGCTGAGCAGATTTAATGTTAAGGTGATTCACCACTAAATGTTGGAACTATCTGACAGTGACAAATTATCCACATGCTGTCTTTGCTGGTAAATTCTAGAAGGCATTTTTCCCGTAAACCCCATGTTCAGTCTCTGCCCCTACAAGCACAGTGAGATGAGCAAGACGATGCAATATTGCCCACTTCTGGTCAGAGAGAGCCTCTGCTGTCGAGAATAACAGTTTCTGGAACAGTCCAAAGCCACAGCCATTCTCATCCCGTGAATCACGTCGTCAACATCACCCAGCCTCCCAGTATATAAACAAATCAGAGGAAGCACAGTCCATCTGCAAGGAAGAAAAAGCATCAAAGCAGGGTGAGTACAGAGAGCACATTATAAGGATGTTGACAATCTTGTTTATTTATATAATTACATTTTATAGATATTATTATATAATATCTTTCAATATAAACATATATGTGAGTCACTATTCAGATTACAGTGATGTAATGCTATTTTGGTGTTTAATGTACTATAAAACTGCGTTGTACTGTAATTAATGCTACATTTATGCACATTACCAAACAACTGAGGAATAATCCACTGCAATCCAGTTTTCCTTGGCATGAGATAGTATAACATATAATTTATGCAGCTTATGAATTACAATCCACCCTCTTGTTGTTAATATTATCCAAAAAGTCTATCTGGGCTGTTTGGCTGAATCGAGTTTGTGTAGTCCCTAGGCGAATCTGTATTGATTTTTTCATTGCAGAGAGGAATTTGTCTCGCAGCCCCAAACTGATGAGGGAACTAAGCTAAGGTCAAGTGCATTCAGAATGCGTACTGTGCCCTAGCAAGATAACATTAAACAAAGCAAATCTCCTCACTCAGAACAAGCCATCTGTGTGATACACTTTGTTTCTTATAAACACCACATGCCAGAGATAAAATTCCAAAACAAATATCACAAGATTAAGCACAAGGACAAGATTCATTTAAACAAAGGAAACAAGAAGATAAAATGGTATGTATGCAACAAACAACATCAAGGCTGTTAGGTTATGAAGAAAGCAAAAAACTGCAAGTCATACACCTTAACACTGCAGAACAGGACAAGATTTCTTTCCGTTCATTGGCTCTTCCTGTTAACATCTGTGCATGTTTCTTATGTAACTAGGCTCCTGGTTTTAACTTGGCTGAGTTGGGGTTTCTATGTACACGTAACCAGAGTAAAATGAGGAAACTTGTGCCCATGACTGAGTCAAAGCTTTTATGATGTTTACTTAGACTCTGGTGTGAATTATGAATTCAGCAGCAGCTGTTGAGGACCAATGGCTTATCTTGCTGTTTAGAAATGTCCAACATGATTAAAAGTGCAGCGTTAACTTACTCGGAATCAGACATTTCTGCAAACTCACAAAACTGGGATTAAGTTCTGTCAGAACAGCAGTTTTGAAAGCTTTAGTGAAGGGGATTTGCTTTCAAATCCATGTAATCACAGAAGGGAACAAATAAACGTTCAAAGGGTCGCAAGTTTACTACACTTTCACTGATTGTGTTCTTCAAATCCTTTTGGTTTGATACTGGTTAAAGGGATAGTTCACCCAAACATGAGTCATGTATGTCAACCTTTATGACCCCATACTTTCACTGTACAAACAAAACATTGATATTAACATGTAGCTGAACTAGTATCTTAAGGGAGAGTAAATATTTTGACTCTTGACATTATACAGCCAATACGGAATACGAAATAGTTTCAAAAAGGACTAAGATGGTACAAAGTGGCACAATAAATCTGTTTGGCCCTCCGCTCAGAAACAACAGGGTCACAGAAAGACAAGGTCACTGACACTATTTGTTTCAGACCTATAAACAGATACACTGATACAATGGATTTATCGCTCAGAGTCTGTAAGAGTGTCTCTCACAAAATGCATTATTTAAAGTGTGGTTTTTGCAATTGTTCATGGTCATAAACTTGCTGAGTCACTTTCACCACACCTTAATTGAGGGAGGGAAAAAAAAAAAAAAAAGCTTCACTACTGAGTAACGCACTATTTTCTGACCACTGTGTTAAACAGCTTCTGAAATCCGGTCACAAGCAGCCACCAAAGATGAAGGTCTTATGGTCTCTGCTGGGGCTTTCTCTACTTTACCTCTCCACAGAGTGTCTGTTACCTCCAACTAAAGAGGAGCTCAATCGTAAGTGTGTGGGGGGGGGGGGGGGGGGGGGGGGGGGGGAACTGCGCAGACACGTTGTGAATAACCACAGGACAGTAATATAACCATAATTGCTTTTTGGCAGAGATTTCACTGCTTGGTGAAAAGTACCTGGATAAGCAGATTGAAAATGCCATCACTGGGGTGAAGGAGATGAAAACTGTGATGGAGCGATCAGGAGAGGATCACAAAAGGTTCCTGTCTGAACTGGAGAAAACCAAGCAACAGAAAGAGGTGAGACAGCCAAACTAAACTTATATACTCATTTATAAAATATTAAATGTTCTGAACTGAACAAGCACAAACAATGATATAAAATAAAGTATTTACATAATTTACAGTAGCTAATTTGAAATAATGAACACAGCATTTATTCATCTTGGTTAAATGTAAATTACATACATTATTACAATTTTAACATTCCAAGTTGTATAAACCATTATTAAGGTAATTAACAATAAACAATAGTATATTTATAACTTTACATTAACAGATAAATTCAGAAAAAAAATTATGTAGATTATTTACATAATCTACATACTGTATATTAATGCATTTTAACTACTGTTCATGTTTACAACTTTAAATATTAATTTATTATGAATTAACAATGAATAATAGTATGTTCGTAAATTAACAATAACCTAGATCAATAAAAATAGTTACATAATCTGCATATAGTACTACATTAATATTTAAAGTTGTATAATTAACATTAGGTAATTTATAATAAATTGACAATGAACAATAGTATATTTATATCTTAACATAATATATCAATAAATGCTAAGAAAAATTACGTACATTAATTACATAATCTACATATATTAATATTAAGTTGTATAAATTAACATTAGGTAATTTTTTAATTAACAATGATTGAACAATATATATATATATATATATATATATATATATATATATATATATAAATTAATATTAACCTAGATTAATAGAAGCTGAGAAAAAATATGTATATTAAATACATAACCTATATATATTAATGCATTAACATGTCAAGTTGTATAAATTACCATTAGTTAATTAACAAGTGAACAGTAATATATTTATAAATTAACATTAACCTAAATCAATACATTATAAGAAAAATTGTTACTTCATGATACCCAATGCATTAACTAATGTTAACATCAAACCTTACTGTAAAGTGTACTTATATAATATAATGACATTCATACATTTTCAAGTGTGACTTGTGTTCAAATTTTTTCTGTAGCCCCTGCAGTCATTCTTTATAATACATACGTTTTATTCACTTTTTTCTTGTGCTATTCTATCGAAAAGACTGCTCTGAAGATGGCTAAGGAGATGGAGGAGAAGCTAAGTGAAGAACAGAGCGTGTGTAATGAATCCGTGCAGGCTCTGTGGGAGGAGTGCAAGCCCTGCTTGAGAAAAACCTGCGTTAAGTATTACTCACGCACCTGCAGCAGTGGAGCCGGCCTGGTGGGACGACAGGTGATATGTCTGCACAAACATCCCTGCAATAATCCTGACCTCATTCTGGTGCTAGCAACCATCCCTCTCTCTTTGTCTGTCTTTAGCTGGAGGAGGTTTTGAACAGGACCTCTCCCATTTCCATTTGGATAAATGGACAGAACATTGAGACCCTGGTGGATGAGGACAAGCAGCAGACCAGACACTTCCAGGACCTGGAGGAACGGTATACAGAGGTTGCCGATGGAGTAGACAACATCTTCATGGACAGCATGAAGGTGTTTGACCACATGCATGCCTTCCACCAGCCCGGCCTCTTCCCCAGTCCATTCCGTATGCCAAGCGTGTTTGGAAGACAGGATACAACGGCCGGCCGGGCTGCTCGTATCTACAGGTCCCCCATGCAGGACCCAGAGTTCCACAGCTTCCACAGCATGTTTCGCCCCATGATGGAGATGGCAAGAAACATGTTTGAGTCATTCGGGCCCTACATGGGAAGTGATATGGATTTCTCTGCTGAAGGTAAATTTCAGAATTTACAAGCCTGGATGTAACAACATGTACAATGTTAAAAGTCACACTTAAAGTTGTAGTTCAATCAAAAATGAAAACTCTGTCATCATTTACTCACCTAAACTGTTAGTTATTACCAAATGTAGTACCTACTATACAGTATATGATTTTTGATGCAGCATATGACTTTCTATTTTTCTGTGGAACACAAAAGAATATATTTTGAAGAATGTTATAACCAAACAGATTTGGTTTCCATTGACTTCCACTGGTTTTTGTTCATAGAATAGAAGTAAAAGGAAACTCAAACAATATAGTAACCAACATTCTTCAAAATATTTTCTTTTCTCACATATGTATAACACAATATTTTTGTTTACTGTGGCAATATGACATAATACAACCTATGATATACTATGACAGCATAAAATAGTGCTTATAATAGTATTCATTTACTTACAGACAGCTTAAACCCCAGACACTTTTAATTTGTAAACCTGTATTCACAGATGGGAGAGTAAACGAGGATGTTATTATAACTAAACCATTTGGAAACGATAAGATGACCTGCAGGGAAATTCGCCGCAATTCGGCTGGCTGCATTAAACTAAAGGATGAGTGTGAGAAATGTAAGGAGATCCAGCATATTGGTAAGTGCAATATTTAAATGTCTTGTTTTCATATTATATTATCCAACACAAAACATAAGATATTTTGGTCCCAGTTTAGGATTTTAATAAGAGAAATACCTGTTATCTAGCATTCAGAGTCTTGTTCTCTTTCTCAGACTGTTCTGGAAAGAGGCCCCTGGAAGGCCCCCTGAAGGAGGAGCTGGAGAGGGCTCTGGCCAGGGCTGAGAGATTCACCCAGGAGTACAACAACCTGCTAAAGCGATTCGAAGAGAAGATGTTCAACACCTCTAGTGTGCTGGACCTGTTCAACAAGCAATTCGGTTGGGTGTCCTCTCTAGCTAACCACACCAAAAATGAGGATGGCTTCTTTAAAATACAGGCAGTAGGTCCTAATTATGTGATTCAGACCACTGTAACCCCTTTCACTATGCAGAACACTTGATCACCAACATTTTATGTGCAGGTGATGTCAAAAGGCTCGGATAATGTAGAGAATCCAGCTGACACTAAAGTGTCAGTCAAACTGTTTGACGGGCCAGATATGAGCTTCACCGTGCCAGGAGAGATTCCCTGGAGCGACCCAAAATTCTCTGAGGTGGTGGCACAGGAGGCTTTGGATCGTTACAAACAGAACACTGTGTGAGTCTTCACACCAATCATTTTCGTTTCGGTTAATTCTAAACCTTATGTGATTATCAAAAACCATTAATGCTTTCTTCTCTCCAGGGTCCTAAACTAAACGTTTTGGAGGGCGAGTACTTCCAGTGAAGAAGATATTCCCTTTTCTCTGAAAAGCACTTGAGATGATTATGAATTAGAACTAAATGAATACTGACAGATGTTATACTCATGTAGCTGGATTTCTTTTGTCTAGCATTATTCCTGCTGTCTCATACTATTTAACTTTCAGAGACCCTACAGAGATTGTATAGAATAAGTGCTTATGAAAATGTAATCAACTGTACATTGTCAAATATCAGTAAAACACACAAAATTCCAGACTGTCTTCATCTCTTAATGAGCTAAAAGATGGTGCAAAATTTCCAGCAAGCAATACAATTTAATGCTGCAGTTTCTACATATATATTAATAAGTGGAAAAGGTCACCTAATATAACCTTCATTCACTTTCCTCCAGTGCTTCCAACATCCATCCAAACAGCAGAATCCACCTTTAAAACAAGGCTGAAGACATATCTCTTCTAAGAGGACTTGAGTAATTCATTGCCTTATGATTAATTGCACTTAAAAAAAAATAAATCTTTGCACTGTTCTGCATTGACACTTCTGCTCTAAATTTCTTATGATAGCATAACTTATTAGCATTCAGCTTCACCCTCATCTGGATGAAATATTAACATTCATTTAGTTAATGAATAATACTGAACTAAATTAACATCACTGATTTATAATTTCAATAACATAAGCAAAATCAGATGAGCATGACTGCTGTTCTATATAATTTTATCCTAAAACATTGTTTAAAATTGGATAAAATTGTGGTGTAATGAATGAAAAGATCAAACACACAATTGTTGCTCAGTTATCACCCTTTTGCCATTCTCATAGTGCCTGCTCAGAGAAGTACAGGCTACAAGAAAGACACGCAGTTCCATAGAAATGGAATTCTCTCCACTAATTCATTGACAAATATGCCTGATGAATGAACATGCATTTCCCCACAACATTTTGTGTCATTACGGTTTATATACTTTTTTATATTATATAATGTTATGCATGCCTGATGATAGAACTACTAGTTAATAATATAGCCCCATCTGTGTGGTGTCTCTTATCAAAATAATCGTTGTTTAATGACTCACACTTTGGTGGACCATCTCATAGAATGCAGTGTGTGTTTGTTATATTAATCAGAGCTTATAGGCACAGAAACTACCAGAACTCTGATCATACAAATGAGTCAGCTTCTAAACAAAGGAACATTCCCGCTTGGAAATTGCACCTTTTTCATTGGTCAAGCCAAAACTCCAGGGGTGTGACCACTGTAGAACTTAAAAGCCAGCACAACTTCGTCATCATTTCTTCATTCAACGCAGAAGGAAACTATTACAACTTCAGCACTATCGGATCGAACCATCAAGACTCTCTCCTAAAACTGTTTATCTGGACACTCTTCAACAACTAAGGCAAATGCAAGTATCGTATGATATACTAAATCTTGGTTCAGTTTATTTAAAGTTATAAAACAGTTAGTTCCTGTCCTTGATTCTGATTGGTCAATAGCTGTGTTTTATTCATGATAAGACAAGGCTATGATCGCTTCACCCAACGAAACCTGTATGTTCTCAATTGATATTGTTCATTGAAGCTTACTGTATTATGTAGAAGAGTATTGTGAGAAAGCGATCGAGTGAGCGAGTTTATTACCAGCATTTAGATTTTTCTTCAGGTCCGTCCTATGTTCATAATAAAAAAATCTGTTTAAATGTCCGATGTATTATCTTGTACTTTTAACAGTTAAGGGGTTTTCCCGTGACTGACAGCACTAGTCAAAGCATGTCAGTTGCGTCTTGTCCCGTGTTCACAACAATTCAGTCTTTTCAATGTAAAAGTCTTCGCTACTGAAACGCTACTGAAACACTCACAAAGACAGTCTTTGCCACCATCTAATGGCGTAATAATGTAACTTCTGTTGCTGTTCACGGTCAGGGACTTCTTTTTTCCCCGGCAGAAGGAAGGCTTTTAGTGAAAGTTTACCTCATTAAAGTTGCATTGATACATATTTTTGGCTTTAATATTTGTATTGTGTGGTAACCATTTTATAAGTCATGGCTTATTCACGATACAGCACAGTCTCTCGTACCTTATTGCTTACTTGTGATTCCCTTTGTTAATAAAGGAGCTTTGCAGTAAGAAACTGATGACTTTTTTTTATTGCCAGTTACTTTTGCTCCGCCCAAAAAAAACCTTTCCATGCAACACGAACAGTAGCAGTTTTTGAATGAAAGCAATGAAGGCAATGATTCAATGGCTCACTCAGTCACCTGTTTCATTCTCAAATGAACCAATTACTTTGAGGAAATCGACTGAGCAAACGAATTAATGACCCACTCATAAAGACAGCCAATAGTTTAGTTCCTGAAAGAATCAGTGTTTTTCAATGAGTGATTTGATGACTTACTCATAAAGACCTGTGATGTAACCTGCAGAGTCAGTGAATAATCCCCACCACTAAAGCACAGCTTGTCAGTCTGTCTTGTAACAAGAACACAGAAAAGTGGAGCAATGCAAACAGTGAAACACCCCAGTGACGTTGGACTACTGGAAAACAGTTGGAGCTCTTGACAAAAAAGGAAATTATTAAAATATTGTGCCATTTTTATTTTGTGTAAAAATCACACAGCTGCTAGTTCATTCTGCAGAGACACATCCATGCAGTTAAACATTTATGATCCCACAGCCATTATATAAGCAATTAAATAGAATATTTGCTGTTAGTCAGCAATTAATGCAAATTTACATATGAGATCAAAAGGTGTGTATCATACAATATACAACATACCCCTGATACAGTAAATCAGCCTGAACAGCAGGGAGAAAAGGCTCACCTTGATTTAACATGGGGGGATACATTACTGTGAAAACCTGCACACCAGGAAGTAAGGCTTAAAGGATGAGAAAGAAAAGACAGACATCAGTCAAAACAAACAAATGAATGAGACACATGGCGCAAGTCTATGTAACAACACAAACGTCACACTAGTTCAGACGTTACAGATACAAATCAAGTGGTTCATTGTTTTATACAAAATGAGATCGTGAACGACATGCAAAAACAGTGACGAGAAAAGACAAATGAAAGCCGAAGGGGAGAAAGTGCAGTTATTGTTTCAGGTCTCACAATTACGTACTAATGATGTCACAGAGTTTACGATGCAGATGATGTACCGTATGAGGTACAGCCAACAGTTGAGACTGACAGAAGAATATCTGCTATCCTGGGGTGAGAGACTGTACAAGGTTGAACGGGTCATTTTGTTTTACCACAACAGAGTGTGTTAAGAGAAGGAAATTAAGCAGTCTTTGATGCCATTCATTTGCAACTGTTGTCCTCAAACTCTCTCTCATGCACATGAAACAAACACACACAATGTGCCGTCCATTGGTATGGCAAGGAAGAAATATTAAAGGGTTAGTTCATCTAAAAAAATAATTCTATCATTTGCTCAAAATCGTTTAAACCCATACAGGTTTTCCTTCATCCATGTGTCAAAAAAGGTGAATTTTTGAACTGTCTTAAATATAATAAAAGTAAATGAGGACTAACAAGCATTAAAGTAGCAGCTTATTTCACTTGTGCATTATATTTCAAAATTACTGAAGCCATAAAATAGATTTTGTATGAGGAACAGACTAAAATTTAAGTTGTTATTTGTAATTCTTTTTGCTGTTTTGTCACAAGAGAAGTAGCACTGTCTGATTAATTAACAAGCGATTCATTTGATTTCGTTCAAATCTTTTTAATGATTCAGTTTATCCAGATTTAAAAAAAAAAAAATGAATTGTTCACAAATTTGACTAATCCAGTTAACCCAATGACTCACTCCAGTTAACTTGAGCAGAAAACCAGCTTTTGTTACTTGCAAAAAGCAATCCTTTAACTACAAAACATTTGAAATATAGCACAAGTTATTTGGACCACTTTTTTTGCCCTTTCTTTTGTATTTGTGGAGCTTGACAGTTCCAGTCCTCATTTACAGGTTTGTAACAACATGAGGGTGAATACATTTTTGGATGAACTGTCCCTTTAACAAGTGCCTGTCAGAATCAGTCCACTGAAGCATACTTCCAAAATATGATCTCCCAAAAATCAGTTCTTCCCTCTTTAGGACCAGTGCATGGCCTCACATGATTGTCTGAGCACACACGGGTGCCCTAACATGGAAGAACATGACAAGCTGCCTCAAGACTCTGGAGAACAGGAGGGGAAGAGGCTCCTTCATGTTAACCAGAATTACAGCCTCTTGCCGGCCAAGATGTCAGGCTCTTGCCTCACACACTAAACATAACCTGCAATGTCTGGGGTATTACATATACAACCACTCAGACTTTCTGTTTCATCAAAGTGCCATAACGGATAACAATCCTGGACCCCATCCCTCTGAATGGCTGTGTGAGAGGGAACGGTCTGGAGGAAGCAGCGATTTTGTCTCTTCTCACACAGTCAACAGAGGAGTGGAGATGGGTGAAATGGACATCCTGCCAGAGGATCCAACAGACCACTTAAAAAAAAAAAAAAAAAAAAAAAAATTTCACTCTTTCATACACACATTCAATCTGAAGCACACACACACTCCGGTTACAAATGCGAAAAAGGTCTAAGCTGTTCCAGTTGCACTTCAAGCGATATTCTTTCTTCTAGCAGGTCCTAAGAAGACAAAATTTGGGAAAGACAAATCATCACATTTTTGACAAGCTTGTCTTATAAAACTGGTGGTCACATTCAACAGACGTCTCACAATACCTTCAACTGTTGCTGTAATTCACTGTTGAGTCTGGCTAAAACTGTATTCGTTTCTTTGTTTCTTCTAATGGAAGCCTGGATGGCCTTTTTATCCTTACCGATAGACCTGTTTTTAAACAGAACATTTAAAACAGGGGAAGCACACATTAGGATACAAGCAAACATTGTATCCGGAAATTGTTATTGATAAAAAAAAAAATAAATAAAAAAATAAAAAAAATTATATATATATATATTTTTTCTCCTGGTGGATTGACTGTTGAGCTTACCGTGGAATTGAGGGCTGGGTTGCTAGAACAGTGGCTATGACGTTAGACTTTTGGGGAAGGTCCTCCATATCTGGTCTGAGCTCATCTTCTGATTTCAGTCTGCGACGGACTGGTTTAGGAGGTGGAGCCAATGGAGTGGATACTTTGGCCTATGGATAACATACATTGAGGTATATTATATTGCTGAAGTAATGCAATATAAAGACTGGTTGGTAGAGACTGGCTTACAGAGTTGACAGTGGTTGCATTTCGTTCTTCTGCCTGAACATCGTTCTTTGCGGTTCTCATCGTCCCGGCAGCTTCCGCACATCTTTCTGCCTGTATAATGTGCATGTGCATAATATATAAACTATGGTTTAAAAGTTTGAAGTCAGTAAGATATTAGTATAATATCCGGTAAATTTCCAGAAACTTTCCAAAAAGCCTGGAAAGTTTCCAGACATTCTGGAAATTTTCCACCCCTTTTTATTCAGCCAAGATGCATTAAATGGATTAGAAATGACAGAAAAGACTTTTTACAAAAAATTCAAATAAATGCTGTTCTTTTGAATGTTCTATTCATCAACAAATTCTGAAAAAAAAAAAAAAAGGGTTAGGGTTAAAAAAAAGACAAGATAGAAGATAAGAAAACACAACTGTTTACTGTTTACTGTTTATTGATAATAAGAAGAAATGTTTCACCAATTCAGCATATTAGAATGATTTCTGAAGGATTATGCAACACTGAAGACTGGAGTAACGATGCTGAAAATTCAGCTTTTCAATCACAGGAATAAATTACATTTTAAAACAGAAAAGTTATTTTGAATTGTATTAATATTTCACAATATTACCATCTTAACTGTATTTTTGATCAAATGAATGCAGTCCCAGTGAGCATAAGAGACTGCTTTCAAAAATATTATAATATAATATAACGTTTACGTGTTTAATACATTCTCATGTTTTTTGCAAACAAATTCATTTCTGCATATTTTTACACAGGGGAAAAAAAAAAAAAAAAAAGTTCTCTTTATAACCAGTCATTAACATAATATATGGTTCCATTTGTACCTGTCCACTCTCAGATGGTTTCTCTCCATCATCTGCTGGCTGGTCCACAGCAAAAGCCTGGAACTGGCTGAAGTCAGCAAAATTGGGCTGTTCTGGCATCTGCTGGGGTGACGTGCTGGTATGTGCTGGAAGACCATCTCCCTCTACTACACGGTGACCATGTGGCACTGATGTCTGGGGATTTGAGAATTAGATATTGCATTACTCTTTTAAAGAAAGTGTAATAGATATCTAATTGTCTGAAAGCAGTTTATACAGCATTGCTAACCACTGGGCTGTACCTGTGTGGGCAGTGGTCTGGGAGGCACTGCGGGGGGAAAGGCCACTACACCTGGCTGCTGCGAACCTGCTGGAGAAGTAATTACAAAAGTCAACTTCAGCTTTTACTAACGGTACCCCAAAAAAACAGGAAGCTACAAGTTACTGGATAACTGCTTGTGTGCATGTATACCTGCAGGGACAGCAGCAAAGTTTCTGTTCATGTCTAGAGAGGAGGACCGTGAGTGAGAGGCCTGGGGTCGGGGCGGAGGTGGGGGCGGAGCCACACCCTTCAGTCCTTCCGGAGAGGTGCCAGAGTGAGACCTGTAATAGTATGAGCTGTTAGTACTAATTAGTTAGTACAATGTCACACCATGTTCAAACCAAACGCGATGTGACAAAACTCACATCTAAAGCACTAAATCATTTCCAAATCTAATCCATGTTAATCTGAGTTTTTCTTTAAGCCACGACAACGCAAAGATGAATAGTGTGTCTGAATTTGGTGCCACAGCAAGAACTAAAGTACCTTTGTCTGTTCACAGCACTGGAAATGGGCTCTTGATCAGATGTAAAAGAATCTGAGCTGCTATAGCCATCTCCTGTAAAAAGGAATGGTAAAGGCTTCGAATGAATTACAGGAGAAAATGTCCAGTCAGCCAATTAAATGCTTGAGTAGTCCAGATGTACTTACCAACAGTGGTACCAGGAAACTTAATAGTTGCTGTTAGTTTGGTCTCGTCAGAAAGTTCTGGTGGTTTCGCCATTAACGGACTAGTTGGATGTGTGTGATCTGTAACAACAAGAATAAATAATCACATTTAATAACCAAATTATTACATTACAAAAATTGAGTAAAAAATATTTTTTTTAAAAGAAATTAATCATTTAATTTAGCAAGGATATATTAAATTGATCACAAGAGATAATAAAGTTAACATCACGGTTTAAAGTAGCTTTTTGTGCTGCTTAATATATTGATTATTGTGGAAGAAAGACTCCATTAAGAGATTTATAGACTGCAAATTATAAGTTCCGTTAAACAACTAGATTTTACATTTTCTTAAAAAATATTGGTGGTTAAAAATATTGGAGGATGTCTGCCAGGGTGGCTGCTGAGGGGTTCTGATGTTTTAGTGTGTTACTGTGTGGTTGCTAGGTGGCTGTTTCCTTGTTCCTGAGTCAGCGTGATATGTAAAATATAATATGGCTTTTGGTCTTTTTTTTCAATGCAGGATAATACGATTTATAGTTCACCGTGTGAAAAATTATAAAATTATTTATTCTAAATCCATAACCCCAAGTATGAGCAATAGTGATTAAAATTGAGAATACACAAATGAGGAAAAAGAGATCATTTGATTCAAATTTAGAGCAAAACTTAAATTCAGTCATAAATTAAATTTGCATTGTAAAAGCACATAAATGGACGCACCACTTCCAGTTCTCTTGAGCTCCATCTCTTGCATGTGGATCTTGCTGGGTGTCATACGAATGGGCACAGGGTGGACTATAGCTGTATCCTAAAAAAAAACAAAAAAAACAAGCACATCTGCTGCTGTCGTAAAACTACAATTGTGTTCCACTGAACTTGAAGATTTATCATCAACAAGGAATAGTTAAGAACCTGGCACTGAGTAACTAAACAATCATTTTATCACACCAAAAGACTTCAAGAACAACACCCTCAAAAGGACAGCCAGCCAGAGTCATCACTTGGATTACATGATACAGTATGAAAGAAAGAGCATGAAAGAATTATCTGTAAGCTCAGCAAGCAAAAGAAAAAACAAAAACGAATCATTTGATGATGGCACTGTGGCTGTGAATTTATCCTGAGGACATGCGCTCTCAGAGAGAATTTACAGAGTACTGGGTTAATGAATATCATTAATCATGAAAGAGCACTGAGTGATTGACTTACAGGGTCAGCTGGTGCAATGTTAGAATCAAATTGGGTCAGAGTTTGTGAGCTTGAGGAGCGTTCGCTAAAAGTCTCCCACTGCTGGAGAGACAGAGCAGAGACATGTCAGCAAGGTGGAGCCACTCCACTCCTCACACAAGCAAACAGAGACCATAATACAACAACAGTGTGCCCTCTCCGCCCTCTGACTGTTAGGAGAAACCCGTGATTTGTCCTGCATTGTACTGTAGCATATTCTCTGGTGTCAACAGAGGAACAATTGTTTTCTTATTGGCCTTATAGGCTGGGAGGGAGAATGTCACATTTTATTTCCCCATTACAAAGATCAGTTTGATAGAAGAAGGTTGCCGTCATCAAAAGAGAACCCCCAATAATTAGATAGTGTAGATCAAAACATTACTGACCTGTTTAAAGGTGAAGTGTGTAATTTCCATGCCACTTGCAGTGTCAAATGGAATTGAAAAACAAATTACTATTCAAACGGGCTTTCTGAACACTCCTCCAGTCTGGCATTGGTCAGCCAAACAGATAGTCTTGCCCTAAACTCCACTGCCACAGGTTGAGCCAATATTGCTGTGTTAGGCCAATCGGGATGCTTAAACAAATATTTCAAAAGCCCCACAGAGCCAGTTTTACACTTTCTTTCAGAAATCAACCTATAAATGTCTTAGTTACTTAATACATATTAAAGGGACAGTTCACCCAAAAATAAAATTTTCAAATTTTGGGTGAACTATCCCTTAAAGAAGATTATGTAATAGGAGAAAGTATGTAATATACCATTAAAATTACACACTTCACATTTAAAAAAAGAACTGAAAGATAACATAAATCAAAATGGAGCCTATTTACTATTTTCTTAAACTTCCCCAGTTCTATTGTGCAATCAATGTTTAACAGTTATTCTATAGGGAAATGTATGGAAGCTCAAATCTACCACATAAGAAAAATCATGCTTTGGTAATCCATAATTATGACATAAAAAGTCAAAATTATGACTGCGTATTTCATATTTATGACTTTGTATCTCATATTTATGACTTTTTATGTCATAATTGTGACATAGTATCTCAAAATGTCAATGTATGAAATTTCAATTATTTACCAAAGCATGCTTTTTTTTTTTTTTTTTTAATTTATGTGGCAGAAAGAGGCATTCATAGAATTGGGTTTATTTTTATCATCTTCTATAAAAACATAACCTTCTTCAGTTTCAAAACAGCTTTATGCTGACATAACCTTTAAAAATGGAAATCAAAAAAATTACAGCCCATCGTTTTGGTTCAAAGTGCCCTCGATCCGATCAAATTCCGGCATTGTTTCCCACTGAATATTTTGTTTTACTTGGAAACACATCACATTCAGAGTATTCCAGGAGATTAATCTAAGACTAAAAATATTTATTTTAAAAATGTGACTTCAGGTCAGCAGTTTTGACTACAAGGCCGACACATTCACAACATCACAGTGAAGCATTAACTATCAGAACAATTCTCATGAGAGTGTTACATGTGATGAGATGAAAGCGTGCTTCACTAGCACCTCTTTCTTCCAACCAGAAGAGTATTACATTTATTTTCCCATCAAGACAAAGGCAGATAGAAATACACATATCAGTGACAGAGGTAGGGTGCATTAAGTACTCCACAGTCCAAACCTCATTGCTCTGGTTGAGCTCAGGCCAGTTCTGGTTCAGGGAAGGCATGGAAGGAGACTTATTTGGAGTGACCTCCACAGGGGAAGCAGAGAAGCCAACCTCAGTAGCAGGTTCTGGAACTCCTGAAACATACAGACAGACAATAAAGACTTTGTGCAGACCCCTGAAAGTCATTCAGCATAATTATAGAATAAGCAGAATTATAATTTGCATCTAGTCATGAACGTCAAAACTTCACAAGGACTCTCAGGGTCCCAAGGGCATATTCTATGTTCCATATTAATATGCGAAACTGTTGCTAAGATACAGGCTCACTTCCTGTGAAGCTGTGAATATTTGAATTAGAAGCATGTTTGTTCTCGGTCCCCAATGAAAGTAAAATGCCGGGAAATGACATGCCCCTGCTTAAGAAAAAAAAAAAAATACAGACCCCAACCTTTTGAACAGTAGCGTATGTCTGAATAGAGCACCAGCTAATTGGCCACAAAAACTTGTAATTACGCCACAGAAGAATTTCTTCATATACCTCTGTGCATTTGGAAATGGCACTTGCAACATATCATATTCAGAAGAGGGTTTATATAGCATCCTGTATGCAGATCTGTCAAGTCAAGTCACCTTTATTTATATAGCGCTTCTTACAATGCAGATTTTTCCAAAGCAGCTTTACAGTAATAGCAGGAAACATAATTGACTGTATAGCAGCTCTAGAAGAAAATAGTGTCATTGTCCAGCTTAAGTAAGTTCAGTATTGATTCATTTCCATTGTAAAAATCATTAGTTATTAATTTAGTTCATTTATCTCAGATCTGGAGAAAACAGTGATGTCATCATCCAGCTCAGTTCAGTTCGCATTTAATGGTGTCAATGCAGGCAGATCAGTAATATTATTGAATATTTAGTGTGAAATGTTTCTGTGAGATGTTATGAAATAACTGGGCTGCATGTTGCCCAATTTGAAGCTGTGGTTGGCGTGAGGCTTTTCTGCTTACCTGCTGAGTCATCCAAGTCAATAAGCTTTGGCATTAGGCTCTCAGGGAGCTTTTCAGGAAGGTCATAACCATTTTTCCTAGCGACCACGAGATGAAATGCAGCACAAAACTCATCCAGGGTCAGTGCACCATCTTTATCAAAATCTGATAGCTCCCTGCAAGGTAAAGCAGGTCAGTCAATACAGATAAGATGAATATTTTAAGGTACAAAGAAGCAGATGACAGAGATAACTTCCTTTTTCAAAGACAGGACATTAACAAATCGAATGCAAATGTCAAAGACTATCAACATATGCGGTTATGGAGTAGGCTAATGTCCTTGGAGACACATCTGTTTAAGACAATCTACACCAAAATGAACAAAGAGAGACAATGTAACCCTACAATGTAAAACTACTTACCAAATGTGAGACAGTTCTAGAATAGGCAGTTTCGACTTTGTAAAGAATTCCTTCGCGGCAGAGCCTGAACAACAGAGGATGGATGTATTTTTAGGTTGGCAAGTTCAAAACAGAAAACAGCAGATCGTCAGTTACTGTTTAAAAAGGAAGTCTCACTAACCAGGGATTAGACCAGTGAGATCAGCCTGAATGGTCTTAAACTGGTTTATGTAATACTGTCTTTGCTCATCTGTGATTTTCCAGGGGTCATCATAACCGCTAGTCTGTCTTTGGATTTCATTTGTGGTCATTACTGATGTCATAGTCCGTACTGTTGTGCTCTCCGGCTGGAGTAGAAAAAGAGAAAAATAAGAATTAGATTTTGTAATACACTTATATATGTGCACTACCAATGAAACGTTTGGGGTTGGTAGGACTTTTTAAAACATCTTAAACAGCATAAACAACTGCTCAGCTACCTTCTTTTTAAATTTCTTGTATGATTGGTAATTTGCTGGACACGCATCCATTTGGGCTTTGGCAAATATTTAATATAGTCTACTTTTGTGCTGCCGTGCACACAAAATTAAACATCTGTTCCATTGCAGAAGCCTTGGTTACAGCAGGCTAGTGGTGACAGGCTTCATTGTATACATAACTAATGTATACATGGAGGCCCGCACTCTATTACCTGAGCTGAGGGGGGATGCATTGGAAGTGTGCTGGAGGGGGGTGTGTCTGTAAAGCTGACCCAACTTTCTTGGACAGGAGGGGGTGAATGGGCGGACCACATCCCGTCAGCTGTTACTGGTCCTTAGACAAGACAGAGAAAGAAATATAAAGAATTAATAGTTAAAAAAAAGATAGAACTGAATCAATTAAACAAATTATACATCAACATTAAGTAAGAATCTAGTACATCATGTGATATTTAGTATCAAATATCCACCAGTATAACTAACTGAAATTTAAGTTAGATTTGCTCAGGTACACAGAAATAAGAGTAACATTTTATAATAACTTTTATTAATAAATAATTACCACATTATTATTAAATATTATATTACAATATAATATTAAGGCCTGATTTCACACAGGGCTTAGATTAAGCCAGGATTAGGCCTTAGTTCAATTAGGATGTTTAAGTAGCTTTTATAAACGTACCCTAGGAAAAAAACATTACTAGTGTGCATCTTGAGGCAAAGCAATAGTTTTTTAATGTTAGTAAAGGTTATTGTGTTACCTAAATAATAAATGATGCTATTATTAAACAGAATACCTGGCTGTGCTTCTCTAAAAGGTGGCCAAACAACTCCTGGCACTGAGGGCTGTCTGTCCACATTTCCACCGCTGGCCTGGCGTTTGTGCTTCCTCCAGGCATGGGGCGAGGTGGGAGGGGACTGGTGCGGCGACACTACAGGAGATGTGGTGTCCGGCTGGAGCCAGAGATAAACAAAATTAATTACTTAGTAATTCTTTCAGCCACACAGATGGCCTCAGAACAGCAGATACATGGTGGAGCTAACAAGTAGTCGTTTAACAGATTCGAGAAAAGACTTACAGTACACTTAATATAAACTCCATGAAGCAACCTGGAGTTAATTGCCTGGCACAGTTCATTGATCACCCCTTTGTGGGGTACTTTAAACCTACAACTCTTCACTTCTTAAAACTCTTTATTTTTATTATCTAAGACTACATAATGACAAAATAAATAAATTAAACAATAATAAAAGAAAATACAATAAATAAAACTATTTAAAAAAATGTATGTAATTGTTTTTTAAATTATTATTATTTTATTTTTAAAATAGTAAATAAATGGTACAAGATGGTTTATATAATTATAGAAAATATTTTTGTTTAAAATTTGATTATAATAAATTGATTATAATTATAAATTGTACCCAGGCCAAACTTTGAATTTATTAAAAACATTTCTAAATAAAACCATTACTTTTGTGCTATTTTTTTTTAATATTTTTTGTGCTAATAAATAAACTATTTAACACACCTGTTTATTTAACTACAGTGTTTTTAAATTAAATGCTAATATAAGTTAAATAAAAATATAGATATTTAAAAAATTGCATTCAAATAATGGTATCTGGCCTTATATAGCCTAAAGTAGCCCCATTTCTGACTTAATAGACATTGTTTCCGTTTTCAAGTAATTATTCAACTAAATGAACAATAATGAATGAAATATTTTTTTTTTGTCAGTATTGTTGTTTGATTAGATGGGGAGGAGATGGTGTTGTAATATTAACAACATAAGACTGACAGATCTAACGGACTACATTTACCCTGAAAGGCCTAAGGAACTGACTTTTTCTTCTTTCACATTTTGACACATATTCAATGATAGCACATGGGATATATGCTGTAGTACCTGAGGATCAACAGTGGGCACACAGGGCTGAATCATCTCATGCGCTGACACTTTTTTGGCTTGCACTCGGCCTGGAGGTCTGGGGAGGTAGTGCCCCTGATTCTCTGCGTCTGCGAACATGACCGCGTGCCTCGTTTCCTGCTCATTCTTGCCCATCACAAAGCGAGGGAGGGGTAAATCCCTGACTGCAAACACAACTCCACATTACAATTCTACATACAGAGCCGGATTTAACATTCAAGCAGTACTAAAGTAAGCACCATTAAACTGATATTATTTGCTTAACTTTGCTTAAGAAAAATGAAACAAAACTGCTAACTACTGAGTTCGACAGTTTTTATTACTAACTTTAAAATCAATGGAACAGAAATCAATAGAAAACCAAGTTCATCCCAAGCATATCTAAACTCCAGGGCACTGTCAGCAATTTCCTGTTGACTATGACTTTGTGTTCTTGCAGTATCTTCAAGGCTACGAGTTGGGTCTTATTTCCTGCTTATTTTTACCACTGTCAATTTCTCATTCTTTTACAAGGCCTTGTGTTTAACTTCCCAAAATTCATGTAGAGCATTTGTCAGGGCTTCCTGTTTGGGACTGTGTGTGTGTGTGTGTATATATATATATATATATATAAATAATGTGTATAGAACAGCCACGATAGACAACAAACAAACAGGAGCATTTGCATTTGGCTTAAAGGCACAAGTTAAAGACACAGTTCACAGAAATATACAAATGCAAGAAAGGAAAGAAAATTTATTTTTCAAAATAAAGGCACAGCAGGACTTGCGCTAAACCTAAACCTAATTACCAGCATTAAAAACGGCTCGTGTTTTTGCAATATACACATTCAGTCCTTTTCATCATCAAAGAGGCAGCAAGATTATCCTCTAATTCTTGTTATGTAATGGGGCTGCAACTGTCACAATGGATTAATTTGCAAAATGAGTGTTTGCAAAACTACACAGATGTGATAACTTCACATTAAAATAGTATTCTGATTCAGTGCATTCAGTACACACATGCAGAAACAGCTATAAAAGAAGGTTTGTTGCTACTCACCACTGTTCAGGCTCTCCACACGCAGGGGCATTCCAGACTGGGCCAGGGCAATGAGCTTCAGTGCGATGTAGAACTGACTCCGACCGAAATGACCGAGACGTGTGGCTCCACAAAGTTCAGTAATCTAAGATAATGGAAACAAAACTATAAATCAGATAAACTGACCTTAACATCTACAAAACAAAGGTAAAAATACAATAACATGACCAGAGGTGACTATAAGTTAATGAAATAAAGGCACATAAAAATACAACATAAAGCAAAGCACTAAAAATAACTAACTTTAAATAACTCCAGTCTTCAGTGTCACATGATCCTGCAAAAATCATTATTATATGCTGATATGAAGCTCAAAAAACATTTCTTATTATTTTGTTGAATAATAAGAAATGCTGCTGCTTCATATATTTGTGGAAATTCAGGATTCTTTGATGAATAGAAAGTTTAAAAGAAAAATAGTTGTTTGAAATAAAAATCTTTTGTAACTTCATAAATGTCTTTACTGTGTTTTGACCAATTTAATTAATCCTTGATGAATAAAAGTATTAATTACTTCTTTAAAACTTTAAAGCCCAAACTTTTAAACAGTAGTGTATGTAAATAAATACATTAATATGGGGTTACACAGATGTTATATAGGCCAGGCATAAAATGCAACACTTAAAGGGTTAGTTCACCAAAAAATGAAATTTCTGTCATTAATTACTCACCCTCATGTTGTTCCAAACCCGTAAGACCTTCGTTCATCTTCGAAACACAAATTAAGATATTTAAGATATATTAAGATATGTTATGAAGCGACAAAAATACCTTTTGTTCCAAAAACAAAACAAAAATAACGGTTTTATTCGAAATTTTCTTCTCTACCCTGTCATTCTCCTAGGCTATTAACGTTGTATAGATAGTGCAGGCAAGAAATTGTTTAATAAAATTGTTATTTTTGTTTTGTTTTTGGGCACAAAAAGTATTCTCGTCGCTTCATAACATTAAGGTTGAACCACTATAGTCACGTTGACTATTTTAACCATGTTTTTACTACTTTTCTGTACCTTGAATGTGGTAATTATGTTGCTTCCTATGAGGGATTTAAAAAAAACTCTCAGATTTCATCAAAAATATCTTAATTTGTGTTCTGAATATGAACGAAGGTCTTACAGGTTTGGAAAAACATGAGGGTGTATAATTAATGACAGAAATTTCATTTTTGGGTGAACTAACCCTTCAAGTTTATACAGTATGTAACAATGAGTCTCTGCTCTCTATCCACCAAGGGCCCCTATAAGAACAGTATGGCCAATCACCAATACAATAGCAGTATAGTAGAAATCTAAAATATTTAATATAAACATAACTGTGCCTACTTGACTGATTAACAGTTTTCAATCTTAAATGCTAAATAATGATGTAAAAATTAATGAAACATTAGAAATCCATTAGTAAAGCAACAACTTAAAACAAAATGCTGATATCTCACACAAGTAAATTTTTAATGAAATGCCCTTCAGTCAATTACTTTAGTATAATGGATCAATACATCTGTTGCTCAGACAACATTAAGGAGATAAGCATATGCAATTTTTACATTAACAACTAATGGACAACTAATCAACTAGTTTTTGAAACGTTCATGCTCTAACAATGCCCTACCAACAGATGAGTGTTAATCAGCACCAAGTAATGAAACAAAAACATCTTTATGAAACTTCAAGAACCCTCAACCATGTGCAGGGTCTCCCAAAAAAAGCTTGACAGTATAAAACTAACAGCTTTATTATGGATCAGTTGTAATACAGTTATTAAGTTTGAGTGATCTTTCAATCCCTTAATATAGGATCACACATTATGCATAACACCAAATATCCTTGTTTGCTTTTAGTACTTTTATAAGTGAGAAAAACACATTTCAAGAGTCATCAACCTAAAGGATTTCCTAACATATGTAGAAAAATACTATTTATGCTTATATTTAAGAGGAAGCAGGCACAACTAATAAGTCTACAGACTTGCACAACAGGAAACAAAGTTTAACACTACAGATGCATCACCCATTCATCTGTGCAGCTCGTCAACAATGAGATTCTAGCGGTCTAAACACTCTTGACATCGCCCATATGATCCATTAGAGCCACAGGCCTGTCTGAGACGATAAACACAAGTCATCAATTCACATTAACTAACGTGTATAAGCATAACAACACATATCTGCTGACTAATACACACATATCTGAATCAAATGCATACTCTACCTGAAGGACCACTTCGTTTGAGAGCTGGGCCGCCCGGAAGAGGTCCAGAACTTTGCCATTGGAAGCCACTTTCTTGGTGTTATCCACATCACAGGAGAGGAAGAGTTCAGAGTAATATTTCTGCTCGACATCGCTCAGTGTTAAACTCTCCATCGTGGCATCAAACCCGCAGCTGGTGCTTCACCTTATCAGGCCAGCGTCTCGCCTTTCGGTTTATGAGCAAAACAAAAAAACTAGCAAAACACAAGTAAAATCCTTCTATGAAATGGACGGAGTCGAACGAGAATGCTTTGGGGTGCTTGTTGTTTTTATGTACCGTTAGTCGCTGTCTTTGCTCTTGTCTTTTGGCCCTCGCAAAGTCAACCAAACTAATAGAGCCTGGGACGTTAGAATTCAGCGGTAACAACGTCGAGACTGGGTTCTGCCGTTGTACTGGCTCTTTAAGAGGAGGATATGGCCGTTGGTGAAGCGGTGGAGCTCGTGTAGCCGCTGAGCGATGTTAAGAATAAAGTTTCGGGCTCTTCGGGCTGCTTCCCTCTGCAGACAGCGCCGCCATTCCTGGACCCCGTGACGTCATGGCCCAGGCGCGGAGGACCCGGATGGAGTGTGGCGTCACAGATGTGCCGTCAGCTATCGTGTTTCAAAAAGCTGCTGTCTCATATAGTATCAAAAAGCAAATTCGGCTAATCTAATCCATGTTTTAATATTTTTATAACAGTTTTGTTTATTGCTTAATTGTTTATTTATTTTGTTTCTTAAATATATCGGTAATAAGTAATGAAATCCTGATGTATTATTATGATATAATTTAATTTTTAAACGATTATATGTTAAATTGCGACAAAATGTACTATGGTATGAAAAACAGTATTAAAATCTGTAGATGTATATTACAGTGTTTCATTTTTTTTTTCTGTAGCAAATTTAGAAATGTGTTATAGCCTACCATAGTACTTTAAAATACTTTTGCTTACAGTTTAAGATATACTTTATAAGATATACTTTAAAAAATGTAACATGTCATATCTATCTATCTATCTATCTATATTAGTTCATCATTAGAAATCATATACTTCTATAGGCGTACGTGTTCAACCACCAAAATCGATCAACTGAAGTGGACTGAACTGCTCAGTCAGCAGCGCAATATCCTACAAGTAGCAACACCTGTCGCACAGTGGGAGGGGCTATCGAGATAAAGGGATGGGCTAAACATACAGTAGGCGGGGTTATGTCGTGGTGCGAGAAGATTGCGGGAGGGGCTAGTGTTGTAATAGGAGGGGCTAATGATACAGAGGGTTTGATTAGAGTGGGAGGGGTTAGCTGTGTCATGGCTCTGACCATCAGAGATCACAATGAGGAAATCCGATCTGTTAAGTTACCAGCGTTATCAGATAAGTTAACGGGACTTTTTCCACACAGACTCATTATATGCGTTCCAGTCGAACATCATTGGACTCTAGGTTGCGATGGAATGGATTACTTTGATGTTGACGGTGTCAGTTGTGATTATTTCTTTTCATCTTATTTTTGGTAAAAGTCATCCCAATGCTCCTCCATGCATAAGAGGTTGGATACCTTGGTTTGGTGCTGCTTTTGAATTTGGCAAAGCACCTTTGCATTTCATCCAGCAAGCCAGAGCCAAAGTAAGTTTGCCCATCGAGAAAATTACTTGCATGAAGAATTATATATTTATAATGCATTGCACACACACACATATATATAAAATATGCAGAATCATATACAGTATATATATATATATATATATATAGTATAAATCATACACCGTGTGTATATATATATATAAGATGTGTATATCGTTTTCATTTATGCATGTGACAGTGCAGTGGGATTTCAGAAATTTGATTTCAGTGATGTAATTTTTTTTTTTTTTCACAAAACATTAAAAAATATAGTTAAAACTATTTAAAAGGCTGCAAATTGTTTGTGGCAAATCATACGGGGTTGGTCTGCCAGAGGGTCCAGAAGTCCAGCTCCTTACATGCAAATTATGATGAACCTGCTGCACTCAACTATAGTGCGGAAAATGTAATTTAAAAAATTTAAAATTTAAATTTTAAAAGTAAACAGATATACATTATAATTTTATGGTTTACATTTTATCCTAAAGTTAGCCGCAAATTATGATATAATCAATATTAGAAAATGTACACTCTATGTACACGGCTATTCTTTGCTTTACCATGCTTGTTTATTTACATAATGCATGCATAATTATTAATATTATGGGATTGCAAGATTTTTTTGTTTTGTTTTGTTATTTTGTGATGGCTGGCTGCTTCTACTTCCATTACCATCTGCAAAAATATTGTGCTGGAACCCTGTGGCCAGTCTTGGTGTGTTTTGTTTTTGAGTTGTGCCATACTAACCTAGTTTGAGGACAGCTCAGTTCAGCACCATTAATTTATGCAACTAGGGCAGGAGCTGCACATAGTGGCCTTTTTTGACACATTTTTTGCTCTGGGCACCGCTGTGCCAGTTCTGTGAAAGCATCGACGCTAATAAGAGGTTTGCTGAATGGACAACTGCTTTAAAATTCAGTAATTGCTTCTGCCAAGGCATAAATCACACAAAAAGAGTGCTTTCAAGTCTTTTAAGGTTCACCAGGGGGTCACTAAATAAATTGCCTGTTTTGTTCTGTATTTTCTTAATTGATGTAATCATTTGTATGAAATAGAAATAATAAAATACAATTCTTAAAAGTATAATAGTGTGTTTGTTTCTTAGTATGGACCAGTTTTCACTGTTGTAGCTGCTGGGAAGAGACTGACATTTGTGACCTTAAATGAGGACTTCCGAGCTTTTTTCTCCTCCAAAGATGTTGACTTTGAACAAGCAGTGCAAGAACCTGTTCACAACACAGGTACAATGTTTGCATTAAATGTTTAGCTTTATAATTGATTGCTAAAGCTCATTAATCTACACCATTGCTCTTTTATACGTGACCTTAGAACAGACTCTGAACTCAGTATAAGATTTATTACAGTCCTTGCTGATGATTGAACGTCACCAGTACTGTAGGCAATGATAATGTGATCACTCATGTTAACCTTGTTTGGGTTCTTGTCCAGCTTCTATCAGCAAAGACATTTTCTTTAAGACCCATCCAACCTGTTCTGCCATAATCAAGGGCAGATTGACTCCGGGCAACACGGCAATGCTCTCCGCTCATCTCTGTGAAGAATTTAATGACCATTTGGAGAGACTTGGAAGTGAAGGATCTGGACAGCTACACATGCTCATCAAGTATAGTCTTCCTACATCAATTATTTACATTGTGCTAAAGTTCCCCTTAGAGAACAGTAGACATACCTTCCATACATTTTACAGCAATGGGTTAACACGGAAATGGGAAATTCTGTGCCTAATAATGCGTATCATTAGATTATGCTTATGATATGTAGACTATAATATATTATAATCTGCTACATTAATCCTGCAATCTTATAAGATAAATTCAATTTTATTTAAAACCGTATTAGACACTTCTTAACTTGTTTTTAGGAGTGCCATGTATCCAGCAGTGATGAGTAACTTACTGGGCCGATGTAACTCCCCCAGTAGCGCCCTATCCAGGCAGGAGTTCCTTGAGAAGTTCACAACATATGATGATGGATTTGAGTACGGCTCCCAACTCCCAGACATGTTCCTGAAGTATGTGAGCGGTACTGCCACAATATGACCGAAAACTGCAATTATTAAACACAACTAGTCTCCTGAATCATATTTACACAAGTCGAAACGATAATCGACTGAAGATTATCGACTGAAGGATGTTTCTTTTCTGTCTTCAGGGAATGGGCAAACTCAAAACAATGGCTCCTTTCTCTGCTAAGAAATATGGTTGCCAAAGCTGAGGAGACTCTCTACAGTGAGAGTTATGGAAAGGTAATATAGGTAATTTATGCTAAAAGTTCCTCCACATGTTGATGATAAAAGACAATATGGCCTTTATGGGGATCGTAGAAATGTAAAACCTTGAAAATACCTGGAAACCAAAATAGAGTGCTTATATGTGTCAACTGTTTCACTCTCCATAAAGTGCTGTCAAAAACAGTGGAATTATCTTTTAAAATTTTACTTATGATGTTGATCTCAAAACGTATGGCATAGTGTTTAATGTTTATGACATAGAGTTTAACATGTTTGCCCCAATAGAGGGAGCTAAAGAGTTTCAGTCAGGCTTCAAAGCCTTTTTTTGTAGGACTATAAAACTATATATATATATATATATATATATATATATATATATATATATATATATATATATATATATGCAGTATAATAATCAGGTAATCAGCATAACAGACTCATTCTATCTGTCATACCTGGCCGTTGTTTAAAGGGATAGTGTACCCAAAAATTAAAATTCTGTCATCATTTACTCACCCTCATGTTGTCCAAACCTTGGTTTTTGAAGAACACTGGTAACGAAATAGTTTTTGTTCCCATTGACTTTCATTGTATGGACAAAAAATACAATGGAAGTCAATGGGAATTGAAACTGTTTGGTTATCAGAATTCTATAAAATACCTTCTTTTGCATTTAGCGAAGAAAGAAATGCATACAGGTTTGGAATGATATGAGGGTGATTAAAGGATGACAGAATTTTCATTTTTGGGTGGACTAATAAAGCCAAAGAGTTCATAATCTGTCACTGTTTCTCCTTAGACTTTACTACAGCACCTGGCTACTTCAATACCTGACAAATATCTACCCAATTATGGTTTACTTTTGCTTTGGGCTTCCCTGGCAAATGCTATACCAGTAAGTGAGAGGTTTATGTCAGTGCTGGTGTTATTAACAGATGAACAGAATGTTACTAAGACCAAACGTTTCACTTTATTCTAGATAACATTTTGGGCCATTGCTTTTATTTTGTCCAATCCTGCAGCGTATAAGATTGCAATGGATCAGATCAGCACTGCCCTCGGTGACCAAGGTAAAAACCAATCTCTCAAAACCAATGGGTTTCAATCTTTATAGCCCATCCCCCACTCGCAGCCAACATTAGACGAAAAAAAAAAAAAGATATTTTTGGGAACACTTTATAATTAAAACTAATTATAAACATAAGCTACAAACATGAAATAACTTTATTAAAAAATTTGAGTGTCTAAGATTTTTCAATGTTTCTGTCTTTTTGTAGCGTCTCTAATGCTCACTGCATCTAATGCAGGCTGCATTTATTCAATAAAATACAGTATGTGTGTGTGTGTGTGTGTGTGTGTGTGTATATATATATATATATATATATATATATATATATATATATATATATATACACACCTGTTTACTATTTTACTCGTAAGTAATTTATTCCTTTGAAGCAAAGCTGAATTTTCAGCATCATTACCCCTGTCTTCAGTGTCACATGATCCTTTAGAAATCATTCAAATATGCTGATTTGGTGATCAAGGAACATTTTCTTATTATTATCAATATTGAAAACAGCTGTGTTGCTTAATATTTTGAATAATTTTGATATACTTTTTTTCTTTTAAGGATTCTTTTATGAACAAAAACAACAGCATTTATTTGAAACGAAGTCTTTACTGTCACTTTTAATCAATTTAATGCACCATTGCATAATAAAGGTAACTTTAAAAAATATCTACCTGAAACTTTTGAACGGTATAGTCTACATGATGCCTATTAGATCAGTAGTTATTTGTTCAAACAGTTAGAAATGTAATGGAATAAAAATGATATATTATATAATATAATTTATATATAGTTATATTATGCTCCGTCTCTTTGGGACCACTTATACATGAATTTCCTCAGAAATCCACTAGAGGACAGCAAGCTCTCAAGCATTGTGCTTGACAAGCCTTACATTTAAGTATTTTTTTTTTTTTTGTCAAATCTGTTTTTCCATATGCATTAATAACCATTATTGTCATGTTGTCAAAATGAACCATATGCACCTCTATATGCATAACACAAGAGCACATGACAGTTAAACAGGCTATAAGTATAAAATTGTTTCATTGTGCTTCTGTGTAGACAGATCCATCCAGGCTCTGTTCATACTGAAATAAGACTTTCCCTTAAGCACACATCAGTAGTACTTACGGCTATGGATAGTCACTAGAGTGCTTGTGTGTTTGCTTTGTATTTAAGACAAGGAGAAGACAAAGGTGACCCTAGATGACTTACAGCGGATGCCATATGTGAAGTGGTGTATCATGGAAGGCATTCGGCTGAGGGCCCCTGGAGCCATCACTCGTAAAGTAGTGCGACCTCTCAAATTACAGGTCAGCCGTGACATATTATTCAGTGTACAATGTATTTTTTTCAGTGTTTCTTTTGTATTTATGCAGAACGAATACTATAGTATGTAGCACATAAACAACATTTTACCTGAGTTATAAACCGTATGTACAGTAAGGAGACAAAAGCTAAGAAAAAATTTTAGCCTTTCACAGGCTTTCTGTAAGCTAAAAAGAACTTTATTTAGTGTTTTCTGCTTTCAGAATTATATTGTCCCACCTGGAGACATGCTGATGTTGTCTCCTTACTGGGCTCACCGAAACCCCAAGTATTTCCCAGACCCGGAAGATTTCAAACCTGTGAGTAACTTCACCTTTCTAAATGACCTCAGCCACAGGATGAGGTTAACACAAATTCCACTATAAACCAAAATAAAATAGACAAAAGACACATGCTCATAAAATGCTTTTTTCCTGCAAATAAACTGCTTTACTATTAAATGTTCCTGTACTTTTGAGGACTCTTTTTACGTAGTTTGTCTTGCTCTATGAGGTATCAAGGATAGAACCGGCACCTCTTTTATTAGTATTTTCTTTCAGTAAAACTTCCTTCCATTTTGTCTGGCAAGCTGTAGAGTGCTGGTCACAATGTGCTTAAACTCCAGCTGTGCTCCATTAAAACAGGAATAATAGGCCTGACAGTTATCTTCACAATTAACCTTCCGGCAAACGCCTATAGAGATCCCATTACATTTCTGTCTACTAATGTCTTGAAAGAAATAAAACAGCTCACAGAGACTAGGTCAGACCTACATCTGTACTGTATGCTTTAAATGTTTTTTAGCAAAAGATATGTTTACTTTCAAATCCAAGCCACCCTGTTAGTAAAAACTCTCTGTCAAACAGTGGAAATGCACTTAAATTTGCTCAAAGAGTGTGTTAAAGAGTACATTTTTTTCCTAAATGAAGTCTAAATATTTTACACACTGAATGGATATGGCTGCTGTCTAAATGGACATTCAGTATTCTTTTCCATTGGAAAAATATGACAACCTCGGAGGGTTGGACTTTTTGACCAATTCAAAAGTTGCTTTAATTTTGTCGGCTTTTAAGTTGTTGATGTAACTCAAGAGCAATTATTGATTTATGCAATTATTAATTATTGATTTTAAAGCCGCATTATTGAACGGATGGACATTGCATTGAGAGTTATTCAGAGAATACTGTAAATATGTCTAGAAATTTAATTTAAATCTTGGAGTGCTGGAAGACAGGCTCTGTTGGTGTATTCTGGACTGGCTCTCGTCTGAGTGGATTATTTTTAATGAAACTTTTCTTCCCACAGGAACGATGGGAAAAGGCAGATTTAGAAAAGAATGTCCTTTTGGAAGGGTTTGTGGCATTTGGAGGGGGGAAAAATCAGTGCCCAGGAAGGTTAGAAAAACTCTTGTGTTTATACGAAAGAATCTTTGTGTACACTTGAAAAAAATATAACATTCAATAAACTTCATTAAATCGAGGAAAGTATTCCATGCAATTAAATATGTAATTAAATTTTTTTTTCATGTATTCTAGATAAGTTTTAAAAGTAAAAACAGTAATAAATTTATTTATATTTCTTTTCAGCTTCTTGTTTGCTACTGATAATGTAAAAAGCAACATGTTGCAACACATCGATTGTTTTTATAACAATATTTTCATCCATTTTCTTCCTTAAAGACCCACTGAAGTGCCTTTAATAGTGCAGCATTATTCAATGTGTTGACGTGATTTCCACTGAAACAGGAAGACAGGCTCCTCCCCTTTTTTAATTTGGCCAATAGAGTTTTGTTAATATCACAGCTCAGCCAGAGCCGCTGAGCTCGGTAAAGCCGCAGTTTTCTCTTAATCTAACCACTTCCCCTTCTAATCTCCTTTATCTCTCTTTAAAATAGCATTCTGTGCAGAATTCAAATGAGTCCGATATGTTTTCTGGTATGCGCCGACTCGCGCATATGATCCGCTCTGTGCTATCGTATCTCTGGACCGGAGCAGACTGTGTGTGCGTGCTGAGGCAGTTCGCATGACACTAATGTGAAACCAGACTTCATTCACCCCAATGGAAATATTTGAATCCTTTCCTATCCCCCATATAGTGCACTATGTGCCATTCACCAAGAGTAAATGTGTGAAAAAGTTTTAGCAGCAGCTTCAGTGTCTACTTATAATGTAGGGAGTGGGACGCTTTCGATTCTAGAGAGCATTTGATTGGACAGAAAATCTGATGAGAAGCTGAAGGGATGATGTCATCAAAATTGTTGATCATTACTGGAGAAAGAGATAGACTGGAAGTTTGGAAAGTTTATATCTTCTAAATGTGAATTTTGTCATTGTTTTGGAGCACACTAGCTTATAGATCACAGTAAGACTAACATATTCATACTAAATGCCAAAAAACTTCTATTTTGATTTCATGGGGACTGTAACATCCAACACATAAACCATGAAACAATTCCATGAAATAACATTTTTTATATTTCAAGAATCTTGCTAATTTTAATTTAATTTACTAAGGAGCAGAATTTCATTTTTTTTTTTTAAATGCATATTTTATCGTAGTGCATCATATGTGCTGATCATTGTTTCTTTTTTCCTTTGACAGCTGGTCTTTGTCTTGATCTTCACTGAACTTTGCACAAATAACACAATTGAACTTGTTGCATCATCATGAAGTCAGCCCAGAGATGTTAGGGCTTTCATGCCATGCACATCTGGCTGCATTTTGTTACTTTTCCAGTCAAGCACATACAGCTTCAGTTTACTTGAATGGGGAAAGACTGAAATCTTAAGATTTAGATAGAAAGAAAATATTAAGATTACATTTAAGTAAGCAATAAAATTTTATTTAGTAATAAAATTTGACAACAATGGTCTCATAATAATAAAAAGATTCTCAACTCAAATCAGCCCAAACAAACACACCCCTCCCTTCATTGCTCCACCCCCAAAACACACGAACACGCAATAAAAGAGTGGATGTCTCTTTATCAAAGCTGAAGCAATGCAAAATAATGCTTTGCGAAAAATAGAGCAAAGATGACGAACAAACAACAAGGAAGAACAAAAAATGAACATACTGTACAGTACAGTACAAAAAAACAAGAGTTGGTTGTTAGTCGCCATTAGCACACCAGCTTCAGACAAACAATGACAAAAACTGTCCTGTTACTAGCTAACATCACAACAACAGCATCTTGGTTCTGTGCAAAACCAATGTTATTCACGTATGGAGCAGAAACAACGCAACCTCTGTGTCTGTTTTTAGGCCTTCCCGCTTAGGTCTCTACAGCACTGGAAAGCTTTTCTAATATTAACGCGGGTCGTAAAGCTCTTGCCTGATCATAACCCTTTTTTCAGTGATATTCCTCTGACCTTTTCTCTTTTGCAATGTTTCACAGCCATCTCTCTTTCTAAAAAAATAAAATTATAACATTTTATTTAAATTTTATTACATTTGAAAACAGCAATATATATATGCATATATACACACACACACACACACATATAGCCATTTTCAAATATAATAAAATTAAAATACAATTTTTATCATTTTATTGTAATCATATTTTAATGTAATCATATTTTAATTACTTTTCAAATTTAATTAAATAATTAAATAAATATTAAAATATAATAAAAGCTACGTTTATAAACATTGGAAGCCAGTAGGTCAGTCAGGGCTGTTTTTGCATTCTAGCAAGGTTTGGCCTGTAGCAGGAACACTAGGGTTGTTTTTGGCCTATAGCAAATGCCACAAGCTGCACCAGCCCATCTTTTCCCCTTTGGCTCTATTGCTGAGAATGTCAGTTTCCTTGGGTTATTTACACCAAGGCTGGCACGAAAAGTTCATAGCTGCTACCACCAAGAACTTTGCCAGGGTGTGATTCGATTTACAGGTGATGCTTGTAAATCATGGAGCTGCATTACTGATAGTGTGCACTATGGCCCTATTCCTGGTATAGTGCCATGTTGATATAAATCCATGGCATTGCTTTTATGTTGTACTGAGCATTCTTGGCCCTAATGTCCCAGCCCTTTTGGCCTCTGTTGATGACATCATCAAGACCATGGGGAGCATGCGGCCGGGGTCAGTATGACGTTAATACAGCCGTATAAAGACTGGGAGAACTTTCCCAGCTGCACAGGAAGATCAAAAGCATAGGCACAGAACAATGACCTTTCGAAACCCTCCAGAACAGATGCATTATCAGTCTGGGAATATATGAGATGGAGAAACAGATAATAGAAAAAGTAAGAGAGAGGTGGAGTAATATAGAGAGGAAGGGTGATAGATATTGGAAGCTAAATATAATAATAATAATAATAAAAAAAGATAAAAAAAATAAAAAAATTAATTATTTAAACAAATATTAAAACAATTCTAAAATTCATTTTCTATTATGCATAGCACCAGTGTTTGGAAATGTGTTTTAAATGTAATGTGTTGCAATATTACGTTACTCCCTAAAAAAGTGTCTCAATGTGCATACTATCCATCCTAAATAGTATGTGACATTAGTAAAATTCAATGCTGTTTAGGGCAGATAGGGTGGATAGTATGCACATTGGGATGCAGGGTTAGGCTGAATCCCAAATGGCACCCTAAACACTCGCGGTCTCCCTACGAGTCTGCACTTTCGTGACAAAGTCTGCCGCGGAGCTCGCACCAGTGTGAAGTGCATATCGGCCGCAAAGGGGGCCCTTGTGAGCACCCTTCTAAAGCCTAAAATTGACAAATGTGACACCCTACGGTCTCGTGGACTTAACAGACACGCACATGCGGCAGCCACTGTAAGTCCACAGGACTGAAAGTGCATAGAAGTGTGCCATTTGGGATTCAGCCTTAGGCTACAGCCGAAACCTTAGGCAGCTGACATGTTGCCTTGCTGCCCTATTAGGCAATGAGTTTGCAGGCAGCGTTTGCGCACAAAGTCACATCATGAAACTGATTTTGACAGACTTCTGAGGCAGCATAAAGGTTTAATGATCTACAGCAAAATAGCGCGAGCATTGGTGATAACTAAGCAAATATTTACTACAATAGTAATTTCTCAATAGAAATGACAAAAGTGGAAAACAATGGTCAAAAATGTACACTTACACAAACTGACCACCAACTGCCATCTTAATTTTTTAGCTTAACTGTCACAGAATAGAAAGCATAGGATTGTGGGCTATCAAAGGTGGCAAAGGATACATCTATGCTGCCTTCAAAAATCGATCAGATAAATGTATCTTAGGAGACAGGAAGTGAAGCTAACATTGGATTTGGACATGCCTTGATGCCTTCCTACCTTGGAATGCGTCCTCTGAAGGCAGCATTTTTCAGTTTTTGGATGCAGCCATTTTGTTCAGCAATCAAATCACTCTATAACATGGGGACAGGAGAGGTGTCAAATTCACTAAATGGGAAAATAAAGTAACTTGCAATACTTATTTGAAAAAATAACTTGGATATTTTATTGTAAATTTAAAAGTAATGCATTACTTTACTATACTTGAAAAAAGTATCTGATTACGCAACTCGCGTTACTTGTAATGCATTACCGCCAACACTGCGTAGCACCATTTAACATCACTATCACATTCTCAATCATTTCAAATGCCATTGAAATATTCAATCTATGCTTACCAACTTCCTGCATTCAAATGTCACATTGTCATAAGGCGGCTCTGTAATGATTTCTCAGGCTTGTATAGATCCCTCAGCTGGACGTGGCCATAAATTAGTACACTGAGTGTGGCACACCCACGTATTTCATTTTCCTCACTCAATCTGATTTGATTTTGATCATTTTAGGAGATTGGCTACTTGCGTCACTAACACAGTGCCCCTGAATGAGTCACGGCCCTCAAGGTTATTTGGGCTGATTATTTCAAGAAACATGACTTGCATCTCTCGCCCTCCCTTTATTGCCTACCATTATTCCTCTCACCCAGGAACTATCTTTAATTCTTGCACTTCGCTGCATCTGATATTCCTCTTCCCCATCCGCCAAACAAGGCCACTGTGGCTATGAATGCACCTGGAATTTGAACACAAAACAAGACACATTTTGCTTTTCTACCTGCAGTTTTCCCAGTATTCGGTAGCACTTGAGGGAGGGTGGCAGCTAGACAGAATGCAATATTCTATCAGAATACTAATACACATAGTGCTATTCAAGCCAGCTTGTGAAGTGATGAGCACTTCAGAGCGATGAGTTTGCTTCTAGAAAATTTTCTTAATGAGAAAGAGCACATGAAAAAGAAAATTAACCACTTGTTGTTTGTGTCATCAGGTGGTACGCCATTATGGAATTGCATATGTTTGTTGCCCTCATCCTCTACAAGTTTGAATTCACCCTGTTGGATCCAGTGCCTAAACCGGTAAGCAGCCTGAGAAAGAGTAACGTCCAATAGAGAATGGTAAATAAGCCTTGAAAGAGATGGCTTCAAAGTAGGCATTAGGTTAATCATTTCCAGATGTGTTCCTATGGCAGTATTTACCCAACAAGGGCCCAATCTAATGCTTAAGCACCGTCCTGCTCTTTACCCTTGCAATTCTCAGGCCTGACCAAAAATAGCTTTGTAAGTTTCGCCCACCAACGAATAAGTTCATTCCAGGAGCGTGGATCTAGACATGAATCATGCATTTATGTATTTTATGGTCATAAGGAGAGGAACAACATTTCTGTTTTACAGCAATGGTTTATATTTAAATAGTTTATATTACATTTTTTTATTTTTTTTTAAGTTTTTATTATCAAACAACATTTTCATAACAAAATTTTAAATAATAACACAATATATACAGTAATGTTCAAAAGTTTGCAGTCAGTAAGATACAGTCGAAATAATTTTTATTCAGCAAGAACACATTACATTGATCATAAGACATTTATAATGTTACAAATGATTTCTATTTCAAATAAATTGTTATTTTGAATGTTCTACTTAAAGAATGGTTTACACAAAAATATGAAGCAGCACAACTGTTTTCAACATTAATAATAATGAAATGTTAGAATGATTATTAGAATGGTTTCTGAAGGATCATGTGACACTGAAGACTGGAGTAATGATGCTGAAAATTCAGCTTTGCATTACAGGAATAAATTTCATTTTAAAGGCACAATACGTAGTTTTTCGCTGCTAGAGGTCGCCTATTCAAAACAAAGGCGTAGCTTGATGACGGCAAGATTGAGCATGGAATCAGGAGAGTTGTCTTCACCTCACAGCCGAAGGAAAAGAATCCGATGGGACTCGGGCAGAAATCTCGCGGAACTTTTATTATGGCGCAGTCGCCGCTTCTGCTTCTTTCGGTCAAGTGTATATAGGGGTAACGCAGCGCTGTTTATCATATGAAATACATTTGAGTGTGTTGAAAATTATGTTATAACATTACTCTGTGCGTTCGCTCGGCGGCTGCTATGATACACTTGTTGCACACTGCAGTAAGCTAGATCGATATTACAATATCATATTAATAAATTCTGGATGGATTCTTGTTCTTGTGTTGCTAAATGGCATGCAATTAATTTTAAAACATTATATGACGGAGAGAATGCTGTTACTAAAAATAAAGCTGCATCTGATTATGCTATGTTAGCCACTTGACAAAATAGCGTTTTTCTCTGAGGCAAAATAAAGAAAATGATATTCAAACAATAAGACTAAACATGTTGAACTATATAACAATGACTGGTTTTCTGTCTATAAATGTATCCAAACAGTTGTTCCCTTCCCATATAATATATTAAAGTGTATTTGGTGTTTCCATGGTTTCTACAAAAAAATCTCTGGATTTAAACATTCTTGGAAACATCTGGGATAATATAAGTACACAAGTCAACAAAATATATAACGTATATATATTTATATATATATATAAAACACTGTTCTAGTGGTTTTTTGATATTTTAATCCAAACATCTTATATATTGCACCTTTAAAATATATTCAAATAGAAAACGGTAATTTTAAATTGTAATAATATTTTACAATTACTGTTTTAAAGTATTTTAAGAGACTTATTTCAAAAACATTAAAAATATATTTTGAATGAAACAGTAGTGTAGTAGTCAAAAAAGAAAAGTTCAACCATTTAGAAAATTCAATAATTTTTCTTTTCAATAATTTTATATTGCTTTTATACAGTATTTTTGCATATAATGCAATAAATTTATACATTGTAAGGGTGTCCAAATACTTACTTGGGTTGTATATCATATGCATGTGGTCATTGCACTTGGTAAATATATGACTCTGGTTTTTGTAGAGCCCTCTGCATTTGGTGGGAACCCAGCAGCCAGACGGACCCTGTACAGTGAGATACAAGCATAGATAGAGCGCTTGTGTTCAGAGGGCTGTGCTACTGCTTTAGAGCTTTGTTGACAGTCTTGACATAAGAGTTGCAGAGATCAACCTCAGAATATCCTGGGCTGAGCTTCAGAGGTTTTAAGCATCATGGTGATTGTTAAACAGTGACTTGGACACAGGCGAATACTATATCCCTCTAAAGGAAACCAGAAAATCATACAATGCTAAAGGTAATTTAGGATATTAGCTTTTATATATATTAGTTTTGTTGGGTCAACCTCTTATATAATTGATGGCATAATAGAGATGATATATATCAGAAAACATGAGGTTGTGGAAATTCCTCTCCCGGACTGAGAGACTTTATCATTTTCAGGATGTATGAAATAAACAAAACGTATTGCCGTATGCGACTGCAGTTATACATTACAGCTAAACATCTTGTGCATGATATGGACAACGTAAAGACAAAGTTTATAGACAATATAACTAAGTGGAGGTTCTCTTTTGTGAAGCAGAAATATGTAAACACATTATTACATGTATAAACACTGTGCTTCTTTTCTGTAGTGGTGAAAAGGATTGTTACTATAAACACATCTGTCTTGTAGTCTGTAACATAGAGCAATTGTATGTGCTTGAATGCAAGCATCTTTAATTTGTAAAGCAAACATAATGTTTACATTAAATAAATTTGAAGATGTACATGATTGAATCAATCACTGGTGTTGTATACATTTTGAAGAAGAAACATTTTGTGCTACTTTGCAGTGTGTTTCAATAAATAACAAGTTTAATTGTGTTTTAATAAAGAACATGTTTTCCTGCAGAAGTTTCCTTCTTCTTTATATTTTAATTTACTTACCAACCATGTGACTGTGAACCATGTGACATCTTTTGTTGATCCTGGAAAAATTCCTGTCAAACAAACATATAGCCTAAAATCTAATTGGATAGGAATGTTCTTCTAGGACAAACTAGGATGTTGGATCCAGAAACATGGCCTACTTTGCAAAATCATAGGAGGTACTTCAAATAGCCTACAACATTCCAGAGATGTTCAGCAGAAGACCAATGTTTGGATACTCGAAAGTGGTGTGATGTAACAAAATGAAGCATTTCATTTGACACTCTTGTTCTTCCATATTAAGAATAAATTAAAAACAAAAATATACAAAAACTCCCAAAACAACTGTGTGCTACTGATCAGATGATATAAGTTTTGTAATTCAATGGCCATTAACATGATCAAAATTAAATTATAGTACAAAAATTACACAGAAACTTCCCTTTTCACATCAAGAGGGTGGTGGTCATTATGATATATCATATGATGATATGATTTCAACCCTGTAGCTAGTTTGTAATGAGGTAAACTGGTGATGTTACTTTGTTTATCTGAATAGAGCAAAAGCTATATAAATTAATATTTAGTATGATGTTTGAAGTTCTTAAAAGCTGGTTTCCTAGCCATAGCAAAATTGAAAAAAGTACCCCAAATTAGCAAACCAGTTTAACCGTTTAAACTGTTTCTCTCAGCAGGGTTTCTTTTTTATTACAGTATTATTAGATACCCATAAACACTACCTCACCCGTGTTTTGTCGCATTTAGTTTAAATCGACTCACCGCACAATTCAACCCGTGCTGCCAGTGTTTTCGACTCTGACAGAATTCATTTCGAGAAATCTCTGCGTTGCCCTGCACCACATTTACTAAAAACAACCTGCTGAACGTGTCATAGCGCCGCAACATCCAACTGCTGGCGAAACCTCTGACGTAACTTCGCCAATTTGCATATCTGCTTTTAGGAGAAGGCTATTGGTCCCAGAATCTCCCCCGCGCTCGCAGGGCTGCATTTCATTAGTGGGTTGAGCAAACATCTTTTGAATGCCGGGAGGCGGTCATTGGTGAATCAAGCTGTCTGCAGTAACGTCAGGAGATTAGTGAATCGCAGCTGGAATGCGAGCTTGATTCACAAAGGCAAGAGAGGGAGACAAAGCCACCGCGCAGAAGATACGCACACCAGACTGCCACATCCCGCACAGGTACCGAAAAACCGTGTCGACTTACTCCATTAGATCATCCTGCATCTGTAGGCTACTGTAGTGCTTTTTTTTGACAGGTGTTTCTGCTTTTATAAATAAACAGAGAGAGAGAGAGAGAGAGTCAAATTATTTAGTGTTCTATACTACATACTATTCTATATGTAGTATATATCATATAGTATATACTGTATATTATACTATATTCTGCATTGCTTTAACCCTGTATGTATGTCACTTTTAAACCTATTACTTCTACACAAGAGTTTATGGGGACTTAGAACTTAGAAAGTCTGCATTGGTAGACAGATGTGCTACAATAACCAAGCTTACAATACTAAAAAGATAAGCAAGACATTTGATGAAGCTGTTGAATTTGTAATAGTAGCCTAGTTTCTGAAGTGAACTCCTTGACCTTGACAGACGCTCTCAGTAGTGTGCTGTATTGACAGTTCTTTGAACAGGTTGATGTGGCATGTTCACCATAAGGGTTTGTTATATTAGTCATCAGACAGAGAGAAATGATGAAAATAAACCCTTATTGCGAATAGAAGAAAAGTGAATGTCAGGTGATGACGACAGAGAGACCGCTCCTCCAGTGATGACTCAAAGGGGGATGCAGCAAACAGGTTGCAGTAGACTGTGATTGACACTTACCCTTTTAATTTTACCCTTTTTGCACTGAAAGAGTAAAACAGAATATATGTTATGTAATACAGAATAATTTATCTTTAAACAGCCATTTTTTTGTACCCAAAGGCATTTTAAAATCTCTTAGTTGTAACTAATAAGGTCATGTGCTGTAATATAAACTGTTAAGAGCATTTCATTAGAAATAATTTTTTAAAGCAATAACTATAATAACTTGACTATTTTTTTTTTTTTTAAACCTCGTGATCTGAGAGACCCCAAGGCCCTTTTAATAAAAAAAAAGTTTATTAAAATAACATTTCCTGATTAGTGTGACCATACTAGATTGTCCACATACAGAAGCAATATTGTAGAACAGTCATATTTCTGAAAATAACACGTCAACTTTGCTAAAATAACATCTGTCAAATGGGTTTAGGTCATCAAAACAATTTGATGGGAGAAATAAGAGATTGAAAATAGAGTTTATTTATAATACAAATTGGTTATATAATAGTGTTTGTGTATACTGTATATGTATGCACATCATACACAAAAAAGTCATACACAAGTAAAGTCAATATTAACAAAACACAAGGGTATTTTATGTAGCTTTCTAGTTTCCCCTATTTTATAAATAATATTATAAAACGGTTAGTTCCTGTCTTTGATTCTGATTGGTCAATAGCTGTGTTTTATTCACGATAAAATGGCTATGACCGCTTCACCCAGCGGTTCTGTGTATCACTACACAACATCCTTAGCAACCACTCTTAGCAACGTAAACTGTATGTTCTCAATTGATATTGTTCATTGAAGCTTACTGTATTATGTAGAAGAGTATTGTGAGAAAGTGATCACGTAAGTGAGTTTATTACCTGCATTCAGATTTAGCATTTTCCTTCAGGTCAGTCCTATGTTCATAATAAAAAATCTGTTTAAATGTCCGATGTATTATCTTGTCCTTTTAACAGTTAAGGGGTTTTCCCTTGACTGATAGCGCTAGTCAAAGCATTTGTCAGTTGCGTCTTATTCTGTGTTCACAACAATTCAGTCTTTTTTTAAATGTAAAAGTCTTCGCTACTGACTGACACACTCATAAAGAGAGTCTTTGCCGCCATCTAATGGCGTAATAATGTAACTTCTGTTGCTGTTCATGGTCAGGGACTATTTTTCCGGCAGGAAGGCTTTTAATGAAAGTTTACTTCATGAAAGTTGCATACATATTTTTGGCTTTAATATTTGTATTGTGTGGTAACTGTTTTATAAAAGCAATAAGGTACTCGAGGCTAGTGCTATATCGTGAATAAGTCACGGCTGAAGGGGTTGCAGGCACTTCACTTTGCGTCGTGCCTAACAATGCCCCTCAGCCGGGTCTTATTCACGATATAACACAGCCTCTCATACCTTATTGCTTACATGTGGATTAAACAATATTTAAGAGTAAACTTGTTTACTGTATTTGTTTGTATGTACTGTTTTCACCCTTTAGTTTGTTTAGCTATAATAAAGATTTGGAGAATGATATTGATTATTTATTTGGTGAGTTAGGAACCATACTGTATATTTCCCATGTTTAGTGACCTAGTCATGCCAACAAGCAAACATGTCTATAGCTTTAGTTAAACAATATTCTTTAAAGATCATTTCCCAAATTAAAGGCACTGTAAATAAAGCTGAGTGCCTATAGCATGTTTATGCTCATGCATAGTTTATGCACATCCTTATCTCATAGCAGGGTCATTGTGATATTGTAAATGAAATGGATCCCTGTCTGGAAGTCTTCATGTTAATCAAGTGCCTCACAATCTCTGCATTTCATTATTCCTCATTCTATTTTTAGCCACGTTTACACAGGGCAAGACTGAACCAGACAGCTCCAGCCTCTATCTATAGCCTTGAGTGAAAGTGAGACGCGTGTGCGTTAGAGAGCGTGTATGTGTGGCTGGTGATGGGCTATTGATCCCAAAATAGCTGCGGGAGATTTAACAGTGCGTGTGACACTGGCGACAGTGCTGGCTTTGCCCACGGACCAAGCTTGTCAGGGTGGATCATGGGAAGAAAGGGCATGTGAAAAAGCTCTATGGAAATGGGTGCAAGCTGTTCCCCACTCGCCGTTGTTGTTTGTGTGGGCTGACAAGAGACCGGCTCTGCTTTAAGCCCATCACCTAATCTTTTGGTGGAGCATTAGTTACCGAGGCCAGGGGTTAACATCTGCTCGATAAGGTTCTGGGAGGTAACTGTTCTAGTTCCGTGTCACCTGTCGTGAGGACAAGCTTTTTTTGCTGCCTGAGTGTACAGAGAAAAATAACAGTTCATAAATATCATGTTCCTTTGGGAAATGTGTTTAAAGCAATACAAGAAAAAGAGGAAATGTGTGTGTGTGTGTGTGTATATATATATATATATATATATATATATATATTTACACAAAAATCACGGGGGTCAGCATCAACAGAACATGAGGGTATTTTAAGTTTCTTTTTTAGTTTTCACTGTTTTTATAATTAAATAATATTTATTAAACAGTATATAAGAGTATACTTATATATTATTGCGTCTATTTGTTTGTGCTTACTGTTACTGTCTTTACCCTTTGTATAGCTAAGAAGATCTGGTGAATGACATTGATTATATTTTAGTCAGTTTAGTTCAGTTTTTATCAGTCTGATTCCTGTTTTTTTATGCTGTCTGGGTATAGTGAAATTTCTCTAAAAAGCTCTTGCTCAGACCTCTTGTAAGGCCATAAAATGTGTTTAAATCAATATAAGGAAAAGAGCTAGGAAATAAATCAATATAAGGAAAAATTCTGTCATTTCTCACCCTATATGTGTGTCCTGGTGGATCTTTTTTTGATTATCAGTCAATAATGACTTATACTTTTGTCTTGTGGCTTCATTAAAACACACATATGAACTAGGTTTATGACACTACGATGCTCTTTTTGTGATTTTGGCCTTTTTAGAGCTTGACAAACTTAAATATGATTGTTGTTGCTGTTAAACTTTGACTAACATTGTAAGTGAACTGCAAAGTATGGAAGCTTGTTTCACTGAATAAAAAATAAAAAAGGTATAATTGGGACTAGAATTGCGAGTTATAAGATTCTCGCAATTCTGACTCTTAATTCGGACCTTTTTTCCCCGCATAATTGTGTTATAAAGTCAGAATTGTGAGATATAAACTCACAATTGCAAGTTATAAAGTCGCAATTGCATGTTATAAAGTCAGAATTGCAAGATTCTGAGAAGAGTCATTTCCCTCCCTCAGAATTGGACTTTATAACTCGCCATTGCGAGTTTATATCTCGCAATTGTGAGGAAAAAAAAGTCTGAATAGTGAGATAAAAAGTCGCAATTACCTTTTTTTTTATTTTTCATTTAGTGGCAGAAACAAGCTTTCATAGCAAATTGTAGAATACAGCCTGTAAGCAATTGAAAAATAATAATAATGTGGATTAAACAATATTTAAGACTATACATTTATACTGTTGAGTGTTGTTGACTGTATTTGTTTATGTTTACTGTTACTGTTTTCATGCTTTAGTTTGTATACAAAGAAGATCTGGTGAAAGATTTTGATTATTCATTTTGTGAGTTAGGAACCATATATTAGTGACCTTAGTCATGCCAAAAAACAAACATGTCAGTGTAAGTGGACTGCAAAGTGTAGAATATATCCTAAAGGCAATTGGTGATATTAGAAATTATCCCCACTTTTGATATTGTTGTGTACCCCTTACAGCCATGAAGGGAGAGCATTTATTTGCCAACATGAGAAGCGCTCCATTCCTCCAGCGGGTTTACCTCCTAGGAGGAGAGGAGCTGGTAGTCCTGCAGTCCACCGTAGGAGAGTCCTCACTGGGAGACAGTTTCCAACAAATCACCGACTTCAATGATCTCCCCACGTCCCTCTTCGCCTGCAACGTGGACCAATCAGTATTTGAAGACCATGAGGGAAAGGTAAGGTGAAACGGAAGTTCATCGCCACCAGTGGCACAATAAGGAATTGCAAAAATGATTGTTTCCAAACAGGATTCTAAAAACGTTTCAATCTCTCCTTCTGCCATTATTCAGATTACAAACTCATATGGCTGGTTGAGTTTAAGAGTCAAAGAGCATGAAAAGAGAGGAGAAGAACATTAAAAAGAAACAATATTCCCCCCTTTAGATAGTTTTAAATGTATTATAGCACAGTAAAAACCTTGTGGAGACATAGGAACAAAGGCAATTTGATTGGTAGGTATGCTAGAATGCTCCAGTGGAAAAGTAATTCCCTAGACCTGCATTACATGATTGTGAATTAGGCCTCTCCAACCCAATTATCCATGTAGGCCACTTCAGGTGTGAAATTCGGCTTGTGGGCTCTCGTCGACACTGCTTTCTTCTCATTTGCAAACGCTCTAAGGAGTGAGTTTACACCTAGAGGCAAGGGAGTATCTTTTACTTCTTGTGAAAGCCAATTTGTGTTTTTTTGCTGCTATGATTTGCTTATGATGACCTATGGCAAAAATATTGACAAATTTCAGATGAAACCCCTGAATAGTTTCTTCCAATAGTTTCAGTTCAGCATCTTATTTTGTCACAACAGATACAGATAGAACCAAAGGGCTACATGGCTGATTGAAACTATCATATGTAGTAATGGAAAGCTGTTATATAAGTTATAATGAGTTGCTTTAGGCGTCAACACCTTGGTGATAAAACGATGTCACGATGAATCGGAAGTAGCAGCAGATCTTTTCTTCTGTATTGTAACATACATCCAAGTGTAACAGATTATCACAAAAAAGCGGAGACCATTCATTGGTTGTCGATTGGATTTTTGGGTGTTGCACTCAAAAATGGTGACAGATGAACATGAGTTTGCAGAGGCGGAGTTTAAGTGGAATAAATGATTGGAGAAGTTCTGCATACAGTAGGCCTATATCACTACATTTTCACCAGAGAATCCAGTTATGACATAAAAATGAAACATACATGTATAAATAACATGCAAATAGATATAATTTTTATTTCATGCCAACTTTAAAGAGTGAAAACTCACCCAAAAACTTTAATTCTGTCATCATTTTCACTCTCATGTAGTTCCAAACCCATATGATTTTCTTCTGTTAAACACAAAAGGAGATGTTAAGCAGAATGTTAACTCTGCATACAATACAAGTAAATAAGAATGGGTCCAAAATTGACAAAATATTTCCAATATTAGCATTCTGCCTAACATCTCCTGTTGTGTTTCATGGCAGAACGAAAGATAAATGTGTTAAAGATGACATGATGCTGACATAATTTCCCTATTTTGGTAAACTATTGCTTTTAAGATCAACATTTCGGGCATTTAGCTATAGTCTTTAAATTGGCAATGTAACAGAAGTAGCGATCATGATGTACATTTTTGGATTATTGAAAAAAAATGTAGAACAGGACTTGGTTCTGTCCATCGGTATTGGATGCAAATTTACAGTAGATTGTAAGAATGGGAGGTGGGGGGTGTTTAAGTGGACTAAATGATTGGAAAATTCCAGCATACGTCACCAGAAAGAAGTCTGTTGTTTCACCGGAAGATGTAGTTTTGACGCCATCATTTTGATTAAAAATTATATGGTAAAATTAATAGATGAATGAATCATTCACAATAATATCATTAAGACACATTTAGAAAAAAGATAGGGTGAATTTCCATTTCATGCCAACTTTGTCTGCTGAATGTTACATCACTTGGAACAGGAAACGCAGCAGTTACTGAATATTTGACCTCTAGCTGAATATTTAGCCCAGACCTTCTTCGAACAGTTTTAAGAACACCGATCATGTGATATGCTGAGCTCTGCCAGGTCTGTCTGCCTCTCTGACCTGCACTGGACTGCATCACACACACATAGAAAAAGAAATCTGAACACAAACGCACATACACTTCTTACACTGATCCATCCTGACAGCTACTCTCAGACAGACTAGATCATCTGATTGAAGGGCTGTGTAAAAGGTGGTCCATGACTCGCTCCATTGAGTCTCAGGCTCCAGAAGGGTTCTTTATGAAATAGAACAAGTGCCCTGTTTTTTACTCTTGAATGACTCCACTAATATGAACACACACACAGTATTTCTTGAAAAGTATCCTCTTGCCTCCCCTTAACTTGAACCTGACTTGGCATGACTCGTTTGGTTAATTTCCTTATATAACAAGAACAGTGTTGAAAGTTATAGTTTTTAAGGTGAATTCAGTGATCCATAATCAGGGACTTTGCTGTACCATGCTGTTAGTTTGGTTTGGGGCAAGGTTGTGTGGCTTCAATGCTTTTGTTAAAAGTTAGGTTACACTGTAGCCTGAATAGAGTTTCAATACAACATTATGGCACTGTGGGTGTCATGCAGCTTTTTATTTTAAAGGGATAGTTCACCCCAAAAATGAAAATCTCACTCTCATGTCATGCCAAACCCTTAAGACTTTAGTTCATCTTCGGAACGTAAATAAAGATCTTTTTGATGAAATCTGAGAGTTTTCTGTCCCTCCATAGACAGCTACTCAACTGAAACTTTGATGCTTCAAAAAGTTCATAAAGAGATTGTAAAACTAATCTGTTTGAAATGAGCGGTTTAGTCCAAATTTTCTGAAGAGACATGATCGCTTTATATGATGAACAGATTGAATTTAGGCTTTTATTCACATATAAACATTCATCAACTTACACATCAGTTGTGGTAAACGGAAGTTCAAGCATGTTTGCTTGAAGTGCGAGAACCAGTGAAGTTCATTCTAGTGTTACGCAGCATGTTTGAGCTTCCGCAAGAGCTTTGTTCTCACGTGTCAAGCATGTTCGGTTGAGCTTCTGTTTATGTTCGCTGATCAATGTTTATATGTGAATAAAAGCCTAAATTAAATCTGTTTATCATATAAAGTGATCGTCTCTCCAGAAAATTTGTACTAAACCTCAATTCATATGGATTAGTTTAACGATCTCTTTATGAACTTTTTGAAGCGTCAAAGTGTCAGTTGCGTAGCTGTCTATGGGGGCGCAGAAAGCGCTCAGATTTCATCAAAAAGATCTTAATTTCTCTTCCGAAGATGAATGAAAGTCTTACAGGTTTGGAACGACATGATAAGGTAAGTAATTAATTAATGACAGAATTTTCATTTTGGGGTGAACTATCCCTTTAATAGTGTACCAGTCCTGGTTCTAATTAAAAATGAATAAATTATCAAAACAGTTCAACAAACAAGTTCATACTGAGTTCTTTGCCGTTTTAGGCACAATATTGACAGTTTTCGCTCTGCCAATAAAAATGATTCCAAACAAAGTCACTTTGCGTGTCACCTAGCACCTAACAAATCAGTGTTTTTGAATGAATCAGTTGAACGAACGTTTCACTGGCTCACTTATAATAAAAGGTGCGTTCGACTTGAAGCGGCGCTGCACAGGATCAGTGTATGCCATCAGTGTACCGCGAGAGTGATTATAGAGAGAACACGGCTCCGTATGGTTTTGAACACAGATCGGTCTGCGAAAGTCGAACACCTAAAGACTAGTCACTTTTTTCATTTGTGAATGAATTCACAATTGATGATTTAATCAAATCATCTGAGTAAATGACTCGCTCATAAAAACAATCACATGTTGCCACCTACTGGCATATCGTTGTAACCTGCAAAAAGGGTCTGAAATAAAAACACCAACTGTTTATATGAATTATATTAAATATTATTTGTTGTAATAATGTATAAATTATGTATATTTTCCAAACCAGCATAGTTTCTCCTTTTTTTAAAATTTTTTTTATTTAAAGGGGGCCTATTACGCAAAATTCACTTTTGCATGGTGTTTGGATATAAATGTGTGTTGGCAGTGTGTATACACAACCACCCTTTAATGATAAAAATCCAACCACTCCTTTTTTTTTTTTTTTAAATCCCCATAAATAATAAGCAGTGTCTCAGAACAAGCCGTTTCCAGATCCCTGGCAATGTGACACCACATTAGCCACAGCCCCGCCCACGAATGTTGACAGACACTGTTGTTTTAACATAGAACCGCCCTGAGCAAATTCACAGCGAGTTTACAACCGTTATAACCGTAATTGAACTAAACTATACCTGTTCTATCTCCATGCAGCATAGTTTCTGACATTGTAGTGCATCCTGACTAACTCATGACACCGGAGAATCAGCTCTCCGCCCTCTTAGGCTGAGCGCAGCAGCTTATTTGCGTTTAAAGGGCACACACTGAAACGGTGCATTTTTTTGCTCAATCCCCAAAAAGTGGCAATTAGCAACATGCTATAAAAATTATCTGTGGGGTATTTTGAGCTAAAACTTCACATACACACTCTGGGGACATCAGAGACTTATTTTACATCTTGTAAAATGGGGCATAATAGGTCCCCTTTAAAACATTTTTACCTATTTAGGTATTTATTAATAACATTGTTCTAATAAAAAATGGCTGTTGACAACTGTAGGACAAATAAAGTCAAACCAGTCAAATAAATGTTTGAGCAAAACTGTGAGCCAAACAGATCTTTAGCCACATAGCAAGAATTCAAAGAATAATTACTTTCTTTGAAAACTTCAATTCTAGTGTCTATTACAGAATACAAACCCCTATCATAAAGGAGGGAACATATATAATTAGGCAGCTAATTGTGCTGATAATACTGCTCTGAATGTTTGGCCACTTCCCCTACAAATGCCATGAAATATTAACCGATTAACAGAGCATGATTGCATCTTCTGTACTGGCCAACTTGCATTAATGGCTTTTTGCTGAACTGTTTACTCTTGATAAAGATCTTCTCTACTTCCTCTAAATTGATTACATAGCACATGGTTATAGGATGCAGAAGCTGTCTGATAGCTGTCTGATAGCAATCAACTGATTGCTGTATAATGAATCTATCTCTGATTGGAAGGGGACAGTTTTACATTAATGGGTGTAATGGGACTCACTGGCCCATTTACTTATAACTTAAGTTGATGGAGCTACGAAGGCTATGCCATCATCATTCGCCATAACCTAAACTGCACTTTAGCTTGAATTATAATTTTTTCTTGCTTATAAAGTGGACATGTAATGAAAAAATGGACTTTAAAAAATAAATAAAAGTATTTGATAAATTATGTAGACATATTCTGATTATATATCAACAACTTGTCATTAAATAAACTAATACAATTCACACAAGCTTATTTACTGTTATTTTAAATGTACCAGTATATAATTTGTGTGTACTTGGTATAACTGATATGCTAACTATAACCCAAACCACAACCTCATCAGTGAATTTTGATTCATAATTTGCTCACGAATCGAACATTACGGAAGGAAAACTGGCACGCAGGCCAATGAGACGCTATCCGATGAATATGAACGCAGGCAAATCTTAAACTTTCTCGATTGTTGCCAATGGAGACTAGATTTTTTTTGCATTCTGTATTGATTCAGAGATACTTCTGGATAAATGCATGGATCAGCAAGTGAAATCCAAGTATGCCCCGTTTATCTAGTTTCCCACTATAACTATATATACTATAACCCACACTAATGTATATATTTTTAACATTTCATGAAAGCTACATACATCTCTTCTAGTCTGTGTCTGCGTCAAACTTAAAAAAAAAATAGCAAACAATTGCTTTAAACATATAGTAGTGAAAGGAGAATCAGAGAGGTTGGAAAATTATTTAAGACTAAGCTCCTGCAAACACAAGGGCATGCTGGAAAAGCATGGATGCTGTTATAGTCAGATAGCATAATGTCATCTGCATCATCTTAGCAGGAATTATTATATTTCTAACCTTATATTTTACTCATGTGTATGAGATCATTGCATTTTAAACATTCTACCCCCATAGCCGGCTGTTGCTTGGCCGTAGCCCCCTGTGACCCTGCAATCCCTTCAGTGCAGAGTATTCAGCATCCCTGATTGGATTTGGCAAACATCCGGAGAGCAATGGAATGCTCCAGATTTATGAAGCTTAATGACAGATGACAGCGAGACAGAATAGACTGTTGCTATTCTCGTTTCTCCCACTCTCCCCTCTCGCCTGGACACGGACTGCTGTCGAGTGCCCCCACTTTACTGCTTGATCAAGGGAGGTCAAATTGTTGCAAAGGAGCATCAGCACCGTGCCGTTGCCTTCAGCCGTGATTCGCAGCGCTGTCAAAATGTTTGATTGTGTTTGGCACCTCTGGAAGAGGCGCTGCTTGTGCATCTGAGCCGCTGAATCAATTTAGGAGGCTGTGATTATATTAACCCCATGAAAGGCCCAGGTGATGCATAGGATCTATTTAAAGACATATGGCATTATTAGCTCCCTAAGAATAGCAAAGCAATCTTACAGATTTTACAAAATCAGGCAGTCTGGAGCCCACGCGGAGAGCTGATGCAATGCGAATTATGTGGATTGACTCTTCTGTCAAGACTAAAACCAACTGTCTTCCTTTCTAATTATGTTGTTTTGACAGCCAAACTTTCAAACTTTAAGCTATTGAAACATTTTTTTTTTACTTTCAGAGACGACTTTGTCAAGCCAACATTCAAAGACAAATTGTCTTTTATTAGTTAAAGGGATAGTCCAGCCAAAAATTAAAAATCATTTATTCACTCTCATCTCGTTCCTAACCTGAATGACTTTATCTCTTCTGCGGAATACAAAAGAACATATTTTGAAGAATATTGGAAACCAAACAGTTTCAGTTCCCATTTACTTTACATTGTATTTTTTGTCCATATAATTGGAAGTCAGTGGGAACCGAAACTGTTTGGTTACCAACATTCAATTAAATATCTTTTTTTTTGTCATTTTGTCATGACATAAGGGAAAGGAAGGAGAATTTTGGGTGAACTATCCTTTTAAAGGGGACATATAATGTCCCTTTTACAAGATGTAATATAAGTCTCTGGTGTCCCCAGAATGTGTCTGTGAAGTTTCAGCTCAAAATACCCCACAGATCATTTATTATAGCTTGTCAAATTTGCCCCTATTTGGGTATGAGCAAAAACATGTCGTTTTTGTGTGTCCCTTTAAAAGCAAATGAGCTGCTGCTCCCGGCCCGCTTTCCAAAAGCTTCGGTTGCTCAACAACAACAAAGCTGGAGAATCTAACGCAGCCAAAATGACGATTGTCAGTAACGGTGTTCAGCCTTACATTGTTCAAACTGGAGTCGGACACTGATGGAGAGACTCAGGAAGAAGTTACAACTTTTAGAATGCATCTGGGCATTTTTGAATGGTTAGTGGATAAATTTATGTAGTTGCTGTGGAGTTGATTCAACTCATCGACTAGCATGTGGCGTCATGTTAATCTTTTGTGCAAATCCAGCATTGAATTGACCCTCGTTTGTGAAGCAGTCGGGCGTAAAATGACGGCATGGTAACAACACTCTACTACAAGAACTCTTCCTCTTCTCTAAAGCGGCTCTACATGGCCTCGCCCCCTTTGTTGCATGTTCCCGGGGGCAGGGTTTATGTAAATTATAGGGATCATGATGTCACTTACCCGGGAAGAAGCTCGTTGTAGTCCCTACCAGCTGTTTGTTGTAGTCCTTAAACAGCGAATTCTTTAAAAGAAAATATCTTCCTTTGCATTAAGCTTTGAGCATTCTAACTTTGCAGATGTTGTTTATGCTTAAACAGCAACATTACACACTAACTAAAGTTAAAAAGTGAAATCATAATCAACCACTCCTTTATTTGGCATTTGTCTTCTCATTATGTACTACATACTAAGAACTGTTTTATGGTTTTCATATTGCTATTGCCGTGGCATTTACTGATAGAATTACCCATGTCAGCCAGCAGTATGTCATGGCTATCTATCATAGACTTTTTCTGTGTCTCTCCCTTGAGCTCACCCTGCATCAATACAATCTCCATTTTGGAAATGTCACACTCACAAACCTAGACATGATTCACATAGTGTCTCACTTATGAGCTGCCACTTGAGTTGTTAGCATGGCAAATATGGAGAAATGTTCTCTGCGACAGGGGAGTGATTACCCAGCCTGCAGAAAGACAGAGTGAGATTTATCTTTCAGATATGCTGTTTGCAGTGCATGCAGTGTTCAAATTGCAAGAGTGTGATAAAGGCCCCCATTTGAGCCATTTCCTACCCAGTTAAGGCCATGATATACTTGAAGCGAATTCGAAGAATGAATTGATATGACGTAATTTCAAACTAAATCAGGCCAAAATTAATTTTGTTTGGAGTTCGTTTTGGGAGTTCGAAGCAGCTTGCCAGAGCGAACTTCACTCAAAAAAATTAATTGTTAGATTTACTTAAAAACAAAGTGTCAAATAAAAATTTAGTTGTATGAACAAAAGAAATTCAAGTAAAACTGACAATTTCTTTGAGTAAATACAAATCATTTGAATGTCACTGTTACATAATATTTATATGTGCAGTTTACTTAATAATATGTTTATTACGTAAGGTGAATACATTTATTGACTTAATTTACCTTATTAAATGAACTATTTGCTCTACAAAATGCACTCAAAAAATAACTAATTGAACAAACTCAACTGAACTGAGAGCAATTTTATCCTAAACACGCATATATGAGGCTCACAGCCTAAACACAGGCAACCCTCTTCTGCATAATGGTAACCACAACATTCAAAAACATTACAGAAACTCCTCTAAATGTCCAACATAACTGAACATTAAACACTAACATAAGCTAACAACTTTCCCTTTACTGAAAAACACATAAATAACACTTTAATCCCTAAATGTACTCTCCTAATACAGTCGCTTGCAAAGCAAGCTGGGAACTACGGATCCACTGCCCAGTTAGTTATGTCAACATTAATTTGTGCGTTTTACTCAGCAATGTTAAGTTGACTGAACAAACACACAAAAGCTGACAATACTCATTTTTAGTAGAAACAGCGCAGTTAAATTGCGTGAGAGTTCATTTTTTTTGAGTGTTTCAGGAAAAACTTCGGCTAGTAAACACCATTGTACTACCATTGGTCCATGACGATTACAAAACAGATAGGTGTGCGTGGAGGCTCCACCTTCTTTAACGTGGAAATCTTTTCTGCTCCATTTCTCCTGTTCAATCCGTGGAGGTCAGACGTCCACAAGTGAAAACTTGAACACATTGGAAAGCTGCTTTATATTAGAAAATGAAGTTGTACTTCTGATAAAACGAGATACTGACAGTTTTTCATGATTAATACGGTAAAGCTGCTTGATTTTAAGCAATCTATTGTATAAAGTGCTATATAAATAAACGTGACTTTACTAGAGTGCCGAATTGTAGCGCTATACTAAACCACTATAACAACATTTAATTTTATTTAATAATTGATTTATTTATATTGATTTATTACTGATTTAGTTCACCCAAAAAAAGAGAAAATTCTGTCATTATTTACTCACCCTCATGTGGTTCCAAACCTATATGACTTTCTTTCTTCAATGGAGCACAAAAGAAGACAATTTGAGGAATGTTCCAGTGTTTTTTGGTCCTTACAATAGAAGTCAATGGTAACCAAAATGGTTTGGTTACCAACATTCTTCAAAATATCTTCTTTTGTGTTCTGCAGACTGCAGATTAACCAAGGTCTTAAGGGTTTGGAACAACATGAGGATGAGTAAATGATGACAGAATGTTAAATTTTGGGTAAACTAACCATTTAAATGAATTTATTTAAATGTAATATTATTTAAATTAAATGAAAGTGATAGTTTATCCAAAAACAAATATTCTGCCATCATTTACTCACCCTCATGTTGTTCCAAACCCTTAAGACCTTGGTTAATCTTGGTTAAACACAAATTAAGATAATTTTATTGACGCATGAAAGGCTTCTGTCCCTCCATTGAAAGTCCAGGTAACCGAAACGCAGAAGAACAATATTTTAAATGGTTGTCAGAATGATATTCTACATCCTGTTTGTTACCTCGATTCAAATTCAGGAATTCAGTTAACTTGAAAGGCATTCTGAATTCAGTTCTGAATAGCAAACGAGCCATCATGGTAGAGACACCAGCACACCAGCATTCTACTGGGACCAGAGACATTATACTGAAAAGAAAAACAGAGATAAAATGTACAGAATGACCTGTAGAATATGCACAAAAATTGACTTCGTTGTACAGTTTCCTGTATGATGTCACTACGAAACCCTGACAAAAGACAGAGGAATCTAGAAGAGTTTAGAGGAGCTCTAGTTTCACTGGGGTTATGTAATCGAGCTTGCTGGTCATGAGTTCTGCTTTATATGGTCATATCAGTTTTAAGTGGAGTTACAAGTATGGCCTTTTGTTCTGCATGAATTCCTTTCCTCAGGCCAGAGTACTATGGCTGTTCCAGTGTGTGTGTGCTTGACTACTAACCCCAACCTCCTGCTTGCAAGGCTAAAGTTCACCAAACGGTTGAAACCATAGCCCAGTAATGTGACACTGCAGAAATATCAGACGTCTGCTCTCTTGAATGATGTTTATAGAGTTCAGGGACACAGAAAAAAAAAAAACAGGCTAATGCTATCCTTAAGTGAGCCATTAACATTCCAGTGTCACTCTTTTATTGTGCTGGCATACGTGATGCTGTGGTTCTTGTTTTGCAGACTGTCAAGGTTAAATACATGAATGGGGATCTATTAGCATTAATGTCGCTCACCCATGCGGAACTGTGCATGACGTGTGCGTGACCTCTCCGCTGTACCTGTTCCCGGTGCTGCGCTCAGTGCTTTTGCCAGGGGGGTTTAATACCTCCTACTCACTACACATGCTTATGTCATCATAGTGCTCTCTCTCCCCGCATTCTCCTGATCAGCCCCATTACATAACGCTTATACCTCTCATCCGCCGGCTGTCTCTTAGCATTTCTATGTGTTAACGACACTTCATAACAATCCCGTGTCCATGGAATATGGTAACCTAGTGTGCTGTTTACCTAGACAACACATTAAGGCATCACACACGAAGATGCCTTCTAAGATACCTTACTTTGGCAGCAATGAAGCAATGAATGCATTGCATTGAGCTGAGTGAAAAATTAAATTCAAGATCGTAAACAAGGCCAGAGAAATGTAATAAAAATCATGATTAATGTTTTAATAGTATTATTTCATTCAGTACTGAAAAGGATTTAAAAAAATGTTTTAAAAATTTTAAATGTTCTTGAAACAAGTCTTTTATGCTCACCAAGGCTGTATATATTTGATCAAAAATACAGTAATTACAGCAATAATCTGAAATATTATTACAATTTACAATGTTAGTTATGTTAGTTACGTTACATTTTAAAATTTTAACATCACAACATTTATTTCCATCAAGAGGTACATCAGTTTTTGGTCAAGATCTTGAATTGACAATACAAGAGGCGAGCACTTTGTAAAGTCTACTCCAGCACATCCCAAAGACTTTAAATGAATTTAAGTCTGGACTCAGAGGTGCCAATTTATGTGTGAAAATTATTCTTCATGCTTCCTCCTAACTATTTTTCACAATTTGAGCCTAATGAATCTTGCTCTTTTTAATACTTTTCATTGGTTAAATATTTGTAAAACCAACAGACAGATGTAAAGGGTGACCAATAGTAATGATTTATGAAAAAAAAAGAAGTGAGTGCACCCCTCACATTTTTGTAAATATTTCTTTTCATGTGACAACACTGAAGAAATGACACTTTGCTACAATGTAAAGTAGTGAGTGTACAGCTTGTATAACAGTGTAAATTTGCTGTCCCCTCAAAATAACTCAACACCGAGCCATTATTGTCTAAACCGCTGGCCACAAAAGTGAGTACACCCCTAAGTGAAAATGTCCAAATTGGGCCCAATTAGCCATTTTCTCTTTCCGGTGTCATGTGACTTGTTAGTGTTACAAGGTCTCAGGTGTGAATGGTGAGCAGGTGGGTTAAATTTGGTGTTATCGCTCTCACTCTCTCATACTGGTCACTGGAAGTTCAACATGGCACCTCATGGCAAAGAACTCTCTGAGGATCTGAAAAAAAGAATTGTTGCTCTACATAAAGATGGCGTAGACTATAAGAAGATTGCCAAGACCCTGAAACTAAGCTGCAGCACGTGGCCAAGACCATACAGCGGTTTAACAGGACAAGTTCCACTCAGAACAGGCCTCGCCATGGTCGACCAAAGAAGTTGAGTGCACATGCTCAGCGTCATATCCAGAGGTTGTGTTTGGGAAACAGACGTATGAGTGCTGCCAGCATTGCTGCAGAGGTTGAAGGGGTGGGGGGTCAGCCTGTCAGTGCTCAGACCATACGCCACACACTGCATCAAATTGGTCTGCATGGCTGTCGTCCCAGAAGGAAGCCTCTTCTAAAGATGATGCACAAGAAAGCCCACAAACAGTTTGCTGAAGAAAAGCAGATGTCATATGAGTCATTACTGGAACTATGTCCTGTGATCTGATGAGACCAAGATAAACTTATTTGGTTCAGATGGGGTCAAGCGTGTGTGGCAGCAACCAGGTGAGGAATACAAAGACAAGTGTGTCTTGCCTACAGTCAAGCATGGTGGTGGGAGTGTCGTGGTCTGGGGCTGCATGAGTGCTGCCGGCACTGGGGAGCTACAGTTCATTGAGGGAACCATGAATGCCAACATGTACTGTGACATACTGAAGCAGAGCATGATCCCCTCTCTTCAAAGACTGAGCCGCAGGGCAGTATTCCAACATGATAATGACCCCAAACACACCTCCAAGACGACCACTGCCTTGCTAAAGAAGCTGAGGGTACCTAAACCCTATTGAGCATCTGTGGGGCATCCTCAAACGGAAGGTGGAGGAGCGCAAGGTCTCTAACATCCACCAGCTCTGTGATGTCGTCATGGAGGAGTGGAAGAGGACTCCAGTGGCAACCTGTGAAGCTCTGGTGAACTCCATGCCCAAGAGGGTTAAGACAGTGCTGGAAAATAATGGTGGCCACACAAAATATTGACACTTTGGGCCCAATTTGACATTTTTACCAGCGGTTTAGACATTAATGGCTCTGTGTTGAGTTATTTTGAGGGGACAGCAAATTTACACTGTTATACAAGCTGTGCACTCAATACTTTACATTGTAGCAAAGTGTCATTTCTTCAGTGTTGTCACATGAAAAGATACAATAAAATATTTACAAAACTGTGAGGGGTTTACTCACTTTTGTGAGATACTGTAAACTTGAATGCAATGTGAGTCGCTTTGGATAAAAGCATCAGCCAAATGACAATGTAAATGTAACCACATGTTGCATTCACTGGCGTTCAGTTAGCATCTTGGAATAAAAACTGTTTAAAACATTCATTCTTGTGCATACTGCAGAAATAGTATGAGTAGTGAGTAGTATACTGTTCTAAACATAGCTAATTTTTGCCCATCTCACATTTAATTGTGGCCCATTTCAAATGTATGTGTGAATATTTTCAGCATTGTATTCATATAACATGCATTACATGCCACAGCTGCCTACCATTGAACCTTTGTATGCAGGGGCAATGACGTTGCTCTCTGTTCAAGACCACAAATGAAACCCTGTTGGAAAGACAGCCAAAAAGCTCTGGGCTCTGATTTATTGTAATCAAAGGCTAGAGAGTGTCTATTAGGATGCAGCTGCTACATAGATTAGCACCACAATGAATATAAAAGTACTCTAATAGACTAGAGAATATTGGTGGCATCATAGTTTCATCTTTAGAAATGAGTAACATCTAATATTTACATTGGCATAAGCACAATATCCCGGCTTTAAAACTTTAAAGCCGACAAATCATGGACTTTTTTGTGTGCAGTTTCGATTTATAAGAGTTCAGTGAACTGTATGTACGTAACATATTTTAAATGTAAAACAAATGGCATTTTTGAAAGCTAACCTGCAAAAATGAACCATTCAGAAATTGTAAATACTATGAAGTGCATTAAAATATGACCACTCATATTTGCATATAAATTCCTTTTTTCCTGCTCTATTTCAGTACGCAGAGGTCAGCCAGAGGTTAATATCGACAGAGAAGTCTGAAAGGTCAGAAAGAGTGTTGAAATTTACTTTGCGCCAATTTTTTTTATTTTTCATTTAATTATTTTAGCTTATACAAAAAAAAAGTTTTTAAAGTCTATGAAATCAAAATTGACAAAACTTTTTTTATTCTTTTTCAATTTTTATGGAATATTGCTGTTTTAATTATAAATGATTTATCCGTGCATATCATTTTTAAAATCTTTCATGAAAATAACTTCCCCTCCATCTGGCAGCAACATCTCTTCTCTTATGACGTGTTTACTGGCCTGAGGGCGGGACAACCTGTCACTCATATGACATCACAGCAATAGCAAACCACAACCATCCAATCAAATTTTTGATGGACAAAATCAAGTCCCGCCCTACATTTATTTCATATTCGAGAAGCCGTTTCAGTCATCACAATAGGGAAGAAAAGCCTATCGCAACTTCCGTTTCATGTAGACACCCTGTGGTGAAAATTAAGTTTTTAATGTTGTTTATATGTCTATGTGTTTTTAATATGCTTTAAGACAAACCATGTGCAAATTCATGAGTCAACACCATTGCTGTGTATTTTCACCTTAAAACGGCAGTGTACCAAAAACAGTTTCAGTTTCCTACCATCACAAACACGTAACCAATCCTGTTAATGTGCGGGGTGGGGATTTTCCACAGTGAGCACAAGAACGCCTTTAATAAGGGACAGCAAAATTTGGGTACACATAGCAATATAGCGGGTGAATTATGTGTAAGATGTATATTAAAATATTATGATGAACTATTTGCCTTTCGTCCTGACTTTCTATGATGTTCAAAGCGTTTCTAAGGACACTGATTTTTAGAAGGAAGCTGTCTGATTCTGAGATGGCGAACGGGAGCATGGTTAGTGGAACATTAGCAACACATTATTAGCTGTTTGATAACATAGTCAAGCCAAAGGCTAATTATATCAAGTACCGTAATGTGTGTGATGTTGTAGAGAGCGATACATACCATTCTGATACATCGACTTGTAGATCACCCTGTATAATTCATTCTTCCACTTTTTATTCTGAATCAGTTTCTGGTTCAAAGCTATATGGATGAATTAAACCAATATTTCCATTGTGTAGTGTTTACTACAGTTAACTGAGTGAATCAGGTAGGTGTGATTGAATGGAGGCGGGGACTAATTAGCATATTCATGGTTCTGCTTATACTAAATGAAGCAAGGGTATCGAGTTACATTCAAGCTATTTTAGGCATGAAGTTATTTTCACAGGAATTTTTTTTTAAATATGTCATTTTGATGATAAAACATGAGTTTAAGGGATACAATTATTGACTGCAGGGAGACTTTAAATTAACAGTTTTCTTCTTAGTTTTAGTTTTAGTATAACCTTGCAAGAAACCTTGACAAACATCTTAACTTGACAAACTTTTGCTTGGATGTTTCCTCATCGTTTAAAGTGTATTACTGTGAGACTGCTATAGAAATAGGATCTGAGGACATTTTTTGTGAGCTATAATGCTGGTAAAATATTAATGTCCTCCTAAAGTATGCACGGTGAGTCAGGGTGAGGTTTTACTGCACTGAGCGCTGGAAATAGCTCACTCAATCCACATTACTCACAGCAAGGCTCTTTTTAAGAATCCTGCACAGAGATTAGTGCCATTGTGACTTCCAACCCTGACAATTTCCACACACATTATCAAAATGTGTGCTATGAGTAATGACTGTAGAACTGGGACAGGACCCATTCGTTCCAAGAATTCTCTTTTAAGATATAGGCTAAATTTATGCATAGTTAATGGTAACAGATATATTTATAGCAAATTAATGGCACATATACTTGCTCACAATGGAACAAAAGACTTGCTGTTCTTTCCTGGCTATACTGTCTTAAAGGTGATGTGTGTCATTTTTCATGTTAAAAAGGGACAATTCAACCAAAAATGAAAATTCTGTCATCATTTGCCCACATGTCATTCCAAAATCCTTGACTTTCTTCATTTTGTTCTGGTCACTCTTCCATGCAATGCAATAAAAAGCTTCAAAAATGTTGTCCATATGTCTTATTTTATGTATATATTCCAAGTCTTCCAATGTCATATGATAGCTTTGTGTGATAAACAGATTTAAATTAGGGTGAGTAAATAGTGACAGAATTTTAATTTTGTGAGGAACACATTGCAATTGCTCATAGCAAGGAATCCATGTGGACATAATCTTCTGATCACTGTCTGAGCTATTACTCTGTAAGCAGGGACTTGCTCTAAAAGCAGTCCACCCCCACCACTGTCACATGACCACTTACAAAACGGGGGTTTTACTCCAGTTTGTCAAAATGATTCCAAGAAAAGCCACAGAAAAGCTTTTTAACACATTACAGACAGTCATATTTTGTGTTTTGTTTTTCTACAATGAGATAAAACAGGCACAGATACTCAAACGTAATACTTTTTATACCTTTTTACACAGTTATTCACCCAAAATGTGGGGATTTTCAGGGACACATTCTGCAGGTTACATCATTAAACCAGTAGGTGGCAAATAGTGTCTTTAGTCATTCACTTATCTGAATTATTCCAGTTTCGTTCAGTCACTTAATGCATGAGTCATTGATTCATTCAGATTTGTTCAAAAACACTGATTCATTCAGGAATGAAACAAGTTGCTGCATTTATGCTGCATGCTGCAGTGAGTCATTGAATCATAAAGTCAAACTATTTGTTCAAAAACGATGATTCATTCAGGACCTAAATAAAAAATGGTTTTCATGAGTGCGTGATTGAGTAACACCACCTAACACTATAAAGAGATTGCTGTAAATTTTACAGCAACTTACTGAAAGCTTTCTGTGCATGCACTCAAAAAAAAAAAAATTTTTTTGCCTCTTGTTCAGTTTAATAATTAAAATTAGCTAAAGTAACAGGATTTTTTCACATTTTGTCGCAACTTAATTGAATTGTGTTCAATCAACCTAATATATTTAAAACTGAAGTTAATTCATTTGTGGTAAAACTACATGAATTATTTTTGTTTACATAACTAACTAGGCAGTGGATCTGTAGTTCCCAGCATGCTTTGCAAGGGACTGCATTAGGAGAGTCAATTTAGGGATTAAAGTGTTATTTTATGTGTTTTTCAGTAAAGGGAAAGATAGTTGGTTAATGTTAGAGTTTAATGTTCAGTTATGTTGGACATTTAGAGGAGTTTCTGTAATGTTTTTGAATTTTGTGGTTACAATTATGCAGAAGAGTGGTGCCTGTGGCAGGCCTGGTTCCAGAATCAAATCACTGAGGGTGCTTCAGTTGAGTTAGCCCAACTCAATTTAACTGAGTTTTGGGCCAATTTTATTAAGTTAGTCCAACTCAATTTGGGCCAATTTAATTGCTCTCTTCTGTTGGTTTTACCCCCAGATACTTTATGCCTGCTTAACTACCGCTTACTTCAGCTTACTCACCTGTAGATGTTATCACTTTTACAACGGCAATTACAAGTAAAGACCTCCGACATTGCAGATGACATGATCCAGACCACAAACCTGAAAATAAATCAAAACATGTACTTGAAAATATTGTTTAAAACCCCACTTAAACAATGGTGTTGTCTATCTCATTTTGTTCAGTATTTCAAGTTAGTTCGCTGCGGTTAAATTACAGACAACTCTGCCTGATGATTACTAAATTACGTTAAAGTGGCAGCAGAACACACAAACACACAAGAACTTAACTTATTTACCAGTTAAAGTTATCACCGTTATGACAGCGACAGTCAGAGAAAAGGCACCAAAACCCTTCTGACGTGAAAAAAACGACACAATGAATCATGTTTGTTTGCTGTTAACATTATAAGTGAAAACATTTGGAAATGTTTGTTTTACATTTTTGGTGAGTTACCAGTACATCTTTTGACCATTAACCGCCACTTCCACCATACAGATAAAAAAAAAAACTTTAAAAGAAATCTCTCTTGCCATTGGTCAGTATTTCACGGGCAAGTTCACTGTAAATCGATTTACAGTAGAGAATAATTACAGTAGTGATAATATATTTTCCCATAATCCTTTGCTGTTTACAGTAACATACACATTTTACAGTATCTTACTGTACATATTAAAAATACTAAAAAGTAAAATACTGTTAAAATGACAGAAATTGGTTACAGTGAATGGTTTATTCAATTGTGGATTTGTTTGGAGATATTTTCAAGCAAAATTAGACTGTCAATATTGTGTCTAAAACATAATTTACTGTATATTAACTAGTTTATAGGACCGTTAAAAGCAACATCACACTCACAATCGTATTCTGAACAACAGAGATCTTGCAATATTGGTGCCTCAATACCCCAAGATCCTTTGGCTGTTTGGAGTACCTTTTATTAATAATTGAATAAAATTCATAGCTCATGCCATTCTTTTGGGAACTCTATATTTCCCAGAGCTTCTATCGACTGTTGTTTACACAACTGTCTCAGTGAACCAGAGGTGAAAATGAATTTGTTTTTCTTTAGTCTGGGACCTGCGCCACATTGTTCATGACTTTGTCATTTTTTCAAAATAACATTTTGATTTCTCCAAAGACTTTTGTAATCTCGGCTCTTACTCAGAAATAAGAATAAACAAACAATGCGTATGGGTTTTTTTTTTTAATCAAGTGTTTCTTATTCATCTAGCGTAGCGTTAAGATCAACAATTCTAATATGACGCTTAATTACACATCACCTAATGACTTATTTGCTTTAATTGTGTTCCTTTTGTTGCTTTTGTCATCACATAATGAGAAAAAGGCCACTGTGAGGAATGTAATATAAGGTATAATCTTGCCTTGTTGAAGAGGCTGACGCCTTCTTTATTTACCTGTCAGAAAGATGTGGAATTTATTTATCCGCTGCTCTTAGCAGACATTTTTGAACAAACATATTCCCCTATCAGATATAAAGAGTAAAACAGTGTGTAAATGTCATCAAAGAAAGCCTATTAATGCTAGCAGATTACAAGCATGTCTTTAGTTAAGACATGGTATTTAGTGCTCGCGGGAAGGAGATTAAATGAAATCCAGCCTGTTTCTTTGCCGAATGACAAATTAATCAAATTAAGAAATAATATTTCAATTCCCCTGATGCATCTGCGCAGTGAATTGTTTGTAAAGATATTTATCATCCTAAAACAACTGTTTAGTTTTTCCCTTTTCATGTCAGACCAGGGGGTTTATCTCCAGGAGTTGTTTATGTTCAGCTGTTATCTATGCTGTAGTGTTGCTGTTGGCCAATATTGTCTAGTTTACTTGTCAGATCTCTGGATCTCAGCTTTGCTGTTGTCAGTTGCTATAAGTGTTTAAATGCCCAGGGAGGATCTCTGCTGAATAAGACTCTCATTTCCATCACATCTCCTGGCAAATCTCCAGTGAATTTTTGCTAACGTGTCACTCTTATTCCACCTTGTAAATTTGATGCAAATAGCCAGCTCAAGCCTCATTGAGATATTTTTCTAGTGCCAAGGGCATATGTGAATATCATTATTCAGCCTCCATTTCCAGGATGCAGCATTACAGCAATCTTTTCCTTTTTTTCTTTCCTTTTTTAATTTACACCATCTTAGCAACCACATAGCAATGCTCTGGCAGCCACCCAGAGCACACTATAAACCACATAGCAACGCCTTCGCAACCACCCACATTTCGTCAGCTAGTCAGAACACTTAGCAACATCATAGCGATGTCCTAGCAGCCACGCAGAACACCCTATAAACCACATAGCAATGCCTTACCAACCACCCACACCTCGTCAGCTAGTCAGAACACTTAGCAACATCATAGCGATTCCCTGGCAGCCTTCCAGAGCACCCTTTAAATCACATAGCAACGCCTTAGCAACCACCCATGCCTTGCCAAACAGTCAGAACATAGTGATTCCCTAGCAGCCATGCAGAGCACCCTAGCAATGGCCTAACCAGTGAAGTTATTAACTAAAAAACTAAAACTATTAAAAATAATTTTCATTAATTGAAGTAAATCTAAAATAAAATAAAAATATTAAAAATGTAGACTTAAAAAAAAAAAAATGGAAATTAGAAATGTTGCCTTGGCTAAGTTTAAGTACTAAAAATACTAAAACTGGAAAAAAAAATAAGCTAAAGATAAATATTTTTAAAAAATTATGAAAATGTCTAAAGCACAACTTAAACTAAAATGAAAACTGAAAATATAATTCAAAATGTGGATAAATATTATAGTATATAAATAATACCAAAATAACACTGGCTCTAGCAACCACCCAGAATAGTGTGGGAACCAATTCAGTAAAACTTAGCAGCCGCATAGCAATGCACTGGCAACCATTCAGAACACCTTAACAACACCCTAGCAACCACCCGGAACACCCTGACAACCATTTAGAACACCTTTGTTTTACCTCTTTATTATACAGAAAACAGTGGAGATAAATGGAAAATTAGTATGGAGTGACGAGAGCGAGAGGAAACGTGAACGTTGAAGCTGCATAACATGTTGTTAACCAGTGCACCACACATCTGTATTTGCAGCTTTTCAGTAGCAGCCTGGTCAAACACAAATGAATTAGCTTTTGCTCAAAGTAGGATGTATTATCTGTTGATATTTTACCTCTCTGGGTAGTTGGTTGTACAAATCGCCATGTGGTAACAGTTGGGGGATTCCTGGATAAAATCTCTTCTTCCGGGGATCAGAGAAAGCTTAAGGCTTGAAATGTGAAACGAAATGCCCTGTTGCAGTCTGTCATGTGGGTTATATGAAAACTAGTTGTTCTGTGTCTCAGAATCTGCATTGTACATGAGGTGTTTACCTCAGCTGCTCTGATGTTAAATTGTTATTTAGTTTGTTTAATGGCAGTAGCCATGTATGCATATATGTATGTGAGAGATAAGGAGACCGGTCAGTCAGGGAGAGTAGTTATCTGGAAGTGAACGCGTGCGCGCGCACGTGTGTGTGTGTGTCTGTGTGTGTGTGTGTGTGTGTGTCTGTGTGTGTGTATTGGCAGGGGAAAATGTGGGCTGGTTTTTTCCTGCCTTGTTGCTTTGGAGTGGAAAGTTGATGGAAATATCCAGAGTCTGTCCCGGTTGCCCAGGGCTGCTGTGTGTGCCATAATCACCTCTACTCAGGAGCTCTGTGTGTGTGTGTGTGTGTGTGTGTGTGTGTGTGTGTGTGTGTGTTTGTGTCTGCCGGGGGGAGTCAGTGGTCACACCTGCCTCAGGGAGCTCTCCGAGGTCCTGAACGCTTGCTTGTTTGACATGCGCACACACACACAAACACACACGTTTACTGAGCTATTTAAATGAGGATACCATAGACTTTTGTCTAGATAACTAACATAATAAGTTCCTAAACACACCTCACAAGAAGTATATTACTTTACAAGATATACACCATTCAAAAGTTTTAGATTGGTAAGATTTTTTTATGTTTTTAAAAGAAGTCTCTTCTGCTCACCAAGGCTGATTTATTTGAACCAAAATACAGTAATATTGTGAAATATTTGTACAGTTTAAAATAACTGATTTCTCTTTTAATATTTTTTAAAATTTAATTTATTCCTGTGATGGCAAAGTTGAATTTTCTGTATTGTTCCAGTCTTCAGTGTCACATGATCCTTCAGAAATCATTCTGATAATGCTGATTTGCTGCACAAGAAACATTTATTATTATTATCAATGTTGAAAACAATTGTGTACAATTTTTCCCCCAGGATTCTTTGATGAATAGAAAGTTCAAAAGAACATAATTTATCTGAAATAGAAAGCTTTTGTAACATTATACACTACCATTCAAAAGTTTGGGGTCATTAAGATTTTTTTTTTTTTTTTTAAAGAAATGAAAGAAATTAATACTTTCATTCACCAAGTATGCATTAAATGCATTATCTAAATGCATTTTATATATATATATATATATATATATATATATATATATATATATATATATATAATATCTTCATCACACCTGTTAGTGAGTGGGATATATTAGGCAGGAAGTGAACATTTTGTCCTCAGAGTTGATGTGTTAGAAGCAGGAAAAATGGCCACGCATAAGGATTTTAGTGAATTTGACAAGGGCCAAAGTTTGACAAGTGCTTAAACAATTGCATAAACTCTCATCTGATAGTGTTTTCTGCCTGTTGACCGGTACCCTGCATTGTATAAGCAATATGTAATGTACTGTATAGTAGTAACAATAGGAAATGGGCGCAGTATTGTTATCTTCACTTTAAATTCAGAATAAAAGGTCATTACATTTCTACTTTGACTCTATCCTGGTTTGTGTTTTCTTTATAAATGAAAAGCAATTTTGAGGTTTGAATAGGGCACTATTCAAGATGTGACAGCTCTTTTTAACGCTCATGGATATTCATTGAAAAAAAAATGCTTAACAATTTTATTCTTCTGTTGTCATCTCTCGTGTATATAATGACTAGTCTTTTGTGGTTTAGATAAAAGCTATTTCTCTGTGGCTGTATTGCTTTTAAAGGTTCGCAATATTTTCTTTAAAAGTTAATATAAAATCTAAATCTAAATCTAATCTAAAACTTTTAGAGCGGCATGATTAATTATCAGTTTAGTCCACCTGACAGCACTTGCCTGTATATATAATGTAGTATAAATTTCATAATGTCTTATAATACACAGAAACTCGTCACTCATTTTACCTAATGAATACTGGTAATAAGGAAAACTGTTGCCATAACTCTTAGCTACACTGCACTTTGTACAGTCATGGACAGAAGCACTATCACCTCATATGAAGCTCAGCTGAGTGCTATATCAGCTAGCTTCAAAAATGTTTCCTTTCAAACTGCACTTCCTGTGACTTACACCCTGCCGCTTTCTTAGAAGCACAGCTGCTTTTTGGGTTGCCTAAAGTGTGCTGATCCCTGACATTCACACTCCTATTCAGAAGCCATGCAGAGAAAGAGATGGGCACTGGGACCAGGAGAGCATCAGGGGGCCTTCAGACACTGTGCCATATGCTGGCAGTGACGAGAGCTGTGCAGGCGGGCAGTGGGTGAGCAGAGCACAGGGTTGCCAGAAAGCGGGGATCAGGCACAGAGGTCTCAGAGGCGAGATGATATTATTGCACGCGAGGCTGTGTGTGTGCAGAAAATAGTATTCACAATTTTAGTCTTGTTCACTTTTTGTCCAAAAATAATTGTGAGGTGTAATTTTTCCATGCTAAAATAGCTTACAAATAGACAACCTGTAGTATAATTCCCCTGAAAAATCGCAACATTGCTATACTACCATTCAAAGGTTTGCGGTCAGTTTATTTTTAGTTTATTTTATTCAGCAAGGATGGATTATAATGATCAAAAGTGACTGTAAAGGCATTTATAATGTTAATAAAAAAAAATAAAAAAAAATACATTTCAAATAATTTTTTTTTTTTTTAACTTTCTATTAATCAAAGAATCCTGAAACATAATGCTTTCCACAAAAATATTAAGCACAACTGTTTTCAACATTGATAATCTTTTGAGCAATACATCAGCCTTTCCATCACAGTAATAAATTAAAGTTTACAATATATTCAAATAGAAAACATTTATGTAAATGGAAATCAAATGTCATGGTAGGCCTGGGCGATAAAACGGTATCGATATTTATCGACGGTACGCCTTAATCGATAACGATAGAAAAAAATGTTCGATATAACACGATATAGTTTTACTTAAATGACGCGCTACGAGTGACAGCAAACAAGTTGCTGTGGAGTTCAGGTGCGCAATCGCCACACGAAATCAGAACACACAAACACATGAAAATGAGTGCTGTACCTGCCGGTGACAAGGAGATTGTGAATAAAAAAGTACGCCAGCTCGTCAGTGTGGCAGTTTCGTGGTTTCCTTACGTCTTACAGTTGATCTACTTCAAAGTTCGTCTTGAGAGAGCAGTTGTCATGTCGGTATTAACAGCTGCACAAACAGTGTTTTCAATCACACAACATCTTTATTTCTGTGCTACAAATATTCAAATAATCACAGAAGTACTCAGATGAAAGTTTATAGTTCAGATAAAACACTAAATGTCTTTTATCGATCAAAATCAGCTTTTGAAAGAAACTTGAACGCGCTGAAGATGACGCATTTGTCGATTACATTGTTTCACCACCAGGTGGCGACAAGTGAGTGTTAAAAATGTATTTGACTTTGAATCTTCATTCAACAGATTCTTTCAAATACACTGATTCATCCAGTAATGCAACAAGAGTATTTATGGCGTGTCATTGAATCATACGTACAGATTTAAAAAAAAAAAAAAAAAAAAATTTTAATTCAAATATATTTAACATTTTAAAATAGACTGCAGCAAGTAATATTTTGTCAGAACCTCTAGTAAATTACGTTATTTCATTTAGTTGACATTCAGAACTGTGATCTCGATTTGAAACAAACAAAAAAGTTTCTCAATTTATCCAGAATTGTGCAGCTTTAAGTTTCTTTAACACTTATTTATTTAATCTTCACATAAAATAGATTTGTTTACATTTTATTTTGCTTTGTTTTAAAAATTATTTGTTTGCCTTAATTAAAAATGCATTGGTTAAATTCAAACATTTTTTTTTTCTACAAAAATTTTTTCAATAATTATCAATACCGATCAATATGAAACATTATATTGTGATCATTTTTTTAGCTGTATTGCCCAGCCCTATGTCATGGTATTACGTTTTACGGTATTAACAAATAAATGCAGCTTTGCTGAGAATGAGACATTTTTAAAAATCCTCAACCCCAAAATTTTGAACTGTAGTAGTGTATCTTTTTTTGAACATTTCAATCAGCCTGATATAGTGGCGTTAAAACAACCAATGGCGTGAGTTTGGGGCGGAGCTATCTGTTCGACCGACCGATAGCAGATAGAGAGAGTGCTTTAAAGTAATTTTTTGCAGTTTTGTTTTATGTCATGCTGTCAAATGATGTCAAATTGCAAACTATATTATACTTTGCTAGCTCTAATACTTTGCTAAAAAAGAACAAGATTTTTAGTCACTGTCTAAAATGTCACTTTTTTGCATTAAAATGTTTTACAACATTAGATGCTTTCTTAGAAGCAGCACTAGATGGCAGACTTGTTTGAAATGAGATTAGCTCCCCCCCACCCCCCACCCCCCAAGGATAGCTTTGTCCATTCCTTATGGAGGGACTTCTTCCTCAACATTATTATACATTCTTCACTTGAATAGATGTCTAAATACATGTCTGGAAGCAAAGATATGAAGCTATGTCCCTCAGGTAGCATGACTTATCAGAAAGATTACAGGATGAAATGTAATATTTGGTGGATAAATAAAAGCCTGCCCTTCTAAACTTTCCATAATATGAGTTAAAGGCTCAGACAAGAAGAAATATCACACTCCTGTGAGGTGAACATGGACCTCTCTTTTTTTTTTTTTTTTTCCCACAGCGCTAGTACAGAATAGTCTCTTACTCCCTTGACAAAGTATGCTTGCAATGTTCTGTATTGTTGAACATTTAGACATGCGTGTGATGTTTCACTGAACTACATTGGCAAGGCCTTCCTCCTGTTAAACAAAATTTCTCTGTCTTGATTGAATTCTTAAAGGGATAGTTCACCCAAAAATGGGGTTGGAATTGAGAAGCTTAATAAGATACTTTAACAGTGTTTGACAGCAAAAGAAACGCAGTCTGAATTAAAAAAAGATGAGAGAGAAAGGCTGGATGCTAAGAAATAATATAAATACAATAGGTAGGCAACATTATTGTGATTAACTGCTTAGTGTTTGTCCAGTTTTTAGTAAATTATTGACACTTTTGTGCCAGATCTTTTTAATGAATCATTTAGTAAAGACTAAAAAAATCTGTCTTAAACAGAACCGTTATTGGTCTGAATTTGCCTAATAACAGAATGTTCATTCAAAGTTATCTGGTCTTTAATAATGTTCTCAAAACATCAGCACAAAGGCATTTATACATTGTTTATGGAATGTTTTATTTTGACGTTCGTTTAACATTTAAAAAATGTTACTACTTGTTTCAGAATGTTCAGTGAACATTCAAAATTAATGCTTCCATAATGTTTGCAGAATGATAGAATGGGATGTTCCCTTAATGTTCATATAACCAAGAAAAACGTTTTAAAACATGAGGTAGTTTAATGCCGTCTCTTGTGATGCTTTGCCGAGAGCAGCTGTGTGTGTGCATTCATGTGTTTTGGAGGAGGCGTGGCTTTGGACAGTGATTAGCAGGGAGGGTGGGATTGTATGCTTTCGATGCTAGCAGGCTAATGTTAGCATTTCCCAGATCACCTACTGCACCTTTAATGAGAATGATAGCAAAAAGTTCTTAGAACATATTTTTTGTTAACTGGGATACTCTATTTATTTTTGTTTTTGTTTAGTTTTTTTTTTTTTTTTGAACAAAAAAATAAGTTGGCTTTTTCTAGAATATGGTACAACTTGAGATCTCAGTTGGGAAATTTGCCGGACTAATATGTTGATTTTAGGTGAAATGGACAACTGCATTTTATAGTTTCTGCTGTCTGAAAGTTCATTTTTAGCTTATTTTCCTTGTTCACTGCTATAAAGACCCCTCAGCCTCGACTGCATTTATTCAAAACAAGTGTTGTTTCTTTTCACTTCAGTTGCATATTTACAATATACCACAATAACCCATGAAAGTGCACTTTTAACTGGATGGAGAGAGGGCAGCGTTACGTAACCCCTTCTCGCGCTCATTCTACAAGACTCTTTCTTCGTTGTAATTGGCAAATTCATGGCAAACAGCCCTAGATAGCAGAGGTTAATTGTGTTTTAAGAATGGGCACGATGACAAATTATAAATCAGAGTCTTTGTGACCCTTGTGTATTGGAGCCTGTCTCTCTTTAGTAATCTCCTCTCGCACACACGCTCATCAGAAAGCTCTCAAGATGAGCAGGCAATCATACATGCAAACACACATACATATTTATTCTGATCCAAGCTGTCATGTGTTTTCTCTATGGTTAATATAGTAAATAGGAAGAGTTCTGAGCAGGTGTGTTTGTCATTCTCAGGAGGTTTATGCATTCATTCCTTAGGTTAAGCAGCCTGAACAGCCCTGGAGCCAAAGTCATCAGGCTGTCAGCTTCAAATGCAATTGAACAAGTCAAATGGAACTGAAAATGTCTTTTGAAGAATTGGCAGTAGTGTAATATGTGCAATGCATATGAAGTGGGGAAAACTTTCAGAAGCAGGAGTTGACTGTTATTTAAATTTTTCTCTAGAAGTAATCGTATGTTCTATAAAAACAAAACTGTTTTATAATTTTATATATTTTTTGTGAACTGCAGGTGGCATTATCTCAAATGAGTTTGTATGGCTATAAATAAATATATATACTGTACACATGAGAGCAGACGTGTCATGCCCTTTCAAACTGTGTGTTTGTACCTTTGACCAAATTTCGATTTCTTCCACAGCATTTTAGACAAACACTTTTCACCTACAATATTTTGTTTTTAGGTATCATGCCCCCTGCAGTTCACAAACAATAACACAATCAAAATCCAATCAGTAAAGCCTAGACGAAAGTGACTTTTTTATATTTCCTGGCAGTTATTTTGTTAAATTGACCAATATAAACTATGTTGTCTGCAAGCTAGACTCAAAGTCACCACATAACATTTGAAATTGACAGTACTGTGGCGTACAGCTTTGTCCTTCCTGAGTTTTGCTGAAAATAAACAAATGTGCAGATGAAGTCATATTAAACATAGCAAACTTCACAAATAAAAGTGCCACAAAAACACTTGAATTCACATTATTTGCATCTTTTTCACTAACCAAGCACTATCTACACAAATTAAATGGTTTGTTCACCCAAAAATGAAAATTCTGAAATGGTTCACCACTGATTCAAAACAAAAGATTTGTAAAGCTTCATGAAGCAGTGTTTAGAAATCGCCCATCACTAGATATTGTTAAATAAAGTCGTTATTTGTTTGTTTTTTTTGGTGCACAAAAAGTATTCTCGCCGCTTCATAACATTAAGGTTGAACCACTGTACTCACATGTTTAAACTGTTTTAAATATGTCTATAGTACCTTTCTAGGCACTGAAAGTGTTAATTGTCTTGCTGGAAATGGAGGCCTCACTGAGCCATCGGATTTTATCAAAAAATATCTTAATTTGTGTTCCGAAGATGAACAAAGGTCTTACGGGTGTAGAACGACATAAGGGTGAGTAATTAATGACAGAATTTTCATTTTTGGGTGAACTAACCCTTTAAGTCTTTTCAGAACAAGCATGCCTTTCCACAGTACAATAAACACCTATTTTATGGGTAAATTAATTGGCTTTACTTTCTTAGGCAATCCATGTTTATTCCAGAACATCTCACCTTTCTAAGAAAGTCTAAATATACTCCTCTAATCCACTGATAACACAATCAATCAGATTTGTTAATACCAGTCCTGTTGGTCTAAGTCTTTTGGTATTACAGGTATCTAAATATAACTCAGTCGACTGGAATGAAATGGAAGAACTTTTTCAAACAATAACACGGCAGAGAGCCTGAGCTCAGGGGTGGAGGATTATCTTCTGATAATGACGTATGGGTTTGCTAATCTCTATCAGTGTACAGAGACACACAGCATGTTCAGATCCAAGATTCACAGCTGTGACTTTATAATGATGCAGCATGAAGATCTTGAGTAACTGCCAGTAATGGACCATACCATCCTTTTAGGAAGGTGTGTTTTTGTCTTGGCCCTAAATCCTAATTATTTGTCAAAGCTTACATCTTCCCTTTGAAAGTCTTTGGTTAAATGCATATGAGATCATATTTGCCTTTGTTCCATACATCACAATTTTTCCAAGCGTTCCATGTTTAACTCTGAGATAGACATGGGGACCACTCTATTTTCCCAGAGCACTATTCCTCAGTCTGGGACTGGAACTGGTTTATTTGACAGTGCCCAATGCTCATTTTCTCTTTAAATAAGCAGAAGTGATGAGTTGTCTCCATGCAGTTAAAATAGCTCTGATGAGATTGAATTCTCTGTCATGGGCCCAGACACATAAACACTCAGCAGCACAGGACTGCCAGATCTTCCTTTTCATTTCGATGCAAATGCAACAAGTGCATTCGGTTTCCATTGGCGTCAAAGGGGACCAAGTACAGCTGACAGAAACTTGGCTGAACTGGATGATTAGTGATGTGATGACAGAACTGAAATCTATTTTCAGACTATTGTTGATTCTGTTTTTATATTATTCTTGCTGACATCTGATTATTTATTTTTTTCAACAATTGGTAACAATAGCCTTATTCATTGGAACATGAGCAGAACAAATTTCTGTAGTATGTATTTTGTAAAAAAAAAAAAAAAAATTATAATTGTTGCATTGGGTTCAGCGTGACAAATAATGCAAGAATGGATTTATGAACGATTTACGCAAATTTGTTATGCTCATGTTTCATGAATGAAGCCCATTAACTAAATAATAAGAATAACAAACCGATTATTAAGGAGTAGGCTAACTGATGATGGGCCATTGAAGTATTAGAAAAACAATGCACACCTAGGTGGTAATGTGGCCACGAGGCCACAGATGCATTATAATTCAAGGGCCAGGAGTCAATTATGCCATGTTCACAAAGCAAGAAAATAGGGTTGTCAGTCCTGTATTTGAGTCCTTAATACGTTTATGTTCACACACAATACGGTACTCACACCCGTAAATTTTCAGGACTCACAACTGCATCCTCGGAAAACCCGCACTGTGTGAACGAAACCAGACTGGAGAACTAGCTGTCTATCGCGATCTGCTATGCAAGAGAGACGCTTTGCACTGCACAAATGCGTGTCTGCTTTGTGTTGTGGGTTTACGACTTGTGTGGTTTTGGTAACTTACAGCGAAGGAGATATGAGCTGTGTGTCGTCTGAAAAGGTTTGAGATCCAGTCACTGTTGCAATCAGAGCGGGTCCCATCAGTTTTGTTCTACGCAAGAGCGGCGCGACTCAAATGTTCCGCTCTCCACCCAGATATAAAAGCTGCTGTCGGTTAATGAAAATTTTAACTGATGAACTCGCGGCTCGTTTAATTGATGTTGCCATCTTTTATATTACTTCGGTCACTGCCGCTACAGTATATTGTTACTGGTAAGAGAATATGGGCTTGACTTCCGTTGCACATTTGTACAGACAGTATTCAAGACGCTACTGTAGGTTGCTTTGTGAATGGGACATTTCGAAACTCACACCTGTAAGTAAATGTGGTTGTCAATCCCAAAAACTGACAGTGTGAACGTAGCCTTATTTATATAGGCCTAGCTCTTTATTACAATACAGATTTTCAAAGCAGCTTCATATTAATAAATACGAAAATAACAGTATCAATGTTGCAAAGTTCTTTAATTAGTTTCAATTTTGTTCTTAAATACAATTTCAGCTATAAAGCAGCTCTAAAAAGACAATAGTGCCATAATTCAGGTAAATTTCAATGTTGATTTAATTTAATTCAATAACAAGATCTGCAAGAAGACATTTTTAGATATTTAAATCAAGTATAATTTAATGGCAATGCAATAAATCTCATAAATGTTGATGTTCAGATGAAATGTAAAAGTTAAGGAGCGTCTAGCCATACAGTAAATGTATTGAGGTGACATCGAGTGGCATTTATGGTCAAGAGGAAAATTAAAATTCATTAAAAGCTTTTTTTTTCTTTTCTTATTTAATATTATAGTTTCAGTTGATTAGTCAGTTGATGGTTTCCAAATCACATCACTGCTCATTTGCATAAAGATAATCTTTTCTCCTCTTTGCTGCATTGCTGAACATGTATATCTTTTTAACGCTCCTTTACTGTGCAAGGTTTAGCAGCTTTATTAGGATTTAAATGATTCTGGAACTGTTTCCGGTGCCATACAGGAGACTGCTTTAAACCAACATCAGGCCTGCAAGGCTATGATGCTCCTGATTGGCAGGGACACATTGGCTGCCTCATGCTTGACTGGTGTTGTATGGCTCGGCTGCCATGTTCAGCATTCACTCCGCAGAGCTCGGATCAGAGCCACCGTGACTCATGCACAGGCGTCACTGCACCACGTTAGTCCTTTAGTGTCACTGTTTGGCCGCCAAGTGGTTAATGCTGTTCACACAGCTTCTGAGACACAGAGAGAGTGAATTTGAGAATGAACGCATGCATGGTGATGTTTGTCAGTAGAAGAGAGCATTGGAGAGTGTGTGTGTGTGTGTGTGTGTTTATGAAAGTCAGCTGTTGTATGTGTTGGTTGTGCTGCTGTTGTGTTTTACTTGAAGATAGGGATCGTTTGTGTAAATAGGCCTTTTCCTGGCATTATCAAAAGCAATTGTGTGTGATTGTGTGCCATTGTACGTGTATTGCAAACACCCTGTGGGGGGGGGGGGAGAGCACTTTAACGCACAGATTCACTCCCGTCACACAACAGGCACCTGCACCATGAATTTAAACCTCCTGTGCATCACCGAGCCGCACTGACCACATCAACCCCAGATTTGTTTATGGGCGTTTCTTCAACTATGGGCACATTTGGCCCTGTGAACTTTTAGAAAATAAACTTGTGTAAAACACATTTGTAGCACTCTCATTTGTTTATTTAATTTGTCCACTAACAATGTCCAACTGTGTTTATACATACATCACATTTTCTGAAAGGTCATGAACATTTCACCATTTCAGAATGATGATACAATTATATTTCCATCAAAATCTTGAAAAAAAATAAATAAAAAATGGCACACTTCTTTGTCCAGCTAAGGCTGTTTTAAGTAAAAAAATATATATAATTTTTCACACTTTTTTGCATATAATTACAGAAATTATGCATGTATATAGGGGTTTGGGGTCAGTAAGAAGTCTCTTATGCTCACCAAGGCTGCATTGCAAAAATACAGTGAAAACAGTACTATTGTGAAATATGATTACAATTTAAAATAACTGTTTTCTATTTATACATATATAACAGTTATTTTAAATTATTTTAAATAATATATATTTAAAAAAAAAACATTTTATAGTCTGTCTTGCTCAAGAACTTAAGGTTTCTCAATCTCTACAGGTTTTCTTAAGTTGAACGCATCTGTCTGCTTTTTTTGAAGTCTGCTCTCAACCTGATTTTATCTCTATATAATCCCTGCCATAAATTGTTCTTTGGGTCAACTAAAATCCAATATGAAATGTACTAAATCCCATCGAAATTGTCCCTAATCTCTTTGAAATTGGCCCTGATCCCATGGAGACATGACATTCTTTAAGCAAACGGTACCCACAGCACACCCCCCCCCCCCCCCCCCCCACCCCCTCTGATGTCACCAAGGTAACCGGCTGGCTCTGCTGCCCACGACTGGCCAAACGAGGCAGCGCTTTGACCTTGAGCATGTGTTTGGAGCAAAGATTAAGGTCATGTCATGAGAATGAGAAGAATATTACTTGCAGAGATGATGAGGTTCAACACTTCATCGGTCATGGTGTATTAGACTGCCCAACATGACAAGACTGAGGTTACGACTCTTGAATGAGTCATCTTGGAGAATATATTATATGTCTCATGTTTGTGTATATAAATTTCAACTAATCACACAAAGATTAAAGGTAAAATAAAAAATGTAAAAAAGCCACGATTTTCTCTACAGTATTTGCATGATGCACTGTATAGTGTACAGTCTATTTCAATTCCGCTATAGTTGCTAAGTTGGAACCCATATCTTGCTAAAACTGTTTAGACTTGTGCTTAAATCTTAAATGTAATGAGCAGCCCCTGGTGCACTTTACATAGCATACAGCCTTATATATGGCCCTATAGGTGCTGGTCATATAATTAGAATATCATCAAAAAGTTGATTTATTTCACTAATTCCATTCAAAAAGTGGAACTTGTATATTATATTCATTCATTACACACAGACTGATATATTTCAAATGTTTATTTCTTTTAATTTTGATGATTATAACTGACAACTAAGGAAAATCCCAAATTCAGTATCTCAGAAAATTAGAATATTACTTAAGACAAATACAAAGAAAGGATTTTTAGAAATCTTGGCCAACTGAAAAGTATGAACATGAAAAGTATGAGCATGTACAGCACTCAGTACTTAGTTGGGGCTCCTTTTGCCTGAATTACTGCAGCAATGCGGCGTGGCATGGAGTTGATCAGTTTGTGGCACTGCTCAGGTGTTATAAGAGCCCAGGTTGCTCTGATAGTGGCCTTCAGCTCTTCTGCATTGTTGGGTCTGGCATATCGCATCTTCCTCTTCACAGTACCCCATATTTTCTATGGGGTTAAGGTCAGGCGAGTTTGCTGGCCAATTAAAAACAGGGATACCATGGTCCTTAAACCAGGTACTGGTAGCTTTGGCACTGTGTGCATGTGCCAAGTCCTGTTGGAAAATGAAATCTGCATCTCCATAAAGTTGGTCAGCAGCAGGAAGCATAAAGTGCTCTAAAACGTCCTGGTATACGTCTGCGTTGACCTTGGACCTCAGAAAACACAGTGGACCAACACCAGCAGATGACATGGCACCCCAAACCATCACTGACTGTGGAAACTTTACACTGGACCTCAAGCAACGTGGATTGTGTGCCTCTCCTCTCTTCCTCCAGACTCTGGGACCCTGATTTCCAAAGGAAATGCAAAATTTACTTTCATCAGAGAACATAACTTTGAGCCACTCAGCAACAGTCCAGTCCTTTTTGTCTTTAGCCCAGGCAAGACGCTTCTGACGCTGTCAGAGTGGCTTGACACAAGGAATGCGACAGCTGAAACCCATGTCTTGCATACGTCTGTGCGTAGTGGTTCTTGAAGCACTGACTCCAGCTGCAGTCCACTCTTTGTGAATCTCCCCCACATTTTTGAATGGGTTTTGTTTCACAATCCTCTCCAGGGTGCGGTTATCCCTATTGCTTGTACACTTTTTTTCTACCACATATTTTCCTTCCCTTCGCCTCTCTATTAATGTGCTTGGGCACAGAGCTCTGTGAACAGCCAGCTTCTTTTGCAATGACCTTTTGTGTTTTGCCCTCCTTATGCAAGGTGTCAGTGGTTGTCTTTTGGACAACTGTCAAGTCAGCAGTCTTCCCCATGATTGTGTAGCCTACAGAACTAGACTGAGAGACCATTTAAAGGCCTTTGCAGGTGTTTTGAGTTAATTAGCTGATTAGAGTGTGGCACCAGGTGTCTTCAATATTGAACCTTTTCACAATATTCTAATTTTCTGAGATACTGAATTTGGGATTTTCTTACTTGTCAGTTATAATCATCAAAATTAAAAGAAATAAACATTTGAAATATATCAGTCTGTGTGTAATGAAAAAATATAATATAGTTTCACTTTTTGAATGGAATTAGTGAAATAAATCAACTTTTTGATGATATTCTAATTATATGACCAGCACCTGTATATTAGGCTAGCTGTCTGCTTGTGAACTTGCATGTTTTTTTGCCTCATATAGATGATTTCAATGGCAACAACATAAACAAATTTTTTGCGGCCCAAACTTAAGTTCCGGTAGACTTTTCTCATAATATACATTGCACATCAGCTAATTTGTCAAAAAGTCTGAAAACGGTTTGTTCAAAGATTTATTCTCCCTCCTATCTGAGAGCTTTCTCTGCTCTGATTGGTCAGATGGCCCAGTCTGTTGTGATTGGTCTACCTCTTACAGCGCGTGTCGGAAACAAAACGGCCATTACCATATCTGAATTTCAGCTCTGGAGGCTTCCTCAGCGCTTGATACACAGTGCTTAATGATGGCGTCAGTTCTTCCATATCAATTCCAGCGCGAGTCCTCATCCTTTTGAATTGCATGCAAAAGTAGTTTAGCAGCGTTTAAAGCAGCATCTTCTCGACAAGTCGATCACATGAACCAAACTCTTCCAGGCTGCAGCTACAACTAGTGTTTGAGGGCAGGTCAAAGTAGATGTTGTTTGTGGGCAGCCAATGAAGACCATTATGCAAATGTGTTAGGGTATGTAACAGGAAGTGAGACTGGAGTTGCTGATGACTCATTTCAGGCAGTTTATAATCGATTCTTTTTTTTTTAGGAGACAATAACTTTATTTATCGTGCACTTTGCAGACCTTTATATTCACAAACAGCTAAATGACACAGTGCATGAAAGGTAATATTCGAAAAAGCATAATAGGGGCAACTTTAAAAATCTTGCCAACCTCAGTACATCAACAAAGGAAAGAGTAGTTGTGATGAAAGGAATCTGCTTTAACCTTCTATCAATGTTCCTATTGGTAAGATACTGAAGTCCAAGCTTTATGGCCACCATCCCTCATAAATAGTGTAGCTTGTGATGTAGCGTATATTAGCATCATAGCTCAAAGTGTTTGGATTGTGCGTTAGGCCATGGCTCTGAGCAATTTATAAGGTTGTTTTTAATTCACGATTCAGTCTCATAAAGCTGATTCAAGATGAAAAGGATCTTGTAGAGTGTTCGTCAAAGGGAAATTCATTTTGCTTTTTAAACTGTGCTGAATGTGAGAGAATGTAACATTGTCTACTTGAATGAAATTGTGTCCATATATTCCATGAATATTGTGTGCGCTACAGCGTGAAAGGCTTTCTCCCTCGCTCTCTCTCACTTTCTTCTTTGTCTATTGTGTGTCTGACGTCAATACTAGCCTTTCATCAGCAGTGACATTAATCAGCTCGCTGCTGTCCTCTCTTCTTCCTTTCCTCATCCCGCTCTCATTCTCATTGTGTGTTTGTCTCCATATTTCACTGCTCTCTTTCATTCCAAACACTCTTGTCACATTGTTTCACGTTTATTCTTCTTTTCCTTGGCTATGTTTGTAATGGAATAGCCAACTTGTAACTTGTATTGTTCAAATGTATACATCTGCAGTTTAGAAAGTATTATTTTCCGTCACAAAAATATGTTTTTATTTTACATATACACTACCGTACAAATTATTATAGTCCCTTATGCTCACCAAGGCTGCATTTATTTGATCAAAACACAATATTGTGCAATATTACTACAAATTTAAAATAACTTTTCTATTTTAATATATTTTAAAATGTAATTTATTACGGAGATGGTAAACCTGAAATTTTAGCATCATTACTCCAGTCTCTAGTGTCACATGATCCTTAAGAAATCATTCTAATTTGTTGAATTACTGCTCAAGAAACATTTATTATTATTATTATTATTATTAATGTTGAAAACAGTTGTGCTGCTTACTTTTTTTTTTTTTTTTGTGGAAACCGTGATTTTTTTAGGATTGTTTGATGAATAGAAAGTTCAAAACAACAGCATTTATTTGAAATAGGTTTATTTGATAATAATTTTAAATATCTTTTGTTACATTATAAATGTCTTTGCTGTCACTTTTGATCAATTTAATGCATCTTTGCTGCATAAAATCTTTTAAACAGTAGTGTACATTTATTTGACCAGCAATATTTAACCTGTTTCCACTAAATTTGGGGGTAAAATACCTAAAATATTTTAAATGTCTCAAATACCTATTATTATTATTATTATTATTATTATTTATTTTCTTCTTCTTTTTTTTAATCTTAATATCTTCTTTTATTTTAATATCTCTCTAAATATATATATTTAATATGCTATATTATCTCATGTTTGTTTTGGTTGTACACGGCACAAAATTTCCAAATCTAAGTATTACAAGCATACGAAAAGTACTGCACCGAAATCATGATAGTATGCTAAGTGTATCCCTCACACACATTCTCAGTTTCTCAACACCCTCTTTCTTTCAACTCAACATTCCCCCAGAAGGTCAGTGTAAGTCGGATCATCATTCCAGACAGGCCTTTCACACACACACTCTTCATCTCCCTTCAGCTTCATCTATTGCTGCAGATTGCTAGTGGTTCAACGCTTGAACACACACAGGAGTCTGCTGTGAAGTATATTCAGGTGGTTTCAGTTTGAGCTAATAATATCCTCTCTCCGGCCGCTCCCTGCAGACGTACGAACACTATCTTCTTCATCAAATTAAACATGTCCAGAGAGGAAATAAAGGACATCTGGTCAGCTGATTCTCCTTTAGGTATATTTAATGATAGCAGTGCTCACAAATGGAGTGTGAATGTGTGAGTGCACATGTGTTTATGTCTGTTAACACTATTAACACATAAAATAATTAATAATTTATTTGTGTAAAACCTGATGATTATTCTATCTCTAGTATGATTAATTGAGAATGTTCCAAAGGGCATTTTGTGCTTCAATTCTACAAAAATTCAATGTCACAGATGTGCTTATCTGATTATTGATATGGAAATAGTGCTGGATTTTAAATAGTTCTTATTTTATGTTATAATGTCATAATGTTTCTTTGTTTACATTTTTTTAAATCATAAAACATGAAATATTCACAATATGCACAATGTAGAATTTTGTGCTCTCTGACATTTTTGTCTGTACTGCTGTTTGAGAAATAGTAAAAATAAAGTTCTAAATGAAGTATATTGAAAAGTAAGTTTTTAATGTACATCTTAATAATTCCTTTTTAACAAATAAATAAAAAATTAAATAAATATTAATCTGCTTAAAATTGAATTGATTTACAATGTGGTTTCTGATTTTGGACATGAATGTATTTAATTTAATTTAAAGTTGGCATGAAAAAAACATTTGTGATAGTCTTTTCTTCCCCATTGTGATGTATATCCACACTGTAAAAAATTATTTTCATGATTTGTTATCACAACATTTTTACTTTTGTCAAATCAACTTAGATAATTAATGTGGTTCAGATAACATACTATTTTGAGTTTCTGTTGCTTAAATCAATCACCTTCATTGTTTTAACTCAAATTTTTAATTTCAATGAACTCAATTTTAAGGCAACAAGGTAACTTACTTTTTTAAGTTAAACCAACTATTCTTTTTTACAGTGCAGTGAAACAGCTTCTCGAGCAAAGCAAAATGTCGGGTGGGACTTGATTTTGTCCATCAGGAATTGATTGGATCGTTGCTGTGAAATCATGAATTTAAAAAAAAAAAAAAAAAAAAAAAAAAAATCATTTATAATAAATACTGCAATATTCCATAAAAAAAATATAAGAATTGTAAAATAAGAACTATGTGTTTCACTCATACAGGTGGTATTTCAGACCTTTTATTTTGAGATAACAGGGACATCTTTTATGTGTGTGTTTGTGCCGAGCGGTGAACTCTGAATAAGTATTCAGCACCTGTATTCATTTTGTGCTCTGCATGCAGAGCATTCCTGCATAATGGATGTATTCAGACACTGTTCCTGTGACTCTTACCCTCCTGATGTGTGTGACCTGTGCTAATAGTCGTACCCACTTATACCTGTACCCACTTATGCTAGCACACACACAAACCTACACTTATAACTGCAAAAAGAATACACTATGAAGCTGAACTCTGCATTAACTCTATGTATTTTTCCACCAAATCTGAGCATGTCATTTTCTATACACAACAATAAATAAAGGCTGTATAAATGTTTTTGGAAGAAGTTATGCTCTCCAAGACTGCATTTATTTGATCAAAAGTACAGTAAAACAGTACTGTTGTGAAATATCACAAATAACTATATTTTGTTTTAATAGATTTTAAAATGTAATTTATTCCTGTGATGCAAATCTGACTTTTCAGCATCATTACTCTAGTCTTCAGTGTCACATGATCCTTCAGAAATCATTCTAATATGCTGAATTACTGCTCAAGAAACATTTATTATTATTATCAATGCTGAAATCAGTTGTGCTGCTTTATTATTTTTTAAGAATAGCTCAAAAGAAATATTTTGTTACATATAAATGTTTTTACTGTCACTTTTGATCAATTGAATGCATCCTTGCTTAATAAAAGCATCCATTCCTTTAAAAAAAAAACACAACCATTCAAAATGTTTGTACTCCATCCATCATCTACTTTAAGTCAGCTGTTCCCACTGCATTGCTTTTTTTGTATTATTATTTCTTTTTTTTTGCACAGTGTGTATTTGCGTCTGTGCGCTGACTCTGAGTATGTGGATTTATTGCAGATTGTGTTCAGCGCTGTGCTGGAGGGAACTGGGGATTACAGCATTTCCATAACAAAGCCCAGATAGATTGGTTTAGAGTCCAGAAAATACTGCTATTGCTATTCCGCACCTGTAGAGTGTGACCAACCTCTGAGAGAGAGAGAGAGAGAGAGAGAGAGAGAATGAAAGTAACAGATGACTAAGGGATGATTGCATCACTGTCAGTCAGACTGCATGTTTATTATGTCACATGGTCTCCAATCTTGTCTGACATCACCTGATGCTCCAGCATGAGCTAATTCTAATGTGACAATAGAGCAGGAAGAACACGATTTCTATCATGATTTGTTCTGGAGCGAGTGGAAGAGCAACTACCGGTCAATATGAGCACCCTGTTTACTCAGCAAATGATTAGTTCATGTGTAAGTGAGCAGAGTACTGATGTTCTGAATGACAAACTGTTGATGCAGGGTGTGCTTAACACAGTATCCTTCCTAGGTACGACACGACAAAGCCCCAAGCGATAAATCCCATCTTGTCCATACTAATGTCTGTAGTGCTAACTATCTGCCAGCATTGTGGCACAGCAACACATTTAGCCACATTTCATTTTTTTTGTTCTTTTCACATAGGTTAGTCTCACCCACAGTAAAATCTCACTTGTCCAAAATCTGTGCTTTTAATCAGCTGTCATTGTAAACTAAAACTATATTAATAATAATAAAAAAAAAAATGTTTACTGAAATAAAGCTGAAATAAAATTTAATAAAAACGTAAACGAAAGTTAGAATATAAATAAAAAAGAAATAAAACAGGTTTAAATTGAAGTACTAAAATTACTAAATCTAAACCTGAAATAAAAATAAATTAAAGCTAAATAGAAATAATAAAAAAACTAATAAAAATGACAAGATTACTAAAACTTAATGAAATAAAAATGAAAACTGAAAATATAAAAAAGCTAGCTGAAAATATCAATAAATACTATAATTGATTGATATTAATAAATACTATAAATATAAATACTAAATACTTTTAATGAAAAGGGTATAAAACACACAAAAAATTGACTTCTGGCCCAGTTCAACCCTGGCTTCCCCATATTGCATATTAAAAATAAAAAATACACCTATATTTTTATATCACAAATTTGAGTGCCTGCTGATCCGTTGTGCTTTCCTACACTATCTGCTGCTTCGTTTTGAACTCCTACATCCTGCTTGCCGTGAAATTAATTTCACAATCTGTTTACAATTCTTGTAAAGTGCATGGACTCAGTTTTTAACCTTTCAAACTGAATCCATAACTTCCTCTTATTCAAAAACTTATTCAAAACAATCAAATATTATTTTTAGTTTTTACACTGGCCTCCCTCCAACAAGGTCACAAGGAACAATGACATTCTTCTGTAACATTTTATATTGACTTTCATTAATAACATTAACAAACATGATTGCGTTTTGGTTATAGCATGTAGATTTAAATGTCATGAAATATTGGTATATGAACTTTTGATCTAGCAAGTATAATGTTTCTTCATTCTTCCACTACACCACAGGAAAGGTACAGATGATGAGGAAGGCCACACCTTCTTAGGGCACCCAAGACTTGTTGTTTTTGGATAACATGCTTTATGTGTGCAGAATGTATCATTTTTGCCCAGTGAGGGATCAAAGTGCAAAGATAGCATGCTGCAAATTATATGACCCTTTTAGTGTGTAGAGCTAAAAGCTAAAAGCTAAGATGATGGAATCGACCGCCTGCAACCCCTGAATTGTCAAGAAACTATCGCCTGACCTATCAAACTGACCAAAGCCTTTCCAGACTGGAAGAAACATCTCACAACTGACAGCAAACTGGGCCCACAGACTAGCCAAGCATGTCACCATTTCTATGACATGCTTGGAGAAAATGTTTGGGAAAGATTAGCATAGAAGTTTCCCAAGTCACAATTTCCTCAGAGAACTTTAACCCGAAGTCCAAGGTTGTTTGAAGGATGTCTAGAGTGAATGCTCTGCTCCATTTTTATATTATACTATTTATATGGTATAATATAAATAGTTGTCTTGAAAGAATAGGGGCACTTTAGGTAAAGGCATTTGAATTCCAATTAAATTCATTTCAATAAGGCTCAACAGCAGTGTTGGGGAAAGTTACTCTTAAATGTAATGCATTACCAACGCTAACTCACGACGAATTTGTACGTATTTTACGAGGTGGCTAATTCGTACGACCTCATTCGTATTAATTCATATGATTTGTCTAAACCCCAGTGATGGGTAGGTTTAGGGGTGGGGTTAGGGGTAGGTCATTTGTACGAATTCATACGAATTTGGCAACTTGTATAATAAGTAAGATTTAGCAAAAAACGTACGAATTTGTACGAGTGAGTTCGTACGGATTTGTACGAATTAGCCACCTCGTAAAATACGTACGAATTGCTGAGAGATCGGGTTGGCATTACAATATTGTGTTACTCCTTAAAAAGTAACTAATTGCGTTACTTAGTTACTTTTTATGAAAAGTAATGTGTTACATCACTTTTGCGTTACTTTTTCTCACCTGGGCTTGGCTTGCTTGTTTGTTTTTTAATAACAACAAAAATAGTTATATTTTTGGCAAATGTTAAGGCCCTTTCACATCAAAAGTGAAATGAATAAGCCTCAGGCTGAAGGAAAGTGCATATTTACGCCTGTACAGTAGTGGGCGCTGCTCAAACAAACCTTTTAGCTGTGCTGTCATTCTGGATTAAAGAAGAATAGGATACAGGAGAAGGAAGTTCAACACTCTTATTTCTAAATCCAATAATTTTTGCTTATTGGTAAGGTTGAATTAGATCATTGAAGGTCAGCAGCAAAGACAGCAAAGTGATATTAAATACATAAAGTATATTTGTGTAATTTAATATAGTTAATTATTACAGGTTTGCGTAAAATTCTGAGATTGTTTTTATTCATTTTGAAGAATACTGAATGTTTTTGTGTAAGTGAGTTGATTAAATACCTGTTCACATTTAGTCTAACATCATGTTTATACAGCACACACAACACTTTACTAGTTAATTGAAAAAGTAATCTGATTACATAACTCAAGTTACTTGTAATGCATTACCCCATAATTGCTCAACAGTGAAAACTCAATTTTTTAGTGGCCTGGGTTCCAGAGGTTTTTTCCCCCCCCCCCATTTATTTTCTCCATAGACATTCTATTTTCCACACTGACATTCCAAAAATTCTTTATTAAAGAATTTTTGAACCAAACCATCTGGCTCTAATATGAATTACAACATTACAAGCTTTGATTTGAAGCAAAAAAGTATTTGAAAATCAAAAGACAGTGGTGCGTATACTTGGCATTTTTTGCAAATAATGTAATCAAATTATCAGTCCAATGATTGAACTTAAAGCTACTGACTATAAAGTAATTGATTATAAGTATAAAATAGCACATATTTGAGGTGTATTGCTAAATATTCAAATACAAACCAAATCAAAATGCATGACATTGTAGTGCATAACATAGCATTCAATCCATCTAACAGTGTGTTTGTGTGTGCGTGTTAGTGATGGTGTTGTCATGGCTGTCCTCTCTTCTTAATTAAAAAAAGTCTCATGGCATCTCTGGAAGTATTACTCTGTTCTAGCCTTGTCATCCTCAAGGACCCTCATGCCATTTGCACAGTCACTATCAGCTAGCCCAATTGGCGTATATACCAGGACCCTCGTATATCCATCCATTATTGTCAAGCCTGCTTAGATTAGCAGCTTCCATCTGGGCTTTTCTGCACCAGGTGTTACGTAGTGAGGCCATTTCCCCTCTCAAGGTTGCCTTGGTGCCAGAGTCATTTAAGCTGTTCATTTATTGACTCGCTCCGATAAAACCAGTGCTTCCATCAAGAAGGGACAACGTAACATATTCGCACAGGTCCATTCTATTGGTGCCCTCAGAGTGCTGGAAAAGTAAACACGATCTTCTGGGGACGCAGTGCAGACAATGTGATGACTCAACTGTCTGGAGTCTTTTAGCATGCTTCATTTAGGACGGGCACTGACCTTCCTGATTGTGTCTCACATGCATCTGTTTTTGTCCCTATTCTGTCTGTTTTATATTCCTTTATTACCTGGATTCTAATCTGATTTGCCAATTGTGACATTTTAAAGTCAAATTTGTTTGCATAATGAATAAATGTTTCAGCCACCCTATTTCATAGGCTGTGCAAGTTTTATGCAGATCAAATCACTTTCAAATATTCTCATATTTCAAAATAATTTCAACTTAAATCATTGTCATGTCCATTCATTTCATATATATATATATATATATATATATATATATATATATATATACACACACACACACACACACACACACACACACACACACAGTGAAACCAAAATTTCAAAACATTTCATTCATTCATTCAGTTTATTCACTATAGTTTAAAAAAAATATTAATATGACATATCTCAGAATTAAACTGTGTCAGAAAAAATTAATCTTAATTATGTCAGATAGCACTTAAGCAAAACATGGTCAGGTCAAAGTGTCTGAATAATTTTTGGTCCTAAATTTTTATCAATTTTACTGGTAGTCCACTATATGAAGAATTTTTGGGTATAATATGTCACACTTTACTTTATTTTGTTATTCTCACTTACATAATTGAACTATATAGTGTCCTGAACCCACTAGTAAAAATATATAAAAAATGTCTGAATAATTTTTGGTTTGACTGTAATTATTTATATATATATATATATATATATATATATATATATATATATAAAATATATATTCATCCGTGTTCAGACTGCATCTCATACTGTGTGTGAGGAAAATCTCTCGTGTTGAATTTAGCAACAATAACGCGACAATAACACATTAGAGGTGGAGTAAGCATAATTTCAAAAACACTGTTTGCAAGTTAGTCAGGCCGACACCAACAACAAACGTGTAACCAATCAGCATTAGGGGGCGTATGATGCTTAGGTCAAGGAGAGAGAACGAGCAAGAGGGAGATTTGAAACAAAAAACAAAAAAAAAAAAAAACTGCAGAATGAGAGATGGGATACAATACAAAAGAGCTCAAAAGAATATCACTGGAATGAAAGTTTTTGACTGGGCAAGATCTTTAGGACCTGCATTAATATTAGACGCAGAGGCTGCTTTGATTCCGCTTTACATGTGAGTAACACTGGGTTTGTGTGTCATTGAATGTCTGGAGCTGCTGTGCTGTTGGTGACTAACAACAAACTCTTGTTTGTATTTAGTCTTGTGTACTGTACGTTAATTTTTTGTGCTTCCTTTGTTCATCAACTGCGGTTTATTTTTCGTGAAGCATTTTGTTGCGCGTCAACTATGATAAACAGACATCCACTCACATTGCATGTGTAACAGTGGCCAGATAGTGAGTTTTCCGGTTAAACTACTGTATATTGACGACTGCTAGAGAATGCGGTGTTTAGCGTCAATGTCAGTGCACTCGCCTCGCCTGCCAGCAGCGATCAGGCCAGAATTCGAGACTGACTCAGAGCAGGGTGGTTAGGATTGAAGTGTAAGTTTTGGAGGCGGAGCAATGAAGAGAGGGGTGGGTTTGTTTGGGTTGATTTCAAATATCAACAATGTCCAACAGCTTTTTAAAAAAAAAATCTATTGATCCCACCTTTAACAGTTAAAAAAATAGCGACATTAAAGCAATGCTCTATTTGACCCTATGAATCACCTGTAGTTAATGCCAGGGTTGCCAGGGCCGGGTTGTTGTTTTTTTGCTACATCAAACATTATTTTGCCTCCCATCCAGTAATCGCTAAGAGCTTTGTGCTTTGTTACTTCTGATTAGAAAGTGTCAAGTTTTCAAGTTCTGCCCATTTTTCACGAAATTCAAACAATAAATGGCGTTTTGACGCTCTTGTAACGTGACAGATCGCTGTAGCGCCTCTGTTCAGGTGGAGTGTGAGTCTTTTTTTCCACATTAATACATTAATAAAGTTATATCACAAAAAACATGTATGAACATCAAAAGGTATGTTGAAAGATACAGTACAACTTACCGAAATGTAATCATGTTTCAACCATGGGAAGACGTCAATAAAACAGCTTGTGAACAATGTCACATAACGTCACATTTATCTCAGGGATGTTTTTCAATATTTACAGTTCGTTAGTTAGCTATTAAAAAAACAGACTCCACACTAGAGTGGAGCTTATTTACCGTTAATTATGTATTTGAATAAATTTGCCATGAAGACAACTGCTTATGAAAACTGCAACTGAGTTTTATACAAACATATTATATCTGAAAATAAATAGCAGCTGAATATAAGACCTCTGTTGTTAACTGTAACCTCTAATATATATATATATATATATATATATATATAGTAGCACAAAAATGAATCAAAATGACCAACTCTGACATTTTTTGGTTTTGCTACTGAAATTTTAATCAAATAGCATCTTTTGCGTAATCATACAAGTCATGAGACAGGATGTGAAAACAGATCTAGTCTAATGAAATTGTATTTAGGAAACCTAATGGCCTTAAAAAAAAAAAAAAAAAAAAAAAAAAAATCACATTAAATCCATCACAATATTCACAGTGTTACTTTGTCTATAAACTTATTATGAAGTTATTGTGAATATTCAATATATCCATCCTTAAGGAACTGATTTTATATATTTTTTTTTTACTCAAACATTTTGTCAGATAAACATCAATACAGTATTTTTTTATTTTATTTTTTTCATTATGCAGACAGACAGTTACAGTATTTACAGATTAGAAATTAAATGCAAAATACAAATACAAAGACCAACAAAACCATTAAGATTTGTGTGTGTGTGTGTGTGTGTGTGTGTATGTAACCGGGTGTGGGAGTGGAAATAAATGAATAAAGGAGCACATAGGGAAGTACAAGAGACATAACCAGAGCTTAAAAAAAGAAAGAAAGAAAGAAAAAGAATTTTTTTAAATGACAATAATAATGATGATAATAATAGTATCACACAAAAAACTGGAGAATGGATGATGAGGAGTAATAGTAGTAATGATAACCATATTAACAAATAAACTCATTTCATCTGGAATGAGGGGGAGGTTAAAGGATCAGGAAGAGGACATAGTAGTAGTAATAGCAATGATAATAATAATAATATTAATAATTGTAATATTGATACAGCTATTAATAATAATAATAATAATAATAATAGTAGTAGTTGTAATAGCAATGATAAAACAGTTATTAATGATAAGGTATTAAAAGGCTGCCTCTGATCCCCCCATGGCCATGGCATAGGTTAGATCCCCGCCAGCGTCATGTTGCAACGGGCCATCAAGGTGAGGTGCTGTCTTTGCGGGGGTTTTTTTTTGTTTGTTTTGTTTTTTTTCATCAATACAGTATAACACCAGGCTTCAGAGACAAAAATAGCCATCTAAATTTAGAAGACTCCCTTATGAATGCCTTTTTTTGCATGCTGAATGATGTCACATAAATGAGTGAGATATTAATAATACATCTGTCTTGCCGAGATACACAGACCTCATCTTTCTCTCTCTTGCTGTCCTTGTTGTTCTAGATCTCTCTTTTCCATCGGCTCACTAGTGTCTATGATGCGACTCGATATAAATCTGCAGCGCTGAGTCACTCTCCTGTCTTCCTTTGCTCTATCAGACTGATGAAGAAATAAACTGACAAAAATAAGAGGTGGAAAGTGTATTTCACACTTTAACCACATAAATTGTTTTTGGACCCAAGAAAGAGACAAAATGAGAGGGGAAAAGACTTAGCGTATGAATTAAAAAACAGCTCTGTGCAAGTGCAAGCGAGCATTCATAAAGAGAGGCAGTGATGTCACTGCATGGAGTGAGAGAGAGGAGAGGTGGGGGCTCCTGCTCCGCTTGCCGCCTGCTTGAATGCGCACACACACACACACACACAAACACACACTATCTGAGAGTTACAGCAGGCTGTTCAGAGCAGGAAAGCAGCACATCCAAGCACTCAAGACACGCTGCTCACACATACTCTTGTCAGGGGCCGTTCATCCCTTCACTCTGAGTGAGCCCAGCATGCCCTCCAGGAGCGTGGACTGTAATATCTCCACCCTCATCGCCTGCGCGGTGGACGTGGAGGTGTTCACCAGTCGGGAGGTCAAGGTAGGGCAGGAACTTCCATCCTTGTTTAGGGAATATACGGCTAAGGGTTGGCGTAGACAGTTTAGACAGTGTTTGTATGTAAATATAACAGAGTGCCTCATTATGAATATCTAAAGAAAAAGACTGATTACAGTAGTTTCACAAACCACTTTTGCACTGAAAGGTTTATCGATGGAAATTTTAGTGCTTTTTCTTGTCTTTCAAGTGATTGTGTTTGTAAACTGGCCTCTTTAAATGATTTCCTGTCTAACGGTTCTTTTGCACTCATTAGTAGATTGTCTGTGAAGAGGTTTGCCTTGAGTCGTACACTTGTTGCGACAGCTCTTTTCATTCACACTGCACACCTCTCATTACAAAAAATACACTTAATCTCAGTGCGTCACACTATTGCCTGACTGACCATCATTCTCTGAAGTCTGTGACACTCTCATCTTTCACATCAAAGACTCTGTCAGACCTACAAGGTCACTATTGATTTCCCATCCGTAATTTGGATGGGTGTTTATAATGTTTCATTGCACCCTTTGGATTCAGTGGAATCTATTTTAATTGAACTGCATTATACAGTTTAGTAAATATTAGAGCTCGGCAACCAGGGTCAGATCTGATGGGGCCACAGGGATCTTTGGCATATCTCTTTGTTCTGACAACATGTGATGACAATTTTAATGCAGTGTGTCGTGTGTCCTCGTCGTGCATGGAAGGAATGTCGGTAGCAAAGAAGAATTTTTTTTTTTTTTTTTTTTTTTAAAGATGACTATCAGTGTTCCTAAGCACTATGTATCCAGAAATAGACTGGAATTTTTTGTCTAACATCATGGAAGCATCTACAAAGGAAAATTTAATAATGTAGGATGGGACTTTATTTCATTTAACTGGATTCTGAAAAGTGAAATGCTTATGGCCTGTTCACACTAGACTGTAAAATCGATTAATTGCATCTAACATAAAAGTTTGTGTTTTATTATATGTGACCCGTACTGGCAAAATGAGTCACAATGAGCAAATTTTCAAAAATGAGTCTCATTCTCTATTAAAAAACCCTCAAAATGATGTATGATTTGTTGGAATCCAACAAAAAATGACTGCTAGAGTCAGCAAGTCGAGTCGAGTTGAAGTTTTCTGAGGGTTCCAAAACAAAATTTACCTTGCAACCATACCTTAAAGTCCCTGGTAATACCACCAAATTTGGCACAAACCAAGTCAAAAGCCGTATCTATAGAAAAAAAAACTTTTTTTTCTCCATGATTCCCCAGTTGTTTGATTAACATTAATGAAACCGCCTATATATATTAAGACCTACTGTACCAGACAGATCTAATTTATGTTAAACATCAGATGTTTTTCCCCAGTAGTTAACCAAACATTCACTTAAGAAATAACAGATAAAGTTTGCGTGAATACTCGCCAAGACAGATTTTTTTGAAATACTGTAATTCTGTGTATATTTGTATATCGGGATTGCGGTCTGAGGCGTCTTTGTGCGCACGCTTTGGATCTGTCAGTCAGCGCGAGTAAGATCATTTTGTTTACATCAGCATGAGTTTGAAAATCACATTTTATTGGTTCAGACTCACGCCATCAAGAATTCGCTATGAATATTCTCAAAGTTGGAATGTTGCGCTTTAAAACAATACCAAACTTGTGCTCAGGGAAGCATCAGTCGTCCAGAAGCGAGCAGAGAAAAATGTTATTTTTCATGGTTAAAGGAAAGGTACACCTCTCAGAAAATGTACAAATAAAGATACTTTTAGATGTTTATTTGCTATTTGGAGCATTGTGATCGCTAGACGAGGGCTTAATTAACTCATTTTTGTGTGAACCTCAATTTCGACCAAAATTGACCATTTTTACTTGTTTTGCCTGTAGCTCGAAATTAGCCTGTGCGCATTCCGACTCACTTTGCCAGCATGGGTCACACACACACATATATTACATTTATTATATAATAATAAATGTAATATAAAATTATATAATCTATGTGTGTGTGTGTGTGTGTATGTGTATGTATATATATTTTATGCTAGATGCGATTAATCACGATTAATCGATTTTACAGCCCTAGTTCACACCAATACGAATGTTTGGTTACATTTATTTTTTTCCCAGTTTTGATAAACATTTTAATTTGAACAAACCGCTGTTAATGCATGTGTTCAGAGTCAGACTGACATGAACTTTCCAATGCCGCCAGTGCAATTTTTGTTTTACAAAGATGTGTTCTAATCACTTTTTTTTTTTTTTAATCACACTGCAGACTATGATCACACTACACTATGACTTGGTGTCACTCACAAACAGTATTTTGCTAAGCAATAGTGAATAATAGAGGAAGATTCTGGAATGGGCTCTCTTGTCTCTGTACAATAGTATTTAGTGTTTTCTAGGGCTTTTCACACATGAAATGGTTAACCCTGGGTCATTCTAAACCCTGGGTAAACGGAATCCTGCTTCACGTTTCACACTGCTTATAATTTACTGATGTTTCATGCTGTACATTACTAATCCCTGGGTTAACGTTCTTATTTGCAGTGTCAGTGTCACTGATTGGATAAATGCAGCACGCAAACTGTTTACATAAGCTCTAGTATTGCCGACTGTACACAAACTTGCGGGCTCAGCTGAAGAGCGCATCGAGGGTGCATGACGGCCGCAAAGGGGGCACTCGTGAGCACCCTTCTGAAACCTAAAATGCGGCAGTCCACAAGACCGAAAGTGCATAGAAGTGTGCCATTTGGGATTCAGCCATTCCATTCTCCATGACAAGCAGGTGTCGGGAATGGAAACTTCCGCAGCACTTTGTGTACTGGAGTATTTCTGCTTTTCCATAAGCGTCACCTACTGTCAGAGAGTGAAATCACATTTTTCATTCACCCTGTCTACAATTTTTTTTTACATTGGTATGAACAGACAATCACATGTGAAAATCGGACCACATATTCGTGCTGAACATTGATGTGAACAGGCCTTTAAGGTGTAGTTATTGGTAAATATTATTTTTTCCCACCCACAAGGCCTAGGTTATGACAGCAGAAAAACAATTGTTTTGGAGGCTAAAAAAAAAAAAGCAAGAAAAACATGCCAAATGTTGATGTAAACAACATTAGGTTTTGTTGTTGAAGAAGAAGAAATGATACACTGCTCTTGCCATACAACAACCATTCATAGTCCACAAAAAGAAAAATGTCAATAGGACTTGTGCACTATATTGCAAGTCTTCAGAAGCTACAGTATATGATGGCTTTGTCTGAGGAACGAACCAAAAATGTGACTTGCTAACCCTCTTCCCTATTGTATTGTACATTACACAAAGCTATCATATGTTTTCAGAAGACTTAACAAAGTTTTAATGTTGTCAAGCATATTGACTGATCCTGAAACCAATATTTTCCAGTCTCATATAATAGGCTACCTCTTTATCTTTCCCATATGGATCCCTCCTATTCACCATTATAAGATCATGCAGTGTTTCTGACCCCCTGTGTCTGTCTCTTCCTGCCTCATGAGTTTTTCGTGACATGTTTCACATTGCCTGCGCTGTGACTGGGCCGAGTTTCAGCTGGGCCATAATGCTGAGTAATAGCAGGAAGAGCAGTGGGTCTTCTGGGCTTTCCACATTTATTTGCTTCTCGCTGGGAACACTGCAAGTCAGGAGGTCACTTTTATTTTCTCTGGGTGCCATAGAGGTGACCTGCTTCCTCTAATAACAGTACGAACATCTCAGGCATAGCAGCACGACTCCATTTCTATTACTCCATTTCCATTACTCTCATATCAGTTTACCAAATAGGCATCCAAATATTAGATTTTTATTATCTTATTATTAGAATTTTTTTTCTGTTCTCAGCCTTTGTACGCTGCGAGGGAACTGTCAGTAAGCATTTGATAGTCCTGCTAGAAGACTCTCAAGATTGTGTTTATCTTGGCCCCCTTTTTGCCCTTATTATACTTTTTTTTTTTTCCATGTCTGTATTATACTAGATCCAGTATTTGTGTAATATTTAGGATTGCAGTCCTAAGAGAAGTATTGCGCTGTTTTATAGTCGTACATTTAAAGAGTTATATTTAACCAAGGTCAAAGTTGAGGAGCATGAGCTTGAGAGGACCTGGATCTGTGTAAGATGAATAGTGTCTCTCCATGCACAGGAAAACGCACCTTTTCTCCTCCCCCATCTGAGGCTAATTCATCTCCTAGCAAGGAGAGGATCTGGTCTTGATTAAAAGCAGGGGACTGTTAAACTTGACATTCATTTCAGGATTAATGTTAAGGTTAGGCTCAGTTTGCAGTTTCCCCTCGTCCACCCCCTATTAAGAACGTTTCTGAGCCACAACGTGAACAGTAAACACACGGTTTGGCCAAAGAACAGCTGTAATTTCTTAAATGCCCACATGCCTACCACACCATCCTCAAAAAAGAGTGGAAAAGCATAGCACCTCGTGTTTTTTTTTTCCTTGATGGGAAGGCCAATCATTCCATTCTAATGGAGTCTCCAGCCATATCTGCTGTTTACATTTTAGTATTGTCATCTGACACAGTTTGTACTCGCTTTGGTTCATCTTGGCAGGAAAGCAACTATCTATGTGAAGTTAAGTGAGGTGTCACTGGGTTAATGTGCGTTATTTTTAGCATCTCTCTTATCCTTGATGGATTTTTTTTATCTGTCAAGCAAAAAGCTGCTAACTGAGTGTGCATTGCACAGTAATTTCATGCTTTAGTGGGTTGAGATCATACAGCGGCCCAGACGTCACCACAGGCTGTTTATAAACTAACATGGCTGCTTGGCTGCTTCCAAAACAAATGATTTTTCCCTCTCTTTCTAATATAATTCATCCTGATTGGTCCTTTAATGCTCCACTCTCACCTAAAATGGACATGTTCTTGAGAAGGTCAGGTAAAATTGTTTCACTGACGTACTTTGTGATTTTTACCCCGTCCGAATCAAACGTGCCTGTTTTTCTCGCACAGCCTCATAGCAAATTACCTAACGTTTTTCAGTTACCTCATGCGACCTTTACCTGTTTGTGATTGTACGATACATCTCATTTATTTTGACCTTCAGTAAATACTGCAACTAAAGGCTACCTGTTCTACTTTAGATCTTTCTGAAAGCTTTCCGATAAAATTACAGTTGGTGGTAAAAACTAAAATCAATTGTAAATGCAACAAGTTCATTTAGGCATAATAACAACATCATTCTGTATAGTAAGGAAAAATGGATATTCATTAGCTAAAAACACTGTTATTGAATTATTAGTAATTATTAGAATCTTTCAACTGTTTTTGTCCATACAACGTCAATGGGATCCAAACTAAATTCAACCCCATTGACCTCCAAAACACTGGATAAAAACACTAAAACAATCTTCAAAATATCATCTTTTGTGTCCCACAGAGAAAGCTATACAGATTTCGAACGACATGAAGGTGAGTAAATGATGACAGAATGTTAATTTTTGGGTGAACTCACCCTCATGTCGTTCCACACCCATGAGACCTTCGTTCATCTTAAACACAAATTAAGATATTTTTGATGAAATCTGATGGCTCAATGAGGCCTGCATTGCCAGCAAGATAATTAACACTTTTAGATGTCCAGAAAGTTACTGAAAACATATTTAAAACAGTTCATGTGACTACAGTGGTTCAACCCTAAATAAAATAAAGTGACGAGAATACTTTTTGTGCACCAAAAAAACAAAATAAAGAATTTTCAACAATATCTAGTGACGGCCGATTTCAAAACACTGCTTCATGAAGCTTTACAAATCTTTTGTTTTGAATCAGTGGTTTGAAGTCATGTGATTTCAGTAAACGAGGCTTCGTTATAAGGGTTTCAATAGGTCACGTGACTTAGTTTGATACGTGCTCCGAACCACTGATTTGAAACAAAAGATTCGTAAAGCTTCATGAAGCAGTGTTTTGAAATTGGCCATCACTAGATAGTGTTGAAAAGTCGTTATTTTGTTCTGTTGGCGCACAAAAAGTATTCTTGTCGCTTTATAATGTTAAGGTTGAACCACTGTTCACTGTTTTAAATATGTCTTTAGTACCTTTCTGGGCATCTGAAAGTGTTAGTTATCTTGCTGGCAATGCAGGCCTCACTGAGCCATCGGATTTTATCAAAAATATCTTAATTTGTGTTCTGAAGATGAACAAAGGTCTCACAGGTGTAGAACGACATGAGGGTGAGTAATTAATGACAGAATTTTCATTTTTGGGTGAACTAACCCTTTTACTGAACATTAGAAAACAGCAGAGGTGATATACCATCAATATCAACTGATATCCAACTTGATATATCAATATCAACTGTATATGTAGTCAGAGCTTCATAGCCATCATGACTTTGTCTTGACAACATTATGTCTGAGTCTCATGACATTTATACCAGCAGGTACCAGATGGTATCAATATTCATTTCCACCACTTTAAATGAGGGCACTTAAAGCCAACTGCTGTTGCTGATTTTGAATGTGTTTCAAGGTGGTGGTAAATGAAGAGCAGACCTGTCGATTTGCAAATGTTCAATTTTACAGGCTCCTCTGAGTTCAAAAATAGAAAAATATAGAGTGGGGAAAGGAGAGGGGTGTCTGGTCTGTGCCAAAGAAAGCACAGCAATACACAGATTTCTATCCATTCTGACGAGGCGAACACACCCAGCTCTCAATGGAAACAAAGTACCACTGATATTTTCTATGGAGAATTGTTTCTTCCAGTCTGCTGTCTTTCTCTGCACTTTCATGACTAGCCAACTTTACCCGCAATCAACCAAGTAACTAAATGCTAAATATTGGATCTTGTTTTAAAAGAAACAATGCACCAACAGCTTCATAAAGAAATGCAACAATGACATTTGTCTGTGCGAAGATAATCTATTTCTGAATGCAGTTTAAAATGATATAAAATTAGCTAGTTAGTTATACATATGTGTTTGTGTAAGTGTGTGATTAATCTACTGAGAATGGAAAAACCACTATGCGCCAAAGTTCTGGTGTTTTAAAAATTTTAAATATATCATTCCACAGATCCTTTTATGATTAGATAAAGTAATATTTTTAGAAAGCCAGTGGCAAAATATTCCACTGCACATAACCCTACATCCTCCTCCCTTCATCTTAGTGTCCATATTTGTAAAGGAATGTCATTTATTTCCACTACAAATAATTTGATTTGAAATGTCCGCCGAAGGCTCTCAAAAAGGAACGTAACCCATTTTAAAACGTACAGTCATACTTTCTCCATCTGTTTAAAATATTAAGTCTATTTGTTTATCACTTTGTATATTTGGCCTCATATACTCAAGGCATAAAGTGATACTCATAAGTTACCTCAGTGTTTCCATTAGGGTTTATTTTCTAAACACATTCCATGGCTGTGATGGCCAGCTGTTGTATATTTTTTGTGTTAATAATATAATAATCATTACTATTATTGCTTATACTTAGGGTTAATGATTTGATCAACCCTAAGTTTTAACCTTCGGCTTGTAGATCATCCTCCACTGTGCTATGGACATGAATGAAATCTCAAGTTGTGCAAAATGTTTTTACTTTTCTAAACAGTCAGGTTTTTGATTTTCGAGTTTATGACTCAAAAAATAAAAGACCATCAGTAATTAGCTCTTTTGACTATAAGCCAATAAGCAACGACAAGTAACACCCTTGAAACCACTTAGCAACCACATAGTAATATGCTAAAAATCTCATAGCAACATCCTAGCAACATGGGCAGTGGACAGCATGGGAAGCACTACTCAAAATGTAAAAATCTAGTTCAAATTTTCTGTTGTATTATATTAGGCTTATTTGAATGTGGCCATGTTCACACAGAATATGGTTGTCAGTCCTGTATTTGAGTCCTTAATACGGTTACGTTCACACACAGTACGGTTATTTAGAGGAGTGACAACTGCATTCTATAACCGAACTCACACCCGTAAATTTTCAGGACTCACAACCCAGCAAACACTGAATGTTCCCCTAACGTTAGTATTTGGTTCCCATTTAATTATTCTTTAAAAACGAAATAATAACATTGGAACGTTCTTTTTCGGTTTTATTTTTTGCAATCATAAAATAACATTCCCAGAATGTTGCAGGGTGGTTATTTTTAACTAACCTAAAAATAACTTTTATATAGAACGTTTATTATAGGCAGGGGTGTCCAAACTTTTTTAAAGGGGGGCCAGATTCGATGTTGACACATCTGGGGGGCCGGTTCTTTTTCTATTATTTATATACAGGTGCTGGTCATATAATTAGAATATCATCAAAAAGTTGATTTATTTCACTAATTCCATTCAAAAAGTGAAACTTGTATATTATATTCATTCATTACACACAGACTGATATATTTCAAATGTTTATTTCTTTTAATTTTGATGATTATAACTGACAACTAAGGAAAATCCCTATTCAGTATCTCAGAAAATTAGAATATTGTGAAAAGGTTCAATATTGAAGACACCTGGTGCCACGCTCTAATCAGCTAATTAGTTCAAAACACCTGCAAATGCCTTTAAATGGTCTCTCAGTCTAATTCTGTAGGCTACACAATCATGGGGAAGACAGCTGACTTGAAAGTTGTCCAAAAGACGACCACTGACACCTCAAGACACAAAAGGTCATTGCAAAAGAGGCTGGCTGTTCACAGAGCTCTGTGTCCAAGCACTTTAATAGAGAGACGAAGGGAAGGAAAAGATGTGGTAGAAAAAAAGTGTACAAGCAATAGGGATAACCGCACCCTGGAGAGGATTGTGAAACAAAACCCATTCAAAAATGTGGGGGAGATTCACAAAGAGTGGACTGCAGCTGGAGTCAGTGCTTCAAGAACCACTACGCACAGACATATGCAAGACATGGGTTTCAGCTGTCGCATTCCTTGTCTCGCCTGGGCTAAAGACAAAAAGGACTGGACTGCTGCTGAATGGTCCAAAGTTATGTTCTCTGATGAAAGTAAATTTTGCATTTCCTTTGGAAATCAGGGTCCCAGAGTCTGGAGGAAGAGAGGAGAGGCACACAATCCACGTTGCTTGAGGTCCAGTGTAAAGTTTCTACAGTCAGTGATGGTTTGGGGTGCCATGTCATCTGCTGGTGTTGGTCCACTGTGTTTTCGGAGGTCCAAGGTCAACGCAGACGTATACCAGGAAGTTTTAGAGCACTTCATGCTTCCTGCTGCTGACCAACTTTATGGAGATGCAGATTTCATTTTCCAACAGGACTTGGCACCTGCACACAGTGCCAAAGCTACCAGTACCTGGTTTAAGGACCATGGTATCCCTGTTTTTAATTGGCCAGCAAACTCGCCTGACCTTAACCCCATAGAAAATCTATGGGGTATTGTGAAGAGGAAGATGCGATATGCCAGACCCAACAATGCAGAAAAGCTGAAGGCCACTATCAGAGCAACCTGGGCTCTTATAACACCTGAGCAGTGCCACAGACTGATCGACTCCATGCCACGCCGCATTGCTGCAATAATTCAGGCAAAAGGAGCCCCAACTAAGTATTGAGTGCTGTACATGCTCATACTTTTCATGTTCATACTTTTCAGTTGGCCAAGATTTCTAAAAATCCTTTCTTTGTATTGGTCTTAAGTAATATTCTAAATTTCTGAGATACTGAATTTGGGATTTTCCTTAGTTGTCAGTTATAATCATCAAAATTAAAAGAAATAAACATTTGAAATATATCAGTCTGTGTGTAATGAATTAATATATTATACATGTTTCACTTTTTGAATGGAATTAGTGAAATAAATCAACTTTTTGATGATATTCTAATTATATGACCAGCACCTGTATATACATATCTATGTTACATGTTTTGTTTCTTGAAAACATGACAGATTTGACAAAAGCTTGAGCTGACAGTAGAGTAGCTTGAGATAGGACAGAGATGTAAATTTATTACACAAACAATATCTGTAAAACTTTTAACAAACTAATTTTTAAAGGGTGAAATTTAAATAATATCACTGAGTTAGAACTCTACTCTTATTTAAATTAAAAAGTACTCCAATTAAACCACACATGGCACCTCACTACATGGTAAAAAGTAAAAATATTGTTTCTATATTTAGAATGGCTTTATGGTATTTAGTCTATAAATTTAATATAAATTATAATTTAATATAAATCTGAATGCACAAAACTGCAAGTTTATGAAAATAGTCTGTAATTTGGCCTTTATTACTCATTTAATTCATGTCTACATATAAAAATTAAAATAAAATGAGATCTTAACCTACATTTCTGACAAAATACCAAGTTACAGTTAGTGTTACCACGGTAAATCTATGATAAATGTTGTTGAATTGTTGGTTGAACAGTATTCTAACTGGATCAGCTCAATGTTTCTCCTGATTTGCATTAGTGTTGTTGATTAAATTAGTGCTGTTTCAACTAGCTTTAAACCAAATTAAATCACAGAGAGATTTGCAGACCTCTACTCCGACTTCGAACACTTCTCACTGGCTGTTTAGTGATTGTGTGATTGAGATAAGTAAACACATTTGTAAGCTTGTGAGTTGTGCAGTGTGCATAAGTAGCGCTGTTTCGTTTCGCGTTGTTTCCCTGGCCTAAAATCTAGTACTGCCACCTTGTGTTGACATTGTGAAACTGCACGATTTGTAAATTATGCATGGCCAGCCACATATAATATATTTTAATAGACAAGCTGCGGACTGTTTGAAATTTAGTGGCCCAAGGGCCGTAGTTTGGACACCCCTGATTATAGGCCTCCATTTTCCATACCGCTTATACTATACTGGATCGCGGGTGTGTTGGATGATATCGGAGCAAGGAGGTTAGGGAATGTTCTGGGAACGTTAAATAACGTTAGGGGAATGTTAGAATAATGTTAGGGGAACATTAGAATAATGTTAGAGGAACATGAGAATAATGTTAGAGGAACATGAGAATAATGTTAGAGGAATGTTAGAATAACATTATAATAACGTTAGGGGAATGTTAGAATAACGTTATAGGAATGTTAGGGGAACGTTAGAGGAACATTAAAATAACATTATAATAAGGTTAAAATAACGTTAGGGAAATGTTAGAATAACATTAGAGGAACATTAAAATAATGTTAGGGGAATGTTAGAATAACGTTATAATATAGTTAGGGGAATCTTAGAATAACGTTCTACAAACCAAGAACTAACATTCTATTTCTGTTAAGAAAACTTTCCTGGCTAACCAAAACAAACCTTTAGAAAGAACGTTCTGGGAACCAAAAACTTGCGTTCTGGGAAGCAAAAATTGTTAGCTGGGAACCACATTCTCGGAAAATATGTGAACGGAACCGGACTGGACAACTAGTTGTCTGTCAGATCATACAGTGCGAGAGAGCCGTTATGCTAAGGGGTTTCGTGTGCAAGGTTTCCCTTTCGGTAACTTAAAGCTAAGGAGATATGAGCTGTGTCATCTGAAGGTTTTAGATCCAGTCACTATTCTCCATCAGAGCTGCTCCCATCAGTTTTGTGTTCTATGATCGACTCAAATGCCGTGTCATGCACGAGACGCTGCAAAGAATGTGAGACGCGTGTGCAGCAGTTAAAGGTGTCCGGCTAGCGCGTGTTTACATTGAAGCTGTTGTCGGTTAAGATTTGATGGACAAACTCGCGGCCCAATAGAGTACCTCAGGGATGACGTGTTTTTGTAGGCAAAACCCGGAAGCGAGTTAGCATTTTAGGACTTCCGGTTCCATCAGCCTAAAGTCTATGGGTTTTTGCTAAATCGCCTGAAATAAGGTCTGTGGCTAACAAAGCCTCTAAATATTTTCACATTTTGATCTATGACATAAAACACACAAGTTATAACCCGCACGTGATTTGTTAAACCGTTATTGTGTCTTAAAAACGGCGGTTGCTAACAAATTGCTAAAAGGGACTACTTCCTTTGGCAGGGACTTTAGACGTCATCATAACAAACAGGACATCTGGACAGCATTTCTTATGAAAAAGTGGATAAGTATTCATACACAGCGCAGATCATAATCAGCCAGTATGTTTTTAAATATTGTTTTTTAAATAAAGTTTGAGGAAGTTTGGTGGTGTGACGTTGATCCGCAACCATGGTGTGCTGTAGTCCGTTTATAGCCTACTGTTAGTTTTTTATATCTAACGACTTTATTTAGGCTTCAAAATGTATAAATGTTGTGGTAACTTGTAAAGATTATTTTGATAGACAAAACGTGTAAGTGTCATAACCCTTTGTTAAACACAGAGCTTATTTTTTTTGCGATTTTCCAAAAGTCTATGGGACAAATGCATAGGCTTTTGATCGAGGGATACCGTGTGCCACTAATTTCCAGGCTGGCCTACAAAAACACGTCATCCCTGAGGTACTCTATTGGACTTGACTCAGTTGTCATGTCAAAAGTGATACAATTTTTCAGTTTTATGGACGTCGCCATCTTTGATATTACTTTGGTCACTGTCGCTATGGTTACTAGTAAGAGAATACGGACTTGACTCTCATTGCACGTTCATACGGACAGTATTTGAGACGCTGCTGTAAGTTGCTTTGTGAACGGGACATTTCGAGACTCACACCTGTAAATAAATGCGGTTGCCAATACCAAAAACTGACAGTGTGAACGTAGCGTTTTACCAAATGATACTTTTGTGAACAAACCTAGATGTCCTTTACAGTACATTGTGCCACTGTACACTCAACTCATATTTGCAAAGCCATTTCTCACAGCAAAAAATAGCAAATGTCTGACTGGTTGACCAAGGGAGGCTAATTAAGCTAGTTAAGATGCCGGATAGGGACACCAGCATCCACAACACAACATATGCTGGTGACCAGCAGTGCTGTGACGTTAGTAAATTATCTCATTTCAAGGTGCAGTGGATCAGACGAGTATGCTTTGATCTGCATTTCACACACCATCAAGTTGTTGTTCTATAATTAGCTCTGGATACACCTGACATCTTGTAAAACTTCAGGGAAGTGCTGAGTCAGAAACCTGGAGTATAGAAAATGTGCACATATGCACTGCAACTCTCTGATGGACTCATCTGGTGTCACCTGTCATGTCATTGCTGAGTCATTCAGAATCGGCCCAGCTGTCACTGCTGATACACACCTCGCGTCCTGACACACGGTGGACATGACACATCCACAGCTGTCATCTCTGGGGACGTTCACTCTTGGCACTGCGATGAAGGAATATGCTAGAGGTTTCTCACAGATTGTGACAGGATACAAGGTGTTTGGCGAATCGACGCTGTGGAAGAAAACGGTCTCAGCTATCCATCTGTTTCTGCAGGAGAGTACCAGCTTTCATCTTTCTGTCTCTGGACATTTTTATAGAGCACATTCACTATTTCCTGATGCTAAAAGTGACATGTTTAGATTCTATGTGTTGGGATGAATTGAGAAGAATCTCTAGTGACTGATAGTAAATAGTCATTTAGAAGACATCTTATCAAAAGCAACAAATTGTACACTTATCACAGAACAGTCCCTTAAAGTCTTAAACTCAAGTTACCTGAGACTAGCTGCAAAGTACAACAGATATGTTTGTCAAATATGTCTGTTATGTTGCTTGGGCCTCACAATATGTTTCATATCTACCTTCCCATGTTGGGTATAAGTGTTTCACATTTTAGATTATTGTTTGTCATCGTACTGAAGTGTTTCACCAGTGGTTGGCTAGAATTTAAGGGCATATTTGAGGGTTTCATGTTGAATACCTATTTTTGGTGTACACATTAGTCTGACTTCCAAGTGCTTATGTGCAATGCCTTTAAAAGGCAAAGCAAACCTAACACTGAGACATTAACCATTTTAACAGGCCTCTGAAAATAATGCAATTAAATACCTCACTAAGCTGAACAATCAAATCAGGAATGTGATAGCCTACGCACATTTGATGGCGTTCTTTTGGAAAATACTAATCGGTCTAAGGTGTTTCTATTCCAGCAATCCTGTTTCAGATGCTACTCTAAAGGAGTTTCATAACAGTGTGTTTTTACTTATTTAGTAAGCTATTTAAAAAGCTTTTGTTAAAATACTTTTTCCTATCCCAGTTTATAAGTCATTCGTTAAATGGGAATGTTTGCGTAACCTGCTTTAAAACATTATTTTTGCAATAAGTGACAGAAATTACACACTTGGACCTCTAAAATTAAATAATCAGCGGCTTTATAAATCAATAAAAAATTATAATGAGCCATAAAAAAACAATACGCATAAAATTTTAAAGGGATAGTCCATCCAAAAATGAAAATTTGCTCACCCATGTTGTTCTAAACCTGTGATTCTTCTTTTGTGAAACTTTTGAAGAATATTAGGGTAAAAACAACATGGGACCCCACTGACTTTTATTATATGGACATTTATTCTAAATGTCTTTTGTGTTCTACATAAAGAAGAAACTCATGCAGGTTTGAATCAACATGATAGAATTTTCATTTTTGGGTGAACTATCCCTTTAAGTCCTCATGGTGAATACATCTGATTTGGGAAAATCCTCTCTTTAACACATTAGGCTGAGAGTGCTGAAGGTTACTCAGGCCCAGCAGGACTGATTACTGAACTGAGAGACATGAGAGACAAGCTGCAGATAGAATTGCTTTCATCAGTTCCTCTCCTGCCCAGAAAATGAATATAAAGTGTCATAACAGATTCAGCCAATCCGTCTCTCCAACAGGGTCCAATTCTGGCTGAGCTGATTGGATGTTTTGTGAGGCGTGCCTAGTCCAAAGACTGCTCTGTCTCATAAAGAATACAATGACGTTCATCCTGTCAGCAATATGCTGACATTAATCGCAATCATTCTCTCATGGCTGTGATAAGATTGATATTGGTGAAACAGGTCTTGCTTGTTTCTGGCACAGTAAAGAAGCATTCCTGCTCGACTTTCTCTGTCCTCTGTGAAGGCATGAATTATTCATATTTTGACATTTGCCAGTGGACAGAATTGAAATATTCATCTCTTATTAATTTACCTTGTTTATTTGTTGTCTTTCAGGAAATGTTTGAGGCGCTCTTCCTTGCGTACGATGAGGGTGTGACGTTCCAGCAGTTTAAGAGCTTCCGACGTGTACGAATCAATTTCAGTAACCCCAAAGCAGCAGCCAGCGCTAGAATAGAGCTGCACGAGACACCTTTCAGAGGAAAGAAACTCAAACTCTACTTTGCCCAGGTGAGAAGTGGTAGTGACATGTAAAAGACATTTGCCAAGTGATATCATGGTGCTTCTGAATGGATTAAACAAAGTATATTTCAATATCAACATAATGATAGAACAATAGATAGATTAGATGTTCTGTGGAGTGTGATCAATTCAAATAAAATGAGAATTGTCATCATTCACTTACCCTCGTGTCATTCCAAATCTGTAAGACTTTTGTTCATCTTCAGAATACAAATGAAGATATTTTTAATGAAATCTGAGATTTCTGTCCCTTCATTGACAGTTCACGCAACTACCACTTTGACGCTTCAAAAAGTTCATAAAGAGATCATAAAACTAACCCATATGAATTGAGAGGTTTAGTCCAAATTTTCTGAAGAGACTTGATCACTTTATATGATGAACAGATTTAATTTAGGCTTTTATCCACATATAAACATTCATCAACACAAACATCAGTTATGTTAAGTGGAAGCTCAAGCATGTTTGCTTGACGTGTGAAAACCAATGAATTTCATTTTCGCACATCAAGCAGGTTCGGTTGAGCTTCTGTTTATGGTTATGGTTATTTATTTATATAGCACAATTTAATACAACGTCCAAAGTGCTTCACAGTCCCAAAAACAAAACTAAAGAAAAAACAAATAGACAGTATAAACAAACATACAACCTTAGAAAAAACATACACACAATAAAAATCTCCATCATTAAAACTTACAGTCAGAGTTGAGCAAGTGTGATTTTAACATGGCTTTGAACACAGATAGAGATTTAGCGGATCTAATAGCAACAGGGAGATCGTTCCACAGTTTAGGACCGGCTCGAGAAAAGGCTCAATCACCTTTATGTTTGTATTTTGTCTTAGTCACGCAAAGAAGATACTTATTTTCAGATCTCAAGGATCTGGGGGCAGTGTAAATAGTCACCATCCTAGACAGGTAAACAGGGGCTAAATTGTGAATGGCCTTAAAAACAAGTACAAGAATCTTATAAATAATTCGATAACGTACTGGCAGCCACTTTAGTGAAATTAATAGCGGAGTAACAGAGTCATGTTATGTTCACTGATCAATGTTTATACAGTATGTGAATAAAAGTCTAAATTAAATCTGATCATCATACAGTTGCAAGAAAAAGTATGTGAACCACTTGCAGAATCTGTGAAAATGTGAATAATTTTAACAAAATAAAGGAGATAATACAAAATGCATGTTATTTTTTATTTAGTACTCTCCTGAGTAAGATATTTTACATAAAAGATGTTACTTGAGAACGGCTACTTGAGAAACATCTGGTTAGATCTCACCATCAGGTGTTCTAGTCAGGTCTTTGTTCGACTGCATCCTGACCGGACTAACACACACTCTGGCTCTCAGGTGCAGAACCCAGCATCCGAAGGAGACAATTTGCACCTGGCTCCTCCCCAGCCTTCGAAACAGTTCCTCATCTCCCCTCCTGGCTCACCTCCAGTCGGCTGGCAACAGATTGACGAGGCCAAACCGGTTATTAACTACGACCTGCTGTATGCAGTTGCCAAGCTTGGTCCAGGTCAGTCGCAACTCGCCAGTATTCTCTCTCAGTCTTTGTCTTGTGGTATCATTATCTCAGTCCAATATGTGCTGGTATGAAAGGTCTACACCTGAACTCTTTGCATTGTTTTATAATGTTTAATGGGGTGCACTTAAAATGTTAGAATGATTTTTATATCAAAAATTGTCATAATTTAGAAACGAAAGGCACTTTCCTACCCTGATTTTAGCCCTCTAATTCGAACGCTCTGTTTGAAGTGGCGTGTCTGCTTTGAGACTTCAGTGCAAATGCCTACTGCTGTGATTGGCTGACATCTTTGCATATGAAATTGTTAAGTATTACTCTCTATGTGGAACTCTTTTGAAAACTTTTAGCACGTTTTTACTATTACAGCTCTCAATGTTAACTAATCGTGAAGTGTTGATTACAGCATTATATTTAGATCTATAGCATTACAAATAAATAATGCTCAACTTAGACATTCACATCTTGCCATCCCCAAAGCCATCTTTATCACTTGCTAGCTCTAGTAACCCAGCGTTAGGGTCTCTCTGTTACCTACTACATGGTATGCGCGATTTGGTGGGTGGGGCTAAATAGGCAGTGATGTAGAAGCAGGCGTCGATCTTCTCCTGTGGAGGCACACTATTACATAATAAAGTGGCACATTACACAACCTGTCGTTTTGCAGACTTTTTAGTTTTTAGACCAACAAGAAAATTTTTTGTTCTGAAACTTACAGGATGTTTTTATAGTACAATGACCTCTTATGTATATCAAAAGATCAATGGAATTATGATTTCTCAGTTCATGACCCCTTTAAGTTCAGCCTTATGTGCTGAGATATCACGTAGCATGCTACAAATCCTTATCCTCTCAAATCAAGCACATCCATTACTCACTCGGTTAGCCATTGTCTTAAATTGTCCTCTTCACTGCAGTGCAGGTCATTACTGTATGGCCACCATCCTGCTCCTAATCAATGCTCGCTCTTCTTCAGCCGACCTTCAAGGGAGTGTATGTGTGTGTGCGGCTCCCACTGTGCCCTGATGAGCGGTCACTGTAGTCAGTGCTTGTGGAGCTGTAATGTGTTTTGATTAAAGCTGCCGTATAGGTGCTTCTGTTTATCTGGGTGTTTGACAGTGCAGACAGCGGGCTATGTTTGGTATGGACCACACACACTTACATACAGTGGGCCTGTGAGTGCCCTGGCCATCTGGGAGTAAATAAGCAAATTATAAAGCACCTCTGGGTGACCTTTTCAGTGTCTCTTTCCGGTTTCTGTGCATCTCCAGTTCCCAATTAACGGGCTACCATGAATTTTCTGTGGAGTTTTTTATAGCATCATGTATTAAATTACAGATAAAGACCGTTCTCCCATAATGTTATGTAACTCTGGGAGGTTATCTATAAATCATCGTTGTCCTTGTCTTTCCATTGTCCACCACTACTTTACCCTTACAAAAAACACTGGTGGTACTATGGTATGAAATGAAAATCAGTATCACCATCATGGTATTGTCCAAGAAAACCAAGAAATACAAGAAAAGCTTTACAATAAGGTTCTCTATGGTAATATTAGGTAATGCAATACGTAATGCATGAACCAACATCAAACAAAATTTTTAAAGCATTTATTTATCTTAGTTCATGTAATTTTCTACATTTTTACCATTTTAAGTCATACATTAACATAAGTCATTTTGCATAAACAGGAAGGAACAATATTAACATTACTCTTGATTAATGAATAATGTAAAATATTGCTGTTCACTGTAGTGTCATGAAACCTAATGGATTAACTAATGTTATACTACGGAACTGTTGAATGCTTGAACCTGATTGGTTGTTGAACGTTCTGGTGTGCAATTATTTTCAGGTAAACGCACAGAAATATCACTTTGCCAAATAATTTCAGTTATTTCAAAAGGTCCTTACAACAGCAAAAGAACCAAAACTCACAACGACACTGACCAAGCAAATAAATATAGTAAACAATATAGGATAAAATTATTACCATGTTTTTGCCATAAAATTATGTTTTATTATGTACAGAAAGCGCATACTCTCTTTCTCCCGCTCTCTTGCTTACTCAAACCTAACAGAAACCTGTTGTCAGTGTTGCTCTGACAATTTTATCAGTAAAATACTTAAAAGCTACATGACATTTCTCACTAGCGCGGTAATAACAGCACTGTTCTTGAAGCAAATAAACATATAGTTTCACTATAAGTAGAGACGCTGCTGCCAAACACTGTTAAGAGACACACAGACTCTCTCTCTAATAATTGCATTAATAACTGCATTAGTCTACTATAAATGGCTCATGCCTCCGTTACTAGCTCTAAAATAATGCACACCCGAGGTGTAACTCTGCTTTGCGTCATGGCCGCATTACCAACTTGGGTGTGCATTATTTTCTAATAATCCAACGGCCGTCAATTATTCCTTACTTAATGAATTCAACATTATTGTAAAGTAGGACATACTGTATAATTTTGGCTAGTTTAAGGTTCATTTAACATTCATTGTGCATGCTACACTGCAAAAAATTCTTCTTAATGAGTTTTAATTGTTTTTTACTTGTTTCCTAGTAAAAATATCTAAACATCCTTTAAACAAAATACATTTATTTTAGATGCTTCTCTTCTGCATAAGTTTTTAAAGTTGCATTGTAATGGATGTAGCATCAGATCTTTTCTTCCATGTTGTAACATAGATCTGTGTAAAACGGATTATTGAAAAAGAAAAAAAAGGGACAAGGACATGGTTCAATCCATTAGTTGTTGATTGGATGGAGGCAGATCTGAATGTGAGCTTGCAGTCAATTGTAAGAAAGGGGCGGGGTTTAAGTGGACTAAATGATTCAAGAAGTCCAGGATATGTCACCAGAGAGAAGCCTGTTATTTTAAATATTAATTACAAGGTCAAAAAAATAAATAAATACATAAAACACATGCATGGACGGATGAATCATTCACAAAATGATGAATAACATTTAGAATATTTATGAATTACCATTTCATGCCAACTTTGATTTGTTAACTGATTGTATCTTGAATATAAGTGTATTTTGTCCTAATGCACTGACAGATGTTGGACAGATTTTTAACTTGTTTACACTTAGTGTAGAAAGAGCAAGAAGATGGTAAGACAGAAGGGCTTCCTGCAGACTTGCTCTTACCAGATCAGTCATGTATAGTATAGTGCATCAGGATGACCACATCTGCCATTATTGACTCTTGCCTCATGAATATCATTCCTTGCCATCAAAGCCACATCATCAGGCTCATGTCAATGACCTTGTATAAACTAAATTTATGCTCTCTGCTGATTTCCAGTAACACTAGACAATCCCAGCCATCAGCTCAGAATTACTTTCAGCCTTTAGCCTGGTTCTTTTCAAAATCAAGCCGAAAACACAACATTGTTACTGCCAGTCACTTTCACAGCTGTTTTAAAACTAAACAATCCATCCGAGAGATTTTTTACCCATAAGAGTGCCATGAGGTTTCTCGTAATGCATCTAAATTTGTCAGTATTATATCACTAATCCATCTGCTGCCCTGGCAAAAGCATCATCGTCTTGTGTTCTCATCTAAACAGCTGCTCGGCAAATTCAGTCCATCTTGCCTTGTTTTGCAATCGAGCAGCTTTAGAGCATGTAGAGCACGTGAGTATATGACTGTACTCAGCCACAGGGAAACAAAGCCTAAAAACGCCAGTTGGCAGTACATCACTTATGGAACCAGGTCAATATTGAATGCCACCCTCTGTTTGTTTGGTCTATTTTTAGCTGACAGTGTAAAAAGCGTTTGGGGATTATGGAGTAGGAAAATTTGAATTATGCAACAGGGTTTGGCATTATGGACTCTCAGCCATCAAACCCCCAAGGGATCAATTTCAAAATTGCGTGAAAACATCCTGCTGAATTCTAAATCTCTCTCTCTCTCTCTGGCTCTCTCTCTAAATAACTACAGAGGATGTTTAAGCATAACTCTGTTTTAACCTATATTATTTATATAATATATGATGTGTAAACAAATGAGTCATAGCTTATCAGAGTGTTGCAATGCTTACTCTGTAGTTCAGACAAATACTTTACATACTGTTAAAAGCTTTTGCAGCTCTGATAATATCATTGTGAGATGTAAGGCTAACATGCAGATGGCACACCCAGATCTAGGGCAATGAGAGTCTCAGCTAAGATAACTTGTTGTAGTAGGTAGACCACCATTGGTCTGGTTTCACACTCAACTTGATTCTTTCGAACCCTGGTGCATTTGCAATCACCAGAAACGTGCACGCCACATGACACGGGTCAATACACTGTGTTTTTTTTATTAATTCAGTGCTATTATGCGCACCAGAGTGAACAACACTTGGGTTTACTGTGCGACGCATAAAGGCGGCTTTCTGCTGCTTGCAAACTAACTCTTTTGAGGAGACCACAGATTTCGAGCCATTCATTTGCTGCTCTGATATGCCACCGTTATGTTTACATTGGCACTGCCTCCACTGTTATTTTGCTTTTTTTTAATAGAAAAACCATTTAATTCAGTTCGATAATGGCCACTTCAACTGTAAACTAGAGCTGCACGATTAATCGAAAAAGATTGCGATCTCGATTCAAGCACCCATGCGATCCTACTTTTATTAATGACGATTCTCCCGCGTCGATTAAACCTTTGACAAAATCATACCGGAACGTTCAAATCTGTGTTCGTGCTGCCAGAGCCAGAGAGAGCTGTTTTGAATCACACATTAGTTATTTCTGTGTTACAAATATTCACATTATCACAGAAGTACTGAGATATAAGTTTTAAGTTAGTATTTAAACACAAATTATCTACGATAGCGATCAAAATAAAGCAAACTACCTTTTGAAACGAACTTGGCACGTCAAATAACGGTTGTATCAATTACATCTAATTCCATTAGGTGGCGACAACTGACTTTTAAAAAAATGTATTTGTCATTGAATCGTTCATTCAAAAGATTTGTTCAAAAACACTGATTCATCCAGCAATGAAGCAAGTATTTATTAATGAGTCATTGAATTCATTCAAAACCATCTTTTAAATAATTCATTCAAACATTTCCCGGCAATTGGAGTCAGCAATTTATATTTTGTCAGAACCTCTAGTAAATTACATGTTATTTTGTTTGGTTGTATATTCAGAATCGTGAGAGAATCATGATCTCTATTTGAAACCAAAAACTCGTGATTCTCATTTTATACAGAATCGTGCAGCTCTACTGTAAACTATTGTAAATGTCTACTCTGCTTATCCAGCACGAGCTGCAGAGTTGCACACAGTGCAGCAGGAATAACAGTTCACTGATCATGTGAAGAGAGTAAGAGGAGATGACTGACAAGACCATGGCGGAGGATTCATTGCTCAACAGAGCCTAACATCTGATAAATGTACAATTGTCAGTTACTTCTCTCATAAAACAGCATTTTCCCTGCCTACTACAGCGTTATCAGGCTTGCCTTCAAGTGGCTTTGGTTCCAGTGCAACCAGACCACCTCCTACAAGTCTCAGGTTCGGTACCCCGGTGCACTTCCGGGCTTTCACATTACCAATATTTCATGTGAATCGTGCCCCGTTTTTGAACTACAATGCCAGTGTGAAAACACATTTAGATTGTAAAAACAAACAAAAACTCTTATTGCACTGGCAACTTGTGACATGAAGGCAACAGAAGGGAAAAAAGCAATAAAACTACTATAAAATAATTAAATATCTGTAGATTTTACATATATTTATATGTATATCTGAATGACAATGTCAATAAAAAAAGCAGGGGCCAACTGCTTATGCTAACCAGCCAAACCTTGATTTAGCTTACCATACAGCAGAATGCTTGATGGAAAAATGCAGCCTAGCTTGCATATCACACTGTTTTACATCACAGTGACACATATAACACTTACTACTGCACATATATATAAACATACACAGCAGTGCTAGATTTGTATCAAGTGGCCATATCCCCTCGGTGGCTGCTGGGAGGTTGTGTAAGAGAGTAATTCAGAGTTGCATAATTCCAGAGCAGGACACTGAAACAGCTTCACTTTCCTAGTGGTTTCACAGCCTGTTCTGTCGTCAGCCAATCAGGAGTGTTTACACACGTTTAGGGTGAAATGAGAAGTCACATACTGGTCCTAAAAATAATATTTTTTGTTTGTTTGTCTGTTTTGTTTGTTTTTGCTTATTATTACTCTGCTTATTGCATAATGCTGATAAAATGTTTGTGGTTGTGATTAATTTTGTGCTAATGGAAACCAACTCTTTCATTATTCAGGAAAAGATTTTTAGGACATTATAGTACTACCTAACAAAATACCCTTACTAAAACATTATAAGAAATTCTAATTTGTTGACTTTTTATTAATAACTACACATAGGCCCTGTTTACACCTGGTATTAAGAACTGATTTCGTCAATCGGATCACAAGTGTACGACACTACATACAGGTGTAAACAGGGTCTTTCGAGTTTGTTCACTTTCGACCACTCTGAGGTATCGAAAATGCATTTGACTGGATTGCTTTCATGGTGTAGACACTCATGAGGTTGAATGCATTCGAACAACCACAAAAGACGCATAAACATTATGGGAAGCACGCTAGCCTGATGGGATTTAAACTTTTTTCGACTAAAGTTTAGTTTGAAGACGAAAAATGTACCAAGCACAATGTTCTCTCACCATTCCTGATTTCTAACACGCACTCACATTGGTTTTGCCGCTATCAAAGCCGAAACTAAAGCTCCTTGCTGTATGTTTTCCGTCATCTCCTTTCACGTTCATATGTAAATTGCATGAGCTTATTTCATCCATTAGATTGAAAGATCTGAAAAAGCCCATACGTTTACCAGCCCATAGACCCTCCGCTCGAAGAAATCAGGACAGAAGTTGTCAAAAGTGGACAAAAGAGACGGATTAAAACACCAGGTGTAAACGGGAATGTGTCTCCCTCATCTACTTTAGATTGGATCCAATAAAACGCATCTTAATACCAGGTGTAAACAGGGCCATAAACATCATTCATTTGTCACATTAGATTCCATCACATTTGTAAAATGAATGTGTCAAATATAAATTGCCTGAGGATAAAACGTCACGTTTGAGTGTATGTATGCTTGCATAAAATCAATCTGAACTGAATTACAGGACGGGAGATCACAATCCAGAGATCAAGCTGGCTTTTTCTGACAATTAACAGCTAATCCTCTGCTTTAAGTCCTTAAGCTACAACATTTAATGTCAATTAAGTGTGAATTTAGAGAACAGTACATTATTGTTATTGATTACCACTTAATTGTCTAAATAAAGAAAGAGCAGCACTGAACCGAGTGAAACAAGGCCTTATGTTACTACAGTAGACGTAGTGGGAAAAGACAAGTGTAAAGCATACTGAATTGCATAATTCGATTCAAATACATACCAATTCACCTAGGGCTGCAGCTAAAAAAGGGTATACATTTATCTAGATATTTTAATACTATTTTTTATATTATTAGAGACTTCTGAGAAGATGTTTGACTAATGACTTGAACAACTCTTTAAATCAGAATTATGAATGATTCACTGAAATTAGTAAGGCATGCTTGTAAAATGAATCTAATGAGTCTTTATTTAGTAAACTAAATTAAAAGGCATAAACTTTATTTTATATTGCCTACAAAATCTTCACAAATACTTCATGAATATTCAATATATGGCCCAGCCCTAATTTCAATATTCATTTTACCCAACAGGCCATTTGACTGAGGTCTGTTTTGCCGTGTCAGTGAATTGCAGCGTAAATCCGAGATGTGCTTTGTGTGCTTAGGTTTCATTGCCTCAAACTTTTAGTTTTGACCTTGTCCACCCATGATGGGCTTCAGTCACAAAGCCGGCGCATGTTAATAGCAATTGAAGGCAGTTAGGGAACAGAGGAGATGGTACAAACTAGTCAGCAATCAACAGCACTCAAGTGGAACCATGTGGCAAGCTAAACAAACAGCCCATTCAGCCCAGGCACCTTGACTGTGTTAGACTGCTGTCGGATGGTAATAATGATTGTGGTTGTTGTGGAAGGAAGCTTTTTTCCATTGTTAGGCATGTGTTTCCATAGACAAGTGTCTGAGAGGCTGTGTTTCCACATGGCTAGCACTGAAATTTTACAGTACAACAATACAAGCACACACTCCAGCTCATTAAAGCAAAATGCTTTTGTTGTTCCCTGCTCTGTTTACAAGGCGCATACCCAGCCGCTTCACCCTGAGAAAGCAAAAGCACTTAATGAAATATTCCTGCTGCATCTGTGGATGCTTAGATAACAGACCTGGAGCCAAGCATGTGGGGTGTACAGAGAGCGTTCTTATAGCTACACAAAGCACAAGAACTTTTGAAGGGGTCATGAATTAAGAAATCAAATTTTCCTTAAACTTTTGTTATATAATAGGTCATGGTACTATAAAACCATCAAGAAAATATAAGTTTCAGAACTCAAAATGTGCTCGTTAGTCCAAAAACAGCTTTTATAGAAACCAAGCTCAGAACACAACTAATTTTAGGTCATAGTGCGACAAGAAGATCAACGCCTACTTCTACATCATTGTCTATTTAGCCCCGCCCACCAATTACCAAGTGTCACTATTGCTTTGTCTGATACAGATCGTTTGATATGTACTGAGTATTTATACATTCATAATTCATCAATAATACATTCATTAATAATTCTGTTTACATTAAACACCGCAAGTTATCATTTGTCAACTATAACTGCGGTAACTCCAAGTACTTAAACTTTATTTGCCACAACCAAGATTATAAAGCATTTGTAATACTCTTAAATATTTCACATTGTTGGCAAATGTTCAAACTATATAACTAAGATATTTTTCAGCATCGGACGTTTTCAAAACAATTCCACACATGTAATGGCTGGACGTTGAAAATTATTTTAATATGCAAAACTTGTACACTAACTCTAACAAAGACACACCCATCAAAATGGAGTATTCGAAAGAGACGGTCAAAAACAGGATGAAAAATACTTTATTACTTCTAAATTAGGATGTTTTCTGATGTACAGATGTTTATAACATTATAAGTGGACCTCAGAGAACATAAAATTAGTTCATGACCCGTCTAAATAGAACACCTATGAACCTGATCTGGGGCATAAAGAGAGTCTATGCTTTATATTTGTTCTTGATTCAGAGCTCAAAGTATGTGGCATATGTCTATTTATTAGCATAAAAGTGTAGAGAACTGTGCAGTTTCTTCAAAATAAGGGCCAGGGTTCCAATGGTCCCCTAAAATAACTATATAGAATAATACACAATTTGTTTCAGTTCTGAGCATGTATGTTTTTGAGACAATTACCGGAACACCGTAGATGCCATGTGACTGGTAACTCTGGAAGTGCATGAAAATGATGTCAGGACAACACTGATTGCACCCTGAGAACACACAATTTGAAATCCTTCACTACAGACAATCCTGAGCTAAAAGGCAGCAGACAATCATTTAAAAATATTCACTATATGCTTTTAGAGCCCTCCAAAAAATAATATTAATAACAGTAGTAATAATACAAAATATACAAAAAATACATTATGTATGATGAACTAACAATGAACAACACACTTTTTACAGCATTTATTGTGGTTAGTTTTGCTGCAAATTTTGTAGTCAGTGTTTTTTTTTTTGTTTTTTGAAAGAACAAAAGTAATACTCAAAAATGACAGTAAAGTAATTTATAATGTTACAAAATATTTCTATTTTAAATAAATGCTGTTCATGACTCTATTCATCAAAGAGTCTTGGAGAAAATGCAACGTCATTTACAAAAAATAAATAAATAAAATAAGCAGCACAACTATTTTCAACAATGATAATAATAATAAATGTTATTTGTAAGTCAGAAGTAATGGCTCCTGAAAATTCAGCTTTGCCATCACAGGAATAAATTACATTTTAAAATATATTAAAATACAAAACAGTTACTTTCAGTTGTAATAATATTTCACAATATTACTGTTTTACAGTATTTTTGATCAAATAAATGTAGCGTTGGTACGCATAAGAGTCTTCTTCCAAAAACATAAAAAATACTGACCCCAATTTTTTGTACGGTAGTGTATGTTCAGCGTTAATTCCTATTTGATCATAATCATTAAATACAGATGTATACAACGTGAAATGTGTTTAAAGGTATGCCTCTGAGAGTACTGCCACTTTGAAAAGCTAAAAATTTTTCAAATCGTGCGGAAATCCACACGGACTAACCAGCACTCTGAAAGGTTATAGTGCCACTGTAGAGGTTTGAAACAAGCATAATGTCAATGGATCAAAGTACTCTACAGCATGGCTCCTCGCTTTTTACTATTTATTTGAGGGTATTTTCAATCACTGTGGCAGATGGCAGACACCAAATACACAGCAATTTGCGCAAGTCATTATCCATTCACTGGCTGTTATTCAGTCTGCAGCTGTGATTATCAGATTGGTTCTGTTTCCTTGTACGCTCCTGCTTGTATGATGTCCTCACTATAAAGGGTTAATTTTTTCAATCAGAATAGGGGGGTTATTTTTGGGATGTTGCTAAGGAATGCAGAAATTGTCATTTGTGTTTTTGGAGAGGAGGACTTTAAAAGGATGAAGGGAAGTGTTTTGCCCCTCTATCCGAAGAATGCTCTAAAAATACCCTGCACCGTTTCCCTGTGCCGGCCCACTGAACCTACACTAACCAGACAAAATCCATCTGGCCTTTCCGCGGCCACACTCGCTCACCACCTCTCTCCTTCTCAGCTGGTGGGTCTTCAGTAATGCACGCCTGTCATGCACAGCTCTTGATGAGTGGCGCCCATGAATCGAAGGATAGAGCTGGAAAGATGTGCTCTGCATGCCAATGATATCACTGCTGATTTAATAAAGACTCGTTTTTAGCAGCTCCTCCTGCTTTATGAGGGACAGCTAAGTAACATTACCACAAACACCACACAACCTTATGTTTCTATCCCCTTGTGAGGTTTCTAATGGTCTAGAAAGACTTTAAAGTTCTATCTCTGCGGTAATGAGCTTGATTGCTTGCTCTTTCTGTCTTCGACTGTCTGACCCTTGACGTCAATATGCAGCATTGACGTCATGCCCAGGTTTCTGAGAGAAGCGGAGCCCTCAGGAGGCTATGCGGGAGAAGAGGAATGCGATTGTAAATTTGTAGGAACATAGCTGAGAAATTGTTTGAACGAGTGCGTTTTGTATGAATAAAACATAAGATGCCTAACTGATAGAGGAATTAGGTCAAAACAGTGAGAAGATAAAAACTTTGGATGCGCGTGCAAGAAAATACGAGCGCATAGGATAAAAACATAAGGCAAAAAAAGAAACAGAAAGACCTCTGGAAAAGCATAAGATAAGAGGGCCTTTAGAGTGTGCTGTATCCTCTGGGTGACCACAATGCACTGCACACTCATGCCACCAATGGCACAGTGGTAAACTTTGATTCAGCTCCCTGTTCTGTTCTGTCTTGCAAACAAACAAACACGCAGTGTATTCGTCTAACACGTTTCAAATATTTACTCTCATCCGGCCCTCGTGCAACAGGGAAGGAGAGATGTAGAAAAGCTGCTTATCTCTTGTGAACGTTTGCGGTTCTAGTTTAAATTACCTGAAGTGTGGAAATCCCTCCAGACTGCTCTGACTGACGGGCTCTGTGGATTTCTAAGTGAACGGCAGATCTCCATTCTGGTAGCGTTACAAGGATTTTCAGCATTGTATATAGAACACTGTTCCCCAGTGCATTCGGTGTATGTTTAATGCTATGGATAATTGCAGTTTTTCTCCGGAAAAAAACCGCAGTTACAGCCAGCCTAAAATATCCTCACACTGAGATATGGAGAGAGAGAGAGAGCGCCCTCTAGGCCTGATTGTTAGTATTGCAGGAGAAATAACTATAAAATGCTATAAGTCTGAATTCGATTAATGTTCGTTTAATATTGCAGACAAAATGACAATGCTAGCATTTGTTTTTCATATTACCAAGTAAAAATACACTGTACATGTTTGCTAAACCGTTCTTTAAAACATACAGAAGTAAACTTGCCTCATTAGTGCATTGTATTTGTTTAAAAGTGATTGTTTACCATTAACCATTACCACGTGACATCATATACCTTCACCAGGGTGAAACCGGTAGGAAGTAGGATGTTGCATGGAATGCAGCATAAGCATTTTATGTACAAAAAAACAAAAAAACGTTCTTTTGTTATAAGACAAAATTAGATAATGATCTGTGTTTAATTTAATTTTTAATAAGAGAAAATTTGGTTTGCAGTGTCATGTTTAATGCAAAAATACATTTTAAAAAATTTAAAAATACATCTTTTCCACCAATTAAATTTAATCATTTTAATTTAAACACCTAATAATAATAATAATAATAATACACCTAAAATAATAAAACACCTAACAACAAATAATAATAATAATAATAATAATAAACAGCAATGTATACCTACACTACCATTCAAAAGGGGTCAGACTTCTATCAAAAACATAAAAAAAATAATAATAATTTGAATGGTAGTGTACAAAAACATTTGAAAAACGTTTTAAACAACTTTTCCATTGATGACAGTTTGAACTGATTAACGGACATTTATCAAACTTACCAAATCTTACTTGCAAAACCAAATCCTAAGTTAACAATATTAAAGCTCTCTCTTAAAGGGTTAGTTCACCCAAAAATGAAAATTCTGTTATTAATTACTCACCCTCATGACGTTCCAAACCTGTAAGACTTTCTTTCATCTTCAGAACACAAATGAAGATTTTTTTTGATGAAATCTAAGAGGTTTCTGTCCCTCCATAGACAGCTACACAACTGACACTTTGACGCTTCAAAAAGCTCACAATGAGATCATAAAACGAATCCATATAAATTTGGTTTAGTCCATATTTTCTGAAGAGACACGATCGCTTCATATGATGAACAGATTTAATTTAGGCTTTTATGGGTGAGTAAATAATGACAGAATTTTCATTTTTGGGTGAACTATCCTTTTAATTCTCTCATCAATGCAAGACAAGAAAGAATTGGTAACTATTTCAATGAATTAACGGCCAAGTTATTGCTGTAAAATCACTGCAATATTCACAAAGTTGCTTAAGTTTTTAATCTCCAACATAATCAACACATACATTTTATCAGTATTCTCTATATCAGCCAGACCTACCCATAGTATATTAGGTTCAGAATCTCTCAAGCTGACCGATTCTTCTCTTCTATACATACAGGTGAGAAGTTTGAGCTACATGCAGGCACAGAGTCTACGCCCAGCGTGGTGGTCCACGTCTGTGACAGTGACACGGATGAGGAGGAGGAATCAAAGAACAACCCTAAACCAAAAATCATCCAGACCCGACGCCCAGACCTGCCAGTCTCGCACTGAACTCTACAGCTCCACACAGAGTCAGGAGGATTTGACCCCTCCACCATCTCCTTCACAGGACCTCTGCCACCCTCCTTCAGAACCTTGTTAAACACACAACCAGGGTCTGAGGGACTCTGATCTGTGATTCTCGTTCAGCACACACATGTATACAATCCTCAATGTGCTGTCACACAAATTTTTATTTTATTTTTTATGTTGGCAATACTCTGTGTTAAATATGGCTGCTCTCTGTCCCTCTTTCCCAATCTGACTCTGTTGTAATGTCATCTGATCACCAGTTAGAGGCAGCATATACCTGTCCCTGCTCTCACATATGTCTCTGATTGGCTACTGGGCCATGGCACATGATAGTGTCAGATGTGCCTATTGGCTAATAGCTGGCCATTTGGCTTTGCTCTTGCACAGCAACTATGTACCATTTGTACCCAGCAAGCCATTAATAATAGTACATTCTTCATAAGGGCATGCTAGCCACTAAATGTGGCTAAACACCAGCGCTGCATGTGGCACCCTTAAAAAATATATCTTGCCTAACAAATTTCTGTCAAATAATCCTAGAATGACAAACGGTTCACTTGTGCAGACTGCAAGAATAGTTCCCTTCAGGCCAGTGCATGTTCTGGTAGCAAAATAGCCGTTTTTATTACCCGCTATGTATAATTGTCTACATGTCTCGCCTACAGTGTTCTTACAGAAAAACGATGCTATTCTGAACAATAAGCTGAAATTTTGTTCGTACCATGCACCTTTCACTATATCAGTTGCTTCCTCAATATGAATCTTTTTTCTTTTTTTTTTCTTTCTTTTTTTGGTCATGCTTGGTCCCAAATGCCCTTTTTAAGATGGAAACCTTAAAGAACACCCCCCCCCCCCCCCCCCCCCCCATTAGTTCCCATTACTTTTGATGGCATCAATCAGATGTCATTTAATGAGGTCTGTAAAATGCATGGTTACTCGTTTCTAGAATTTAATGTAGTTGTCCAAATCCATTGGTTTCCTCGTAGTTTGTGAGACTTCAAAGTTCATTTCTAATCATGTCAAAGAAAAAAATGTATGTTGCTATTGAGACAGATCTTCCAAGTGCTATTACACAATGGATAACAAACATCAAATGTCATGAGGGTGATGCCGACCTTTCTTATTCAATCCATATCTGAACTAATTTATGGATTATTTAACAACAACAACAAAAAATGATTTATGTATCCAAAGTACATAACATGAAGGCATGCACAAACCATATCCGTAGATTTGAATCGCAAAAGCACTATACAACCCGAGCAGTCGGCAAACACACCACAAAAAAGCATTAGTTAGTTATTTCTTCCAAGACTATAAATGACACCCATCCCGGACAGTATATCAACACTGTGATGTGTCATTACTGTGATACTTGACTGACATCCTACGCTGAAGTATTATTGTACGAGTATTTAGTAAATTTAAGAAGGTTATCAGGCTTGAACATCTGTTGTTCAGTGTTCACAGCTTGTTAAGGGTGGTAGCCACAGCTTTCTTAATCTGTTATCCATGTTTCCTGTCGAATTGGATTGTTCCTTGGTCAAAATGCTGTTGGTTTGCCAGTCGTCTGTATGTGTCCATTAGCCTGAAAGAATGTAGATAGTAATATAACCCATCCCGTTGAAGCAGTAACTCCTTTGCTGTTCTGGAAACGGGGTACCTACTGCTCTCTTTAGCCATCGCTGTCTGCATTGTGACACACAGATGATTCCTTTTGCTACCACAGCCTCAAGCCTTATTTGATTTAGCGCTCATAAGGTTAGCAGTGCACACTCTGGTCTGCTTCTCTGAAAATAAGAAGCATAGTAGGATCAGAACACATCAATACGATAAATGTGTAAACGAATGGGACGAGAGCAATATAGCAAAACCTATACCAACCGTCCACTGCCTTGGACTTTCCCTTCCAATTCATTATTGCCTGCTTGGCCAATCAGCTCTTCCCATATTCTCTTCTCACAATCGACAAAAATCTATCGCAGTCTCACACGCTGCCAGCCTTCCTTACTGTCATGTAATTTAAAATTTTTGTATTGTTCTGTATTGCACTTTCGTATTCACATGACTGTACACAGTATCATTCAGTAACTGTATTTCCTTTTATTTTTCATGTACTCACAAAGACATGATTAATATCTCTGTTCTTAAAGTCTTTGATCTGGAGTTAGTGTCACTGATGTTGGAAAACAATATCTGTATTGTGTATACTCGTGCAAGACCATTGGTGTTCTTGTCATCTACATGTGCGTCCTGCCTGCCGACACTAAGGAGACATATCTGTATATATTAATCAATATTTTTACTGCATTTTTGTACAAATATTCATGGTAGCCATGTACAAGTAGTTGAGATGATTCTTTGTTAGTATTAAAAAAAAAGTTTGGTTTTAAACCTCTGGTGTGGTCTGATGACTACTATACTGTATACACAGTAGATAGATAGAGAGAGAGAGAGAGAGAGAGATGTAATGCAAACATTAATGTGATACAAGTTAATATTTAATTATAGTATATGAGACACATATACTGTATGCTGAAATTCAATACATATTTACTTGGAGAAAAATATTGATGACACAGAATCTGCACATGCACAGTCTCAAATGGCCAAACACTGTTGTCGACCTTGCAAATATATTGAAATCTGCTAAGGGGTGATTCAATTTAACAAATCAAAAATGTATCAGCTTTTATTGGAAAATTAAACAACATTTTATCAAACTTTGACAACTGCCTTAAAGGTAGGGTAGGCAATTTCGGTGAGGCTAGCAATAGCAAGATACACTCAAAAAAATGAACTCTCACTGTTGTTAGTTTCACTCAAACAACCTTTATTCAAATTACTTAAAAAAAACTCATGTAACTACATGAACGTAATTTAACTGCGTTGTTTCTACTAAAAATTAGTATTGTCAGCTTTACTTAGTAAGTGTTTGTTCAGTCAACTTAACATTGCTGAGTGAAACGCACAAATTAATGTTGACATAACTGGGCAGTGGATCTGTAGTTCCCAGCATGCTTTGCAAGGGACTGCATTAGGAGAGTAAATTTAGGGATTAAAGTGTTTTTATTTTAAGGGATTTATGTGTTTTTCAGTAAAGGGAAAGATGTTGTTAGCTTATGTTAGTGTTTAATGTTCAGTTATGTTGGACATTTAGAGGAGTTTCTGTAATGTTTTTGAATGTTGTGGTTACCATTATGCAGAAGAGTGTTGCCTGTGTTTAGGCTGTGAGCCTCATATATGCGTGTTTAGGATAAAATTTTTGCCCTCAGTTCAATTGAGTTTGTTCAATGTGTTATTCTTTGAGTGCATGTTGTAAAGCAAATAGTTCATTTAATAAGGTAAATTAAGTCAATAAATGTATTCACCTTACGTAATAAACATAACATTATTAAGTAAACTGCACATATAAATGTTATGAAACAGTGAAAATCAAATGATTTGTATTTACTCAAAGAAATTTTGTCAGCTTTACTTGAATTTCTTTTGTTCATACAACTAAATTGTTATTTGTACAAATTACTCAATATAGATGCGTGGAACCACTTGACACTTCTTTTTTAAGTAAATCCAACAATTCATTTTTTTGAGTGTAGCTTTAAAAATATAAAATCCCACCCTCCCTTCAGAGCATCTCCAAAGCCACGCCTCCTCCAAAACACATTAACACGCAGAGCCTGCACAGCATAACGAGAGATGACATTAAATTACCCCATGTCTCAAAGCACATAGCATTACAATAATAATGAACGGAAACTCTGACTTGTACCACTTGACTGCTGTAGATTCATTTCAGTGTTGATAGACAAAAGAACAGCTCAGAGTAGAACGTCACATGTTGCATTAGTTCACCCAAAAATAAAATTCTGTCATTAAGTACTCCCCCTCCAGTCATCCCAAACCCGTAAGACCTTCGTTCATCCTTGGAACACAAATTGATGAAATCCGAGGGTTTCTGAACCACACATAGGCAGCAATGTTGTTGGACCTTTTGAGGTCCAGAAAAGACATTGTTAAAATAGTCAACATGAATACAGTGGTTCAACCTTAATGTTATGAAGCAACAAGAATACTTTTTGTGTGCAAAAACAAAACAAAAATAATGACTTTATTTAACAGTTTGAACTGTTGTTATACGCAGCTGACGTGGTGTTTACGCCTGAAAGACCTGTTACAGATTTGGACTCATATATATATATATATATATATATATATATATATATATATATATATATATACACAGATTTGGACCTTAAACATTTTTATCTATTGGTTTAAAGAGTAGGCATTATTCATTAAATTATTTATATCATTGTAGTATTGGAGTGACCACAAGACTCTCTCTCTCACACACACAATAATGAACGTAAACTCATCCCTTTATATAGACTACCAAAAATGGTGCCTTTGAAGGAGAACGGAAGTGTTTAATCATCAACAACATTTATTTTTAATAAAAATAACACTATAAATGAGTTCCAAATGACACTTCCCAGCTAGCAACTTTGTGCCGGCCCACATCTGTCACGCGCTCCTGTTTGCCAGATCTGAGCCACAAGCAAGCCATAGCAATACCAAATGTCAACCAAGAGCAAAGAAATAAACCAGAACTGGACCTTATCTGAGCAACAAAATCTTTATATATTATTTATAGAATCATCTTAGCATTAACAAGCAGAATCACTTAAGGAAAAAAGAGACAAACAGAAACACAAGAGCTACAACTGACTTCAGCTACAGCCTTAGATGAAATGAACTGAAGATAAAAAAAAAGACATTAAATCTCTCCAGATCTTAGCAGAGGAAGATTAAACAACTCCACAAACAGCATTAGAGCTTCACATATTACTAACCAGATTGACTTTATTTCTGTCATTCATTAACAAAAGTTCTTATTGAGAATAAACAGAAGTTTACCGCTCATGTTTGTTTCATTTTGAAGTCACCATAATGGTGTTTGGTGTTTCCAATAGTTGGGCTCTTAGCTCTTATATGTTTGTCTTCTCTGGCTGCTGTGACAGTGTGTTTGTCAAACATGTTTGCGGTAGCAAAAAATCTGAAACAAGATCAGATTTTAGCTATTGATGGTTTTATGATCATTGTAAAAGAATCTGGATCACTGATTTCATTTGAACAGCATAACAGTGTTTTGCCATTTAAATTTTGATTTCTGTTTTGCTGCAACATGAGACCACACTAAAATAAAAACCATGTGCAGAAAATAAACTACAATGACAAACACAAATGAGCAATTAGCGTATGAATCTCAACAATGGTGACAACAAAATATTTAAACAGCAGATCAACTCTGGACATCACAAAAAGCTACTAAAAGACCGAACAAAAACCACAGCAAAAATAAAAGCGAATAGTTAGAATTAAAGAAAATAATAGGACAATTCAACTGCATAATTTATTCATGCTGTGATGCATGCTGGGAGTTTTTTACTGTTCCCAGCATGCATTGTGGCATGACACTTTTGATTGTCACCTTTGTTGAGAATCATGTGCTGATTCTTGATGTCTTAGTGTGTCAGTTTAGATTTGTTTTTCATGTTGTTTTTTTTTTTTTTTTTTTTTTTTAAATCTTTTAACTGTTTTTTGTAATATAGCATGATTTCATATTGCAGTAACACAGAGTTTGTAGTGTAAAAGTATTACACTGCAAAAAAGGGTTTTGTCTTGTTTCCAGTCTAAATGTCAAAGAAAAAAAAAGAAAACATATTTTAAATCCAGATGTTTTAACTAGTTAAGTAAAATGACGAGATTTTTGTTCTTGTTTTCTTGGAAAAAAATGCGCTCCGAACCACTGATTCGTAAAGCTTCGAAGCTTCATGAAGCAGTGTTTTGAAATTGCCTATCGCTAGATATTGTTGAATAAAGTTGCTGTTTTGGATCATATAAAGTGTTCTTGTTGCTTCATAACATTAAGGTTCAACCACTTTAGTCACATGAACTGTTTTAAATATGTCTTTAGTACCTTTCTGGGAATTTGAAAGTGTTAATTATCTTGCTGTCAAAAAAAAAGCTTCACTGAGCCATTGAATTTATCAAAAATATCTTAATTTGTGTTCCAAAGATGAATGAAGGTCTTACAGTTTTGGAAGGACATGAGGGTGAGTAATTAATGACAAAAATTTTTGGGTGAACTAACCCTTTAATAATAGTTTGTTATAGAATGCATTGCGGCATGAAGCATGTTACCATTGTTGAGATTTATATTTCTACGTAAGAGGGTCTATGGTTGGAAGTTAAGTAAAATTAAGCAGGGCTGATTTTGGGCTATATCTGAGTAAAAGAACTTCAACTTTGGGTAGTTGTAGGAGAAAGTGTTAGAGAGACCTGTGGTCTGAATAGGTCTTAATGCCCCAATACAGTCACAATAAGCTGTGTTGTATAAAGGGTTGACCCTGGTGTAAAACAGTTTATACAGCACATCACATACCGCCCAACACCTCAGTACAGTCACCATAAACTGTATTGAGTAAAAGATTAAAATAAATACCAGAAAATAAGGGGTGTAATCCTGGGGCAAAAATAATCCCTACATTGCATCACATATCATGCAGTTAGTTAGTTAGTCACAAATAATGTAGTTCTTACAACATGGAAGTGCTCTATTTTTTTCCATTACAATTTTTAATGTTTTTGGAAAAAAGTCTCGTCTGCATTTATTTGATCAAAAATACAGAAAAACAGTAATATTGTGAAATATTATTACAATTTACAAAATACAAAATATTACAAAATATGTATGTGATGTGCTGTATTACAAAGGTTTTCTATTTTAATATACTTTGAAATATTATTTATTGCTGTGATGCAAAGCTGAATTTTAATCAGCCATTACTCCAGTCTTCAGTGTCACATGATCCTTCAGAAATCATTCTAATATGCTGATTTATTATCAGTGTTGGAAACAGTTGTGCTGCTTAATATTTTTTGGAACCTAGGATACTTTTTTCAGGATTCATTGATAAATAAAATGTTAAAAAGAACAGAATTTATTCAAAATAGATATATTTTCTAACAATATAAGCCTTTACTATCACTTGTAATCAGTTTAACACATCCTTACTGCATAAAATTATTAATTTTGCTTTCAAAAAAGAAAGAAAAAAATGACTGACCCCAAACTTTTGAACGGTACACTGTTAAAAAGAAATGTAATTTTACAAGCAATGGTCTGTCATTATACAATGAAACACTTGTTGTTTTACAGATATTTGCTGTTATTTAAATAATCATAAATAAGCACTGCTTTATCTTTTGCTGTAGAATCACAGTGGTGGTGACAAAATAAAATTAAGGTGTATTAATATAAGACTTTTGTTAAGAAACACATGCTAAAATCATTGAATCATGTTTTATGTCATGCGTATGTTGTTATTAAAACATAACCTGATCACAATTTTCTTTGAACTTTTTTGCTACAACAAATGTTTCAAAAACACAATCACAACAATCAAAGTAAAACTGATACAAAAAGTCAAGGGTCAAGAGCCCAGCTAAAGCAAACACTGATCACCACAATGGTAACGTCAAATGATCCAAAACACCTGTTAATTCCCAGTAAGAACTTCTGTAACCGAAACCGACCGTCATTGAAATCTCATAATGAAACAAAACATACTTTATTGAGATCTTGTAACTGAACAAAACAGACTGACAGTGAAAACTGATTGTCATTAAAATCTTGTAATGGAAAATCTTATTGAAATCTTGAAGAGGAACAAACCAACCGTCATTGAGATCTCATAACTCAGCAAAACCAAACGTTACTGAATTCTCATAACACAGCAAAACCGACCATCATTGAAATCTCATAACCTAAAAAAAACAACCGTCAATGAAATCTCATAATGGAACAAAACCAACTTTCATTAAACTCTCTTAAAAGAACAAAACTGTATTAAGATCTCGTAACTGAACAAAATTGACTGACAACAAGATCTCGTAACCAAACAAAACTGGCCATCATTGAAATGTCATAATTAAATAAAACAGACGTCATTGAAATCTCGTAAATGAATAAAACCGACCATTATTGAAATCTTGTAACGGAACTAAACTGACTGTCTTTAAAATCTCGAAAAAGAACAAAGAAATCTCATAATGGAAAAAAAAGGCCATTATTTAAATTTCATTAAGGAACAAAATCGACTGTCATTGAAATCTCATAACCCAGCAAACCCGACTGTCATTGAAATCTCGCAAAGGAACAAAACCAACCATCACTGAAATCTCGTAACAAAACGAAACCGACCGTCATTGATATCTTGTAACTGAACAAAACTGACTATCACTGAAATCTCATAATTAAACAAAACCGACAGTTTGATTTGTTTCAAATTCAACCATCATAGAAATCTCATAAAAGAACAAAACATACTTTATTGAGATCTCGTAACTGAAAAAAACTGGCTGACAATGAAAAACGATTGTCATTAAAATCTTGGTAGGAAACGAAACCGAGTGACATTGAAATCTCATAATGGAAACGGTTGTTATTGAAATCTCGTAGAGGAACAAAACCGACCATCATTGAAATCTTATAACCCAGCAAAACCAACTGTCATTGAAATCTCGTAAAGGAACAAAACTGACCGTCATTGAGATCTCGTAACTGAACAAAACCAGCTGTCACTGAAATCTCATAACCGAATAAATCAGACGTCATTGAAATCTCATAATGAAACAAAACTGACAGTCATAAATATCTCGTAAAGTAATGAAACTGAAAGCTTTTGGGATCTTTTAAAGCAGGAGGGATCAACCCTGGTCCTGGAGGACTACCGCCCTGCAGATTTTAGCTCCAACCCAAAACAAACAAACCTGAACCAGCTAATCATGGTGTTCAGGGCTGCTTCATAATTAAGGACAGGTGTGTTGGAGCAGGGTTGGAACTGAAATCTGCAGGACGGTAGCCCTCCAGGACCAGGGTTGGACACCCCTGTCCTAAAGGAACAAAAATGACTGTTATTGAAATCTTGTAAAGGAGCAAAACCGACCGTCATTGAGATGTTGTAAAGGAACAAAACCGACTGTTATTCACGCTGTGATGCATGCTGGGAGTTTTGTACTGTTCCCAGCATGCATTGTGGCATGACACTTTTGATTGTCACCTTTGTTGAGAATCATGTGCTGATTCTTGATGTTTTAGTGTGTCAGTCTAGATTTTTTTTTTTTTTTTTTTTTTTTTGTGTGTAATATAGTGTGATTTCATGTTGTAGTAACACAGGGTTTGTAATGTAAAAGTATTACACTGCAAAAAATGTTTGTTTTTTTGTTTCTAGTCTAAATATCAAAGAAGAAAAAAAAAAACTTTTTTTAAATCCAGATGTTTTAACTAGTAAAATGACATGAGACTTTTGTTCTTGTTTTCTGGAAAAAAATACGCTCCGAACCAATGATTCGTAAAGCTTCGAAGCTTCATGAAGCAGTGTTTCTAGCCTATCGCTAGATATTGTTGAATAAAGTTGCTGTTTTGGATCATATAAAGTGTTCTTGTTGCTTCATAACATTAAGGTTCAACCACTTTAGTCACATGAACTGTTTTAAATATGTCTTTAGTACCTTTCTGGGAATTTGAAAGTGTTAATTATCTTGCTGTCAATAAAAAAAGCTTCACTGAGCCATTGGATTTTATCAAAAATAACTTAATTTGTGTTCCAAAGATGAATGAAGGTCTTACAGTTTTGGAAGGACATGAGGGTGAGTAATTAATGACAGAAATTTCATTTTTGGGTGAACTAACCCTTTAATAATAGTTTGTTATAGAATGCATTGCGGCATGAAGCATGTTACCATTGTTGAGATTTATATTTCTACGTAAGAGGGTCTATGGTTGGAAGTGAAGTGAAGAAAACAGGGCTAATTTTGGGTTATATCTGAGTAGAAGAACTTCTTCAACTTTGGGTAGCAAAACCAATCTCGTAACCCAGCAAAACTGACTGGCTTTGAAATCTCGTAAAAGAACAAAAAAATCTCATAATGGAAAAAAAAGGCCATTATTCAAATTTCATTAAAGAACAAAATCAACTGTCATTGAAATCTCATAACCCAGCAAAACCGATTGTCATTGAAATCTCGCAAAGGAACAAAACCAACCATCACTGAAATCTCGTAACAAAACGAAACCGACCGTCATTGAGATCTCGTACCTGAACAAAACTGACAGTCATAGATATCTCGTAAAGTAATGAAACTGAACGTTTTTGGGATCTTTTAAAGCAGGAGGGATCAACCCTGGTCCTGGAGGACTACCGCCCTGCAGATTTTAGCTCCAACCCAAATCAAACAAACCTGAACCAGCTAATCATGGTGTTCAGGGCTGCTTCATAATTAAGGACAGGTGTGTTGGAGCAGGGTTGGAACTGAAATCTGCAGGACTGTAGCCCTCCAGGACCAGGGTTGGACACCCCTGTCCTAAAGGAACAAAAATGACTGTCTTTGAAATCTCGTAACAGAAGAAAACCGACCGTCATTGAAAACTGAAAGTCATTGAAAACTCGTAACCAAACAAAAGCGATCATCACTGAAATTTCGTGAAGGAACAAAACCGACTGTCATTGAGATCTTGTAAAAAAAAAAAAAAAAACCAAAGAAACAAAACCGACCATTACTGAAATCTCGTAATGGAACAAAACTGACACTGAAAACCGACCGTCATTGAAATCTCATCACAAAACAAAACCAACAGTTTAAATAATTTCAAACTTGACTATCATTGAAATCTCATAACGGAATCAAACTGACCATCATTGAGATCTCTTAAAGGGTTAGTTCACCCAAAAAATTCTGTCATTAATTACTCACTCTCATGTCGTTCCACACCCGTAAGACCTTCGTTCATCTTCGGATCATCAATTAAGATATTTTTGATAAAATTCAATGGCTCAGTGAGGTCTCCTTTGCTAACAAGATTAATTAATGCTTTCAGATACCCAGAAAGCTACTAAACACACTTAAAACAGTTCATGACTACAGTGGTGCAACTTTAATGTTACAAAGTGACAAAAATACTTTTTGTTAGCCAAAAAGACAAAATAATAACTTTATTCAATAAGATCTAGTGATGGGCAATTTCAAAACACTGCTTCATGAAACTTTGAAGCTTTATGAATCTTTTGTTTCGAATCGGTGCAAACAGAACAAAACATTTACATCTTGTAACCGAGCAAAACCAGCTGTCACTGAAATCTTGTAACCGAATAAAACAGATGTCATTGAAATCTTGTATCAAAACAAAACCAACTGTCTTTAAAAATCTCGTAAAAGAACAAAACTGACCGTCATTGAAATCTCTCCAACGAAACAAAACTGACAGTCATTGAGATCCCGTAAAGGAACAAAACGGAATGCTTTTGGGATCTCCTAAAGCAGGGGTGTCCAATCTTCCAGAGGAAGATTAAACAACTCCACAAACAGCATTAGAGCTTCACATATTACTAACCAGATTGACTTTATTTCTGTCATTCATTAACAAAAGTTCTTATTGAGAATAAACAGAAGTTTACCGCTCATGTTTGTTTCATTTGAAGTCACCATAATGGTGTTTGGTGTTTCCAATAGTTGGGCTCTTAACTCTTATAATATGTTTGTTTTCTCTGGCTGCTGTGACAGTGTGTTTGTCAAACATGTTTGCGGTAGCAAAAAATCTGTAACAAGATCAGATGGTGATTTTTAGCTATTGATGGTTTTATGATCATCGTGAAAGAGTCTGGATCACTGATTTCATTTGACCAGCATAACTGTGTTTTGAAGTTTAAATTACAATTCCTGTTTTGCTGCTACATGAGACCACACTAAAATAAAATAAAAACCGTGTGCAGAAAATAAACTACAATGACAAACACAAATGAGCAATCAGCGTATGAATCTCAACAATGGTGACAATAAAATATTTAAACAGTAGATCAACTCTGGACATCACAAAAAGCTACTAAAAGACAGAACAAAAACCACAGCAAAAATAAAAGCGAATAGTTAGAATTAAAGAAAATAATAGGACAATTCAACTGCATAATTTATTCATGCTGTGATGCATGCTGGGAGTTTTGTACTGTTCCCAGCATGCATTGTGGCATGACACTTTTGATTGTCACCTTTGTTGAGAATCATGTGCTGATTCTTGATGTCTTAGTGTGTCAGTTTAGATTTGTTTTTCATGTTTTTTTTTTTTTTTTTTTTTTTTTTTTTTTTTAAGTCTTTCAACTGTTTTTTGTAATATAGCATGATTTCATATTGCAGTAACACAGGATTTGTAATATGAAAGTATTACACTGCAAAAAATGTTTGTTTTTTTTTTTAGTGTTTTTGTCTTGTTTCTAGTCTAAATATCAAAGAAAAAAAACTTTAAATCCAGATGTTTTAACTAGTTAAGTAAAATGACATGAGATTTTTGTTTTTGTTTTCTGGAAAAAATACGCTCCAAACCACTGATTCGTAAAGCTTCGAAGCTTCATGAAGCAGTGTTTCTAGCCTATCGTTAGATATTGTTGAATAAAGTTGCTATTTTGGATCATATAAAGTGTTCTTGTTGCTTCATAACATTAAGGTTCAACCACTTTAGTCACATGAACTGTTTTAAATATGTCTTTAGTACCTTTCTGGGAATTTGAAAGTGTTAATTATCTTGCTGTCAATAAAAAAAAAGCTTCACTGAGCCATTGAATTTTATCAAAAATAACTTAATTTGTGTTCCAAAGATGAATGAAGGTCTTACAGTTTTGGAAGGACATGAGGGTGAGTAATTAATGACAGAAATTTCATTTTTAGGTGAACTAACCCTTTAATAATAGTTTGTTATAGAATGCATTGCGGCATGAAGCATGTTACCATTGTTGAGATTTATATTTCTACGTAAGAGAAACATCTTGTAACCGAGCAAAACCAGCTGTCACTGAAATTTCATAACCGAATAAAACAGATGTCATTGAAATCTTATATCAAAACAAAACCAACTGTCTTTAAAAATCTCGTAAAAGAACAAAACTGACGGTCATTGAAGTCTCTCCAACGAAACAAAACTGACAGTCATTGAAATCTCGTAAAAGAACAAAACCGACTGTCATTGAAATCTCGTAAAGGAACAAAACTGACAGTCATAGATATCTCGTAAAGTAATGAAACTGAACGCTTTTGGGATCTTTTAAAGCAGGAGGGTTCAACCCTGGTCCTGGAGGACTACCGCCCTGCAGATTTTAGCTCCAACCCAAATCAAACAAACCTGAACCAGCTAATCATGGTGTTCAGGGCTGCTTCATAATTAAAGACAGGTGTGTTGGAGCAGGGTTGGAACTGAAATCTGCAGGACTGTAGCCCTCCAGGACCAGGGTTGGACACCCCTGTCCTAAAGGAACAAAAATGACTGTCTTTGAAATCTCATAACAGAAGAAAACCGACTGTCATTGAAAACCGACTGTCATTGAAAACTCGTAACCAAACAAAAGCGATCGTCACTGAAATTTCGTGAAGGAACAAAACCGACTGTCATTGAGATCTTGTAAAAAAAACAAAAATCCCAAAGAAACAAAACCGACCATTACTGAAATCTCGTAATGGAACAAAACTGACACTGAAAACCTGTCATTGAATGACTGACCGTCATTGAAATCTCATCACAAAACAAAACCAACAGTTTAAATAATTTCAAACTTGACTACCATTGAAATCTCATAACGGAATCAAACTGACCATCATTGAGATCTCTTAAAGGGTTAGTTCACCCAAAAAATTCTGTCATTAATTACTCACCCTCATGTCGTTCCACACCCGTAAGACCTTCGTTCATCTTCGGATCATCAATTAAGATATTTTTGAAAAAATTCAATGGCTCAGTGAGGTCTCCTTTGCTTGCAAGATTAATTAACACTTTCAGATACCCAGAAAGCTACTAAACACACACTTAAAACAGTTCATGACTACAGTGGTGCAACTTTATTGTTACAAAGTGACAAAAATACTTTTTGTCAGCCAAAATGACAAAATAACAACTTTATTCAATAAGATCTAGTGATGGGCAATTTCAAAACACTGCTTCATGAAACTTTGAAGCTTTATGAATCTTTTGTTTCGAATCGGTGCAAACAGAACAAAACATTGACATCTTGTAATTGAGCAAAACCAGCTGTCATTGAAATCTTGTATCAAAACAAAACCAACTGTCTTTAAAAATCTCGTAAAAGAACAAAACTGACCGTCATTGAAATCTCTCCAACGAAACAAAACTGACAGTCATTGAGATCTCGTAAAGGAACAAAACTGAATGCTTTTGGGATCTCCTAAAGCAGGGGTGTCCAATCTTCCAGAGGAAGATTAAACAACTCCACAAACAGCATTCGATCTTCACATATTACTAACTAGATTTACTTTATTTCTGTCATTCATTAACAAAAGTTCTTATTGAGAATAAACAGAAGTTTAACGCTCATGTTTGTTTCATTTGAAGTCACCATAATGGTGTTTGGTGTTTCCAATAGTTGGGCTCTTAACTCTTATAATATGTTTGTCTTTTCTGGCTGCTGTGACAGTGTGTTTGTCAAACATGTTTGCGGTAGCAAAAAATCTGTAACAAGATCAGATGATGATTTTTGGCTATTGATGGTTTTGAGACCACACTAAAATAAAAACCGTGTGCAGAAAATAAACTACAATGACAAACACAAATGAGCAATCAGCGTATGAATCTCAACAATGGTGACAACAAAATATTTAAACAGCAGATCAACTCTGGACATCACAAAAAGCTACTAAAAGACAGAACAAAAACCACAGCAAAAATAAAAGCGAATAGTTAGAATTAAATAAAATAATAGGACAACTCAACTGCATAATTTATTCACGCTGTGATGCATGCTGGGAGTTTTGTACTGTTCCCAGCATGCATTGTGGCATGACACTTTTGATTGTCACCTTTGTTGAGAATCATGTGCTGATTCTTGATGTCTTAGTGTGTCAGTTTACAGCTTCTTTCATGTTTTTTTTTTTTTTTTTTAACTGAACAAAACAGACTGACAATGAAAACTGATTGTCATTAAAATCTTGTAATGAAAAATCTTTTTGAAATCTTGAAGAGGAACGAACCAACCGTCAATGAGATCTCATAACCCAGCAAAACCAAACGTTACTGAATTCTCATAACACAGCAAAACCGACCATCATTGAAATCTCATAACCTAAAAAAAACAACCATCACTGAAATCTCATAATGGAACAAAACCAACTTTCATTAAACTCTCTTAAAAGAACAAAACTGTATTAAGATCTCGTAACTGAACAAAACTGACTGACAACAAGATCTCGTAACCAAACAAAACTGGCCATCATTGAAATGTCATAATTAAATAAAACAGACGTCATTGAAATCTCGTAAATGAATAAAACCGACCATTATTGAAATCTCGTAACCCAGCAAAACCGACTGTCTTTGAAATCTCGAAAAAGAACAAAGAAATCTCATAATGGAAAAAAAAGGCCATTATTTAAATTTCGTTAAGGAACAAAATCGACTGTCATTGAAATCTCATAACCCAGCAAAACCGATTGTCATTGAAATCTCGCAAAGGAACAAAACCAACCATCACTGAAATCTCGTAACAAAACCAAACCGACCGTCATTGATATCTTGTAACTGAACAAAACTGACTATCACTGAAATCTCATAATTAAACAAAACCGACAGTTTGATTTGTTTCAAATTCAACCATCATAGAAATCTCATAAAAGAACAAAACATACTTTATTGAGATCTCGTAACTGAAAAAAACTGGCTGACAATGAAAAACGATTGTCATTAAAATCTTGGTAGGAAACGAAACCGAGTGACATTGAAATCTCATAATGGAAACGGTTGTTATTGAAATCTCGTAGAGGAACAAAACCGTCCATCATTGAAATCTCATAACCGAATAAATCAGACGTCATTGAAATCTCGTAATGAAACAAAACTGACAGTCATAGATATCTCGTAAAGTAATGAAACTGAACGTTTTTGGGATCTTTTAAAGCAGGAGGGATCAACCCTGGTCCTGGAGGACTACCGCCCTGCAGATTTTAGCTCCAACCCAAATCAAACAAACCTGAACCAGCTAATCATGGTGTTCAGGGCTGCTTCATAATTAAAGACAGGTGTGTTGGAGCAGGGTTGGAACTGAAATCTGCAGGACTGTAGCCCTCCAGGACCAGGGTTGGACACCCCTGTCCTAAAGGAACAAAAATGACTGTCTTTGAAATCTCGTAACAGAAGAAAACCGACTGTCATTGAAAACAGAAAGTCATTGAAAACTCGTAACCAAACAAAAGCGATCGTCACTGAAATTTCGTGAAGGAACAAAACCGACTGTCATTGAGATCTTGTAAAAAAAACAAAAATCCCAAAGAAACAAAACCGACCATTACTGAAATCTCGTAATGGAACAAAACTGACACTGAAAACCTGTCATTGAATGACTGACCGTCATTGAAATCTCATCACAAAACAAAACCAACAGTTTAAATAATTTCAAACTTGACTATCATTGAAATCTCATAACGGAATCAAACTGACCATCATTGAGATCTCTTAAAGGGTTAGTTCACCCAAAAAATTCTGTCATTAATTACTCACCCTCATGTCGTTCCACACCAGTAAGACCTTCGTTCATCTTCGGATCGTAAATTAAAATATTTTTGATAAAATTCAATGGCTCAGTGAGGTCTCCTTTGCTAACAAGATTAATTAATGCTTTCAGATACCCAGAAAGCTACTAAACACACACTTAAAACAGTTCATGACTACAGTGGTGCAACTTTAATGTTACAAAGTGACAAAAATACTTTTTGTTAGCCAAAAAGACAAAATAACAACTTTATTCAATAAGATCTAGTGATGGGCAATTTCAAAACACTGCTTCATGAAACTTTGAAGCTTTATGAATCTTTTGTTTCGAATCGGTGCAAACAGAACAAAACATTTACATCTTGTAACCGAGCAAAACCAGCTGTCACTGAAATCTTGTAACCGAATAAAACAGATGTCATTGAAATCTTGTATCAAAACAAAACCAACTGTCTTTAAAAATCTCGTAAAAGAACAAAACTGACCGTCATTGAAATCTCTCCAACGAAACAAAACTGACAGTCATTGAGATCCCGTAAAGGAACAAAACGGAATGCTTTTGGGATCTCCTAAAGCAGGGGTGTCCAATCTTCCAGAGGAAGATTAAACAACTCCACAAACAGCATTAGAGCTTCACATATTACTAACCAGATTTACTTTATTTCTGTCATTCATTAACAAAAGTTCTTATTGAGAATAAACAGAAGTTTAACGCTCACATTTGTTTCATTTGAAGTCACCACAATGGTGTTTGGTGTTTCCAATAGTTGGGCTCTTAACTCTTATAATATGTTTGTTTTCTCTGGCTGCTGTGACAGTGTGTTTGTCAAACATGTTTGCGGTAGCAAAAAATCTGAAAAAAGATCAGATGGTGATTTTTAGCTATTGATGGTTTTATGATCATCGTGAAAGAGTCTGGATCACTGATTTCATTTGAATAGCATAACTGTGTTTTGCGGTTTAAATTACAATTCCTGTTTTGCTGCTACATGAGACCACACTAAAATAAAATAAAAACCGTGTGCAGAAAATAAACTACAATGACAAACACAAATGAGCAATCAGCGTATGAATCTCAACAATGGTGACAATAAAATATTTAAACAGCAGATCAACTCTGGACATCACAAAAAGCTACTAAAAGACAGAACAAAAACCACAGCAAAAATAAAAGCGAATAGTTAGAATTAAAGAAAATAATAGGACAATTCAACTGCATAATTTATTCATGCTGTGATGCATGCTGGGAGTTTTGTACTGTTCCCAGCATGCATTGTGGCATGACACTTTTGATTGTCACCTTTGTTGAGAATCATGTGCTGATTCTTGATGTCTTAGTGTGTCAGTTTAGATTTGTTTTTCATGTTTTTTTTTTTTTGTTTTGTTTTTTTTAAAGTCTTTTAACTGTTTTTTATAATATAGCATGATTTCATGTTGCAGTAACACAGGGTTTGTAATATGAAAGTATTACACTGCAAAAAATGTTTGTTTGTTTTTTTAGTGTTTTTGTCTTGTTTCTAGTCTAAATATCAAAGAAAAAAAACTTTAAATCCAGATGTTTTAACTAGTTAAGTAAAATGACATGAGATTTTTGTTCTTGTTTTCTGGAAAAAATATGCTCCAAACCATTGATTCGTAAAGCTTCGAAGCTTCATGAAGCAGTGTTTCTAGCCTATCGCTAGATATTGTTGAATAAAGTTGCTATTTTGGATCATATAAAGTGTTCTTGTTGCTTCATAACATTAAGGTTCAACCACTTTAGTCACATGAACTGTTTTAAATATGTCTTTAGTACCTTTCTGGGAATTTGAAAGTGTTAATTATCTTGCTGTCAATAAAAAAAAAGCTTCACTGAGCCATTGGATTTTATCAAAAATAACTTAATTTGTGTTCCAAAGATGAATGAAGGTCTTACAGTTTTGGAAGGACATGAGGGTGAGTGATTAATGACAGAAATTTCATTTTTGGGTGAACTAACCCTTTAATAATAGTTTGTTATAGAATGCATTGCGGCATGAAGCATGTTACCATTGTTGAGATTTATATTTCTACGTAAGAGAAACATCTTGTAACCAAGCAAAACCAGCTGTCACTGAAATTTCATAACCGAATAAAACAGATGTCATTGAAATCTTATATCAAAACAAAACCAACTGTCTTTAAAAATCTCGTAAAAGAACAAAACTGACCGTCATTGAAATCTCTCCAACGAAACAAAACTGACAGTCATTGAGATCCCGTAAAAGAACAAAACGGAATGCTTTTGGGATCTCCTAAAGCAGGGGTGTCCAACCCTGGTCCTGGAGGGCTACCGCCCTGCAGATTTTAACTCCAACCAGCTAATCATGGTGTTCAGGGCTGTTTCATAATTAAAAAGTCACACCAAAGTCACACACCCCCAGTGGTGAACCATTGATCTTTTGAAACACTTATGATGTAATGATGCTTCATTTACTGAAATCACATGGCTTTCACGCCCCTGAAACTGATTAGAAACAAAAGATTTGTAAAGCTTCAAAGCTTCATGAAGCAGTGTTTTGAAATCACCCATCACTATTGTTGAATAAAGTCGTTGTTTTGTTTTTTAGGCACATAAAAAGTATTCTTGTTGCTTTATAACATTAAGGTTGAACCACTGTAGTCACATGAACTTTTTCACTGAGCCATCGGATTTGATCAAAAATATCTTAATTTGTGTTTTGAAGATGAATGAAGGTCTTACGGGTGTGGAACGACGTGAGGGTGAGTAATTAATGACAGAATTTTCATTTTTGGGTGAACTAACCCTTTAATAGAACAAAACTGACCATCATTGAGATCTTGTGATTGAACCAAACTGACCATCATAGAAATCTTGTAACGGAACAAAACCGACAGTTATTGAAATCTCGTAAAGGAACAAAACCGACTGTCATTGAAATCTCGTAAAGGAACAAAACCGACTGTCATTGAAATCTCGTAAAGGAACAAAACCGACTGCCATTGAAATCTCGTAAAGGAACAAAACCGACTGTCATTGAAATCTCGTAAAGGAACAAAACCGACTGTCATTGAAATCTCGTAAAGGAGCAAAACCGACTGTCATTGAAATCTCGTAAAGGAACAAAACCGACTGCCATTGAAATCTCGTAAAGGAACAAAACCGACTGCCATTGAAATCTCGTAAAGGAACAAAACCGACTGCCATTGAAATCTCGTAAAGGAACAAAACCGACTGCCATTGAAATCTCGTAAAGGAACAAAACCGACTGCCATTGAAATCTCGTAAAGGAACAAAACCGACTGCCATTGAAATCTCGTAAAGGAACAAAACCGACTGCCATTGAAATCTCGTAAAGGAACAAAACCGACTGCCATTGAAATCTCGTAAAGGAACAAAACCGACTGCCATTGAAATCTCGTAAAGGAACAAAACCGACTGCCATTGAAATCTCGTAAAGGAACAAAACCGACTGCCATTGAAATCTCGCAAAGGAACAAAACCGACTGCCATTGAAATCTCGTAAAGGAACAAAACCGACTGTCATTGAAATCTCGTAAAGGAACAAAACCGACTGTCATTGAAATCTCGTAAAGGAGCAAAACCGACTGTCATTGAAATCTCGTAAAGGAGCAAAACCGACAGTCATTGAAATCTCGTAAAGGAGCAAAACCGACTGTCATTGAAATCTCGTAAAGGAGCAAAACCGACTGTCATTGAAATCTCGTAAAGGAACAAAACCGACTGTCATTGAAATCTCGTAAAGGAACAAAACCGACTGTCATTGAAATCTTGTAAAGGAACAAAACCGACCATCATTAAAATCTCACAAAGGAACAAAATCAATTACATTTCATAACGAAATAAAACCAACAGTTTGATTTGTTTCAAATTCAACTGTCATTGAAATCTCATAACAGAACCAAACCGACTGTCATTGAGATCTCATAACCGAACAACACTCGTAACGAAACAAAACTGACTGTCTTAAAATCTTGTAACAGAAGAAAACCAACCGTCATTGAGAACTGACTGTCTTTGAAATCTTGTAAAAGAACAAAACCGACAATTATTGAAATCTTGTAAATCAACAAAACCGACTGTCATTGAAATCTTGTAAAGGAACAAAACCGACCATCATTAAATCTCACAAAGGAACAAAACCAACCATCAATGAAATTTCATAACAAAATAAAACCAACAGTTTGATTTGTTTCAAACTCATTAAACAAAACTGACTGTCTTAAAATCTTGTAACAGAAGAAAACCAACTGTCTTCGAAATCTTGTAAAAAAAGAAACAAAACTGTCTTCGAAATCTCGTAACTGAACAAAACAGACCATCTCGTCACAAAACAAAACCAACAGTTTGAATCGTTTCAAACTCGACTGTCATTGAAATCTCATAACAGAATAAATCTCGTAACAGAACAAAACCGACCGTCACTAAAATCTTGTGAAGGAACAAAACCAAATTTCAGCTTTATTTGCTACCACAAACATGTTTGACAAACACACTATCACAGCAGCCAGAGAAAACAAACATATTATAAGAGTTAAGAGCCCAACTATTGGAAACACCAAACACCATTATGGTGACTTCAAATGAAACAAACATGAGAGTTAAACTTCTGAAGATGAATGACTGAAATAAAGTCAATCTGGTTAGTAATATGTGAAGCTGTAATGCTGTTTGTGGAGTTGTTTAATCCTCCTCTGTTGAGATCTGGAGATATTTAAAGTCTTCTTTTATCTTCAGTTGATTTCATCTAAGGCTGTGGCTGAAGTCAGTTGTAGTTCTTGTGTTTCTGTTGGTCTCTTTTTTTCTGGTTCTTTTATTTCCTTCAGTGATTCTGCTTCTTCTGGGGTGCATGCTGGGCTGGCTGGACCCTGGGGTTCTGTGACCACTTCAAAGACGTGTGCTTCACGCATCCCCATAGTGATGCAAAATGTAAACAGGAAACAGCTAAATCCAGGAATTGCAAAGAATAGGAAATGGGAGGTGTTTAGGACTGTCAATCATTCGCAAACAGTGTGGGACCCTAAGGCTAAACCAAAGGGCCTTCTAGGTGGCCATTTAAACATTAGAAGCATACTGTCTAAAAGTGAGCAAATACAGCATTTGTTAATGGATTCAAACCTGGACTTTTTATGCTTATCTGAAACCTGGCTTAATCAAAATGCTCCGTTAGCAGCTCTGAATATTCCTGGTTATAACATCTACAGGAAAGACAGGGAGGGATCAAAGAAAGAAGGAGGAGTGATGGTTTATATAAAAAGTACACTACAGTGTCTTAAAATCCAGTGGTCAAATTGTAATCTATTAGAATGTCTAGGTCTCAATGTTAGCTTTTCACCACAAATGTCCTTTGTCCTTGTTGTAATTTACAGGCCTCCCTCTACAGATAACAACTTTTATGAAAATTTTGAAAAGCTGTTAAAAGAAAGCAATCTTGATGAAGAAATTAATATTATGGGAAATTTTAACATCAACTGGGAGGGCAAACCCTCTAGAAAAAAGCTCAAACAAATCACAGATAGGTTTGATCTAACACAAGTTGTCCGTGGGTCAACACAAATAACTCTCTTCAAGACACAGATTGATCTCATATTTACCAATAGGCCAGAAAGAATTGTAAAATAATTTAATATGTTAACAGGTTTATCGGACCACAATATAACTCTTATCACTAGAAACCTTACCAAAAAACGTTTCCATCCTTGTGCTAGAGAAAAAAGAAATGATCATAATTCCTAAAAGTAAATATCAAAACTTTGTAGCTGCAGCTAACCAAATTCAATAGGATGACATTTTATCTTTAGTTGATTATGAAAAAGACAGCCAAATATTTCTAAAAACACTATTAAATAAGTCACACATAAAATTAAGTACAAACAACACAAAAACACTGTACCCTAGACATTATAAAACTCATGAAAGAACGAGACCAAGCCTTAAAAATAGCAAATAAAAATAAATCAACTCATAACAGAGGACGTTTCACCATGTTGAGAAATAAAGTTCTCCACTCTATGCAGTTTGGCTTTAGAGACAATTATTAAAACCGAAACTGCTACTTGCTTCTTTACTGAAAACATCAGAGCTTTGTTGGATCGAGGTGGGGTTGTTGGAGCTGTTTTTCTGGATCTCAAGAAGGCTTTTGACACTGTCAATCATAAAGTCTTGCTGACAAAATTATGCAGTTTTAATTTTTCCTCAGATGCACTTAAATGGATTGAGTCTTACCTCACTGACTGTTCCCAACATGTCAGAGTCCAGTCATTTAAATCAGCAGCTCTCAGTCTGTCTACTGGTCTTCCTCAAGAATCAATTTTAGGACCTTTGTTGTTCTCACTTTATATAAATGACCTACCGTCTGTCTGTCCAGATGTTTCTCTGCAGATGTATGCTGATGACACTGTAGTCTATGTTCATGGTAGTAATATCTCTCAGGTAGCTGAGAAAATCACTAATTCCATGGTTAATATTACAGCTTGGTTGAAACATTCTTGCCTGCAGTTGAACACATCAAAAACAGTAGCAATGTTTTTCACCAAGTCCAATAATAACTTCAGTGTTGAGCCAGATGTTTTTGTGTCAGGGGAAAGGCTGCAGATCGTGTCAGAATACAAATATTTGGGGGTTTTAATTGATTCAAAGTTGTCATTTAAATCACACGTAAAAAAGGTCTGTAACTGAATCAAATTCAACCTCAGTAACCTCCCACGTTCTCAGGACCTTGCGCAACCTTCCCTAAAAGTTCTCTAAAGGTGACGAAAATTCCAAACATTTACAGAACATTCAGGACGTTCTTTTGGTAATGAAAGTGCTGCAGTTTAAGGTTCCTTATATGACTTTAGGGGAACGTTCCGTTTTGGTTATTTTGTGGTCAAAAAAGAACGTTACAAAGAGGACATTTGGGACATTAACAGAACGTTCCCACACGGTCCTCTGTTGGTCATTTAATAACGTCCCCGATATGAGTTTAGGGGGACATTTTATTTTGGTTATTTTATGGTCGCGCGAGAACGTTACAAAGAGGAAATTTGGGAAGTTAACAGAACGTCATATAGTAATAGTCCCCTAAACATTCCCAGAACGTCCTGAATGTTACCTGAAGGTCCACCAAATAACGTTACCCAACCCTAAAAAGAACTCCACATCGTGACCGTCTCTGAAGTTCTGGGAACGTTACTAAGTGACAGGTTACCCCGCTAGACATTTTACGTTCCCAGAACATTCTCAGAACGTCCCCACTCGTGTTAAGGACGTTGTCTAGTAACGTTCCCAGTACGTTCAGAGACGGTCACTATGTTTTTTCATAGTTTTTTTTATTAAATAAATAAACATTTCTGCAGAGTTATCAAGCATTATGCTTTTTTGGCCTCTAATGGAGTGTCATTGACGCTACATGAAAAACATTTAGTACGTTAATTTTAGCCAGTGGTGGACAGTAACGAAGTATTTTTATTTCGTTACTGTACTAAAGTAAATTTTTCAAGTATCTGTACTTTACTCGAATATTTTTATTTTGAGCAACTTTTACTTTTATTTCACTACGTTCCAAAGCATAAGATCGTACTTTTTACTCCACTACATTTCATAAAACATATCATTACTTCTTATTTTTAAAATGAAGAAATCGTCACATGCTCAGAGACGCAAAAGCGGTGTCCGCTTCGTGCACGAACTGATTCTTTTCAATCATCCTGTTAAATCGCTTCACAAATCACATCAACAATTCATTCGCGAATTGGACTGATCATATTGCAGCTGTTCTCGAGTCAACAAATCACTGATTCAATGATCCATTCAGACCAACCCTCCAGTGAATGAATTTCACTGTCTGACTGAAAATTTGAACTGAAAAGAACTGAAGATCCTCGAGTGCGCGCACGACTGATGGTGAAAAGTAAGTCAGCGTACTAATGTTGAATTTTAGGATGAATTATTGTAACTGAAAATCATATTTAGATCAGTTGTTTTTTTTTAACTAAATCTGCTGTAAAGGGCGATCTGTTTAAGCCCACTGAAATGCTTTAATGCGACACGTCCACATTAATGAGTCTACAGATCGCGATCTCGATTCAATCAGATCAAATCACATTTTAAAACTAACTTGTTACTTCAAATAACGGTTGTATCAATTACATCGTTACGGCACTAGGAGGCGACAAGTGACTGTTAAAATGTATTTGACATTGAATGATTCATTCAAAAGATTTGTTCAAAAACATTGATTCATCCAGTAATGAAACAAGTGAAGTAGTTATGAGTGAGTCATTAAATCATTCATTCAAACCCATTTTTTTAAATTAATTGATTAAATATTTTTAAATAGACTGCAGCAATTTTTATTTTGTCATCTAGTAAATAATTATACACAATTTTGTTTAGTTGTTTTTTTTTTTGTTTAAATAAAAATCTTGATTCTCATTTTATCCAGAATCGTGCAACTCTAACACAAATTAAAATAACACATGCACGTTCATCTTCCCTGCTGTTGCAGCAATTTTTTTAAATGTTATGTATTTATCCCTATATGTTTCGCCTGTTTTTATATTGTTTGTCAACACACATTACATATTATGTATCTGCATCACCTAATCTTCCATCTATACTGACTAGTGCTGGCTATTTGACAATTTATAATCATTCATAATTATTTTGAACAATAGGATTATATAAAATATATAATATAAAATTAAATGATATAAGAGGCCTATATAAAATTACAAAATAAACATTCATCAATCAGTACTTTTTATTTAAGTACATTAAAAATCAAGTACTTTTGTACTTTCACTCAAGTAAAATTGAAAAGGAGCACTAAATACTTTCACTTGAGTAATATTTTATGATACGTATCTGTACTTTTACTCAAGTACTTGATTTGTGTACTTCGTCCACCACTGATTTTAGCAGGTTCTCATATCCTGACACTGTATGTCACGTGGATCAGAATAAGCAGGCATTTTAGATGACAACATGACAATAATAATAACATAATATATTTTAATAAGGTGTCCATTATAATGTGCCTTTGATATTGAGATTTACCAAAGTACAACAAATAATGCTTTAAGAGAGAAATGCATAACCCACAGTGTTTACTTGAGTCCAAATTTATTTTAAGGATATCCATTGGTGATTATTTCAATGGTGAGACATTTATTGTTTTAGACGAGCTAAATAAACCTGGCCAATCATTTGACCCATTTAATTTATTAATGCTGCCCGCAAATGCAATTCCATTATCCACCAGAAGATGGCAGTCTTACCATCTGTTACTGCTAACTACTCAAAAGTAAGAGAAAACAAACTGTTAAATGAACATTTTTAAACTACATTTCTACAAAATTTCACAATTATTATTGCATAATTAAAAACTAGACTGTAATAAAGGGGAGACAGATCTCATTTAAATATGATGTCCTTTGTATGTATTGCATTATGCTTGCCATAAACTTTTAAAGTGAAAAAAACTTAAGGGTGACCCCAGTCAGTAACTTGGCTAATCCAAGTAAACAGAGTGTGTGCGTTCCAGTCCCAGGTTCCAAGGCCAAAGTGAGTGCGTCACCAAGTGTCCTTGTTTCACAGCACTGCTGAAAGCAGCCTGTTAGAAGCTGTGCCAGGCCAGGTTCCTGAGCACCAGTGCCAGCCTTACCCAGAGAGGCCTTCTCCGAGTGTGGCACAGGAATAGGTGCATGGAGCGGTTGCCACCTGCTCAGAGGATTAGCCAAAACCACATCAGACACCCTCCGTAAACACCAATTGCTTTCCCCAAACACATATTTTTGATGTGAACACTTAAGGATTTGTCTTTGATTCACTTAGAAGAACATCACATTCACTCTACTTTTATTAACGAGTTTTGTTTTTTCCCTATTTTTACATCTAAACTGTATTATGAATTTCTATCTTTATTGAGCCTGTTACTGGTGGCATTCCAGTCAAATATCAAACTATTCCCACAGCAGTTTTAGTCTACTTGGAAACATTGGGTGAACAATTTGACAAAGAGACTAAGAAAAAAATCCTAGAAAAATGTCCTGCCAGAAAATTACCAGTATCTTTGTTTTACTGACATTTCCTTCAACTCTAAAACACAACACTATAGAGTGCTGCAGTAATGACGTATTTTTGTAGGCCAACCCGGAAGTTACCATCACCCTCGACAAGAACTCAATAGGATTTTTCCTTTGGCTTTTAGATTAGTGCTTATCGAGAATAAGCTCCGTGACCAAAAAAAGTTAATTAAAAATGAAAATTATCAATGAACATTTATGAGTTTTAAAGCCTAAAATCGCCAGAGCGAAGTAAAAAGCTAAACGTACGCTATAAACGAACCACACAACGGTCACATGACTTCATCCTCACCACCATTAAGCTTCCAGTAGCTTTTTCAAAAACATTTACCTTAGTTTTCAAGGGCCTCGTTTATAAAATGTTGCGCAGAAACAGTCCTAAATACGATAATTTCTCAGATGTGCGTACGTGTGATTCATAGAATGAACGTACACACAGAAAACAAGCGATGTGAAATCTATAAATCGCAAATGATCTTGAACTTGCGCGCAGCTGAATGGTTTCAGTTACCCGCGTTGTAAACAACACGTAATCAATGTCATTTACATATATATATATATAAAAAAAAAAAATCAACAGTCATCGTCAAAATCCTTAGCGAGCTGCAAGAATAGCTTAGATTTAAAAAAAAAAAACCTGCAGTAATCTGACAATGAAAAGTGTGTACGTCTGCTCAGACCCTGACGTAGCTTTAAGCACTTTTCCACGTCAAATACCGTTTTTATAGAGCGTTGGCGTGGATTTAAGCGTACGCACACTCTAAAATCAAATCTGTGCGTACGCACGCTTTATAAATGAGGCCCCAAGAGTGTGATTATAAGCACAACGAGGCTATAAAAGAGGACTGGTGAGTAGGCCTAGATGAGTTTTTCTGCTCGGTATAATGACGTTTAATGGCCCGACAATTTATGTAGTCCCATTTAGTAAAAGTCATAAGGGGGTAGGCTATTTACTGATTTATTTTATGTCGTAATATAAAATGTGAAAATATTTTGAGCTTGTATTCGCCATAGACTTTATTTCAGGCATTTAACAAGAAAGCGCTTCAAAAATGCTAACCTATTTCGATTTTTTTGCCTTCACAAATAGCTACATCTTTGCCGCACTCAATTTTAACTCCAATTTAAAGTCCCTGTAAAGTCAATTCTGAGAATTGTTTCTAAACACATTATAAATGTTACAAATGTATTGCTGAAACACATTACAAAGACTGTGAACTATGTAGTACTGAATTGTGTAGTTAGAGCGTTAAACAGTTTTGCACCAATTCTGTGTTTGGGATTTTTTGGGCGGAGCTAAAATGGGGGCTCGATGAGGCACTGGAGTGTTTTACTAAGTATGGGTAAAACACCTGAGGAAAATACAAGACAATTTCTTGATATTAACATACTTTTCTTAGAGTGATTTATTTATTAACAATAGTAAGCTCTCTTCTCATTAGGAGCTACATTGGTTTTCATGCACAATTGTTTGTGCCATCAACAAAGGGCCCCCGTTTTTTTCGCAGCGTTCCTTGTAAAACATACACAGATTCTGCTGTGTGAATGCAAGAGGCTGTGTTTGTTTGTGTGGGATTGCAGTCAAGTCTTTAATTGAGGAGATGAAATATGTGGTGACACTTTTAGAAAGGGACGAGAGCGCTTGTTTGTGCTGCTGGGATAGAAGGAAACACATAGGTAGCGGACAGATGGAGGGATGAATAGATATGTATGCGAATGGAATAGACAGATGGATCTAGAACAAGCACACAAGTGTGAACACAATCCTGCCTGTCGTAAACAAGAATGTGTCTTCCTTATATTTGATTCTCAACTATACAGTATATGGACACTTAAAATGTATGCATGTCATTGCATTAGATAGAAAATGTCACTTGGTTTTGTTATCAAACGCAGTCACATATACAAAAAGCATTATAAAGCGGTTGCATTATACATTTTTTATTTATATCAAACAATGACATATTGGCCTGGGTATTGCAGTGGTGATTGCTTCAGTTAAGGCATGTTCATATAAATTTGTCCAATCACAGGACAGGAGAAGGGTGTTCATTTACTCTTCAGTCCTATTGGACAGGACACCCCGGTGCCAACCAGCCCGCAGTAGCCATTGGGGTTCTTGCTGAGGTACTGCTGGTGATAGTCTTCTGCATAGTAGAACTCCTTGGTCATTGTTATTTCTGTGGTGATGGCTCCGAAACCCTCTACAGTCAGCACCTGTCAACAGAAGGCCATTTATGATGAATACTGTATACAGTGACATTAAGTGTATGAGCGCATTTAACCTGCTGACATCTGTGTATTTTTGTTTCTATATTTAAAGTTTCGGAATCAGAAGAATGAAATGAAATGTACATAAACCAAGCATTTTTAAGTCCATTCATGTTAAAGGTTAAAATTAAGATTTCTTTGACCAAAAAACAGTTATATAGTTTTTCCATGACCTTTGTTCACCCTTACCATGTTTACTACCCTTAATAGTAAAATAGTCTGTTTTTAGCTGATCTTTAACATTTTTATTTAAAAATATGTGTATGTATTACACAGTTTGGGGTTGGTAAGATTTTTAAAAAAGAAATTAATACTTTTATTCAGCAAGTGCGCATTAAATTGCTCAAAAGCAACAGTAAAGACATTTAAAATGTTACAAAACATTTCTATTACAAATAAATGCTGTTCTTTTGAATTTTTTATTTATTAAAGAATCCTAAAAATATTAAACAGCACAACTGTTTTCAACATGAACACCAAATCAGCATATTAGAATGATTTCTGAAGGATCATGTGACACTGAAGACTGGAGTAATGATGCTGAAAATTCGGCTTTGACATCACAGGAATAAATAACATTTTAATTCATTAAAATTAAATGGTTATTTTGATCAAATAAATGGAGCCATGGTGAGCATAAGAGACTTCTTTCTGTTAGGATTGGCTATATTCATCCTGGTGTTCTTTTCCAGGCCCTTGTAGACCCTTGAAGCAGTACAGCATTCATTTAGTAAGAGAGACAGAAAAAGGGAGTAATGGGGATTTCTAAATTGATAGGGATAGGCAGATGTTCACTTCTCATTCCAGATGTTCAAAATAGTCCGTTAGGAGGATTATGGGAAGGATGAGTACCCTGCACTCCTAATGCCCGAGGCCAAGCACACACTCCCAATGATCCCTGCAGCATCCACACATGACCGGTGCATGGTGTCTATATTGATTTAGTCTTTCACTCTCAGTGAGAGTTTGATTGTTTGGGGTTGATGAGAGACAGCATTGGAGACTGTGGCTTTTGTGAAACTAAGAGATGACTGCACCTGATTACCATTCCACAACCCACCTTTACTTGTTGACAGTTTAACCTGAGGACATCTGAAGATAATAAAACATGCTGAAATCTGATTGGAGCAGCTAAATTAAAATTTGTAAAATAACTCTGGATGCACATCAATTTCACATTAACATAAAGACTACATATAAAATTGAATTTTTACTGTGATTTTTATTAGTGATAAATGATATATACACAGTATATATTGGGTTGGACCCCCTTGTGCCTTCAAAACTGCCTTAATTCTTCATGGCATAGATTCAACAATGTGCTGGCAACATTCCTCAGAGATTTTGGTCCATATTGACATAGTAACATCACACAGTTGCTGCAGATTTGTCGGCTGCACATCCATGATGCGAATCTCTCGTTCCACCACATCCCAAATGTGCTCTATTGATTGAGATCTGGTGACTGTAAAGGCCATTTGAGTATAGTGAACTCATTGCCATGTTCAAGAAACTAGTTTGAGATTATTTAAGCTTTGAGACATGGAAGTAGCCATCAGAAGATGGGAAAACTTTGGTCACAAAAGGATGGACATGGTCACTCAGGTAGGCTGTGATGTTTAAACGATGCTCAGGTGGCCTAAAGTGTGCCAAGAAAATATCCCTTACACCATTACACCACCCACCTGAACCGTACACGGCAGGATGGATCAATGCTTTCATGTTGTTCACACCAAATTCTGACCCATCAGACCAGGCGTTTTTCCAATGTTCTATTGTCCAATTTTGGTGAGCCTGTGTGAATTCCATCTGCTTCAAGGTTCGTCATGTTGTGCCTTCAGAGATGCTCTTCTGCCGACCTCAGTTGTAACAAGTGGTTATTTGAGTTACTGTTGCCTTTCTATGATCTTGAACCAGTCTGGCCATTTTCCTCTGACCTCTGGCATTAACAAGGCATTTTCACCCACAGAACTGCCATTCACTGGATATTTTCTGACCATTCTCTATGAACCCTAGAGATGGTTGTGCATGACAATCCCAGTAGATCAGTAGTTTCTGAAATACTCTGACCAGCCTGTCATGGCACCAACAACCATGCCACGTTAAAAAAAATCAGCTTTCTTCCCCATTCTGATGCTCAGTTTGAACTTCAGTAGATCATCTTGACCGTATCTACGTGCCTAAACGCATTGAGTTGCTGCCATACGTTTGGCTGATTAGATATTTCCGTTAATGAGCAGTTGAACAGGTGTACCTAATAAAGTGGCCATTAAGAATATATATATATATATATATATATATATATATATATATATATTCACACACACACACAATTTGAAAAGTTTGATTTACACTACATATCTATTTCTATGTTATTAGTATTAAATAGTATAATATGTATTAATATTAAATCAATATTAATATATTAATATAATTAATAATAAATTATATACACACACATATACATATATGTGACCATAGACCACAAAACCAGTCATAAGGGTCAATTTGAAATTTGAAATTAAGATTTATACATCATCTGAAAGCTTCCTATTGATGTACGGTTTGTTAGGATAGGACAATATTTGGTCGAGATACAACTATTTGAAAATCTGGAATCTGAGGGTGCAAAAAAATCAAAATATTGAGAAAATTGCCTTTAAAGTTGTCCAAATGAAGTCCTTAGCAATGCATATCCACTCAGATTTTATATATATATATATATATATTTACAGTAGGAAATTTACAAAATATCTTCATGGAACATGATCTTTACTTAATATACTAATGATTTTTGGCATAAAAGAAAAATCGATAATTTTGACCCATAAAATGCATTGTTGGCTATTGCTACAAATATACCCATGCGACTTATGACTGGTTTTGTGGTCCAGGGTCACATATTGTTAAAATGATCAACATTACTTCTACTGATGAATAATCAAACATTGGTGTTTTTTTTGTTTTTTTTTATCATGTTGTTGCCATCATTTACAAAAGCTCCACGTTGTTGTTGGGCATTGTGCCCAACAACATCCCTTAACTTTGGTTAAATGACTGTAACACAGTTGGCTTATTGCTTGATTCCACTGCCTTCTCACCTTTGTTAGTTTGTTCCAAATAGAAAAAGTATGTGTGCATGACAACTTTTCTCAATTTTTGACACCGTGACACCTGATGCACTTTAGTGCAGAATTACACACTGAAAAAGCTCCATTCACATAGTTTTAAAACAAGTAAAAGGTTTTGAAAAATGAGTTTTGCTTGCTATAGCGCTTAGCAACTTTTTCTGTCACCAACCTTTCCCATTCTCTAACCTCTTTCTCTCCATCTCTGCGTCTCAGTTCCTGTGTGAGAGGGAGGGTTGATTCTGTGAAGGAACCTGCCAACTACCACATTTTGCTGACCATCTGGCAAGAAGCAGTTATGCACCTGTTAGGAGCAGCTGCAGGAAGGAGACAGGAGCTAGGTACAGACATATCATCTCTCTCTCTATCTCTCTATCTTTTTATAAAGTCCTAGCAAAACCTCTACATCCACCCATCCATCAGGTGCCCTAAGGGTCCACAGGAAACTCTGCCAGTGAAGACAAATTAATACAGGTTCAACTGGAAGGCATGTAGGCAAAATGCGCTTGCTTTCACCAGATGAAAATTTTCATCCTGTGCAGAAAATTGAGGTTGCCACAATGTCACGGAATTTGAAGAAAACACTTAAAATTTTAAAAATTGATACCTGTTGACAAGACCAGCATGCATTTTCATGCTGGCCCAGTCAGAAAAAATGGTTTGGTGAATTGAGTTTATCTGTTAGCATGGCTTTCTGGTGAAGCTTATAGTTAACTTAGTTAAGAAGCTTAGCACTCCACCAGCATTAACAGTGGTCTTTTCTGAAGTATGGACACTTCTGAATATAATACATGTGATGATTCTTTTCTAAAAAGAAACTAATTGCTAATTTTGACTAAAATGAGACAAAAAATTAAAAATTGCGACAATAATTTAAAATCTAATTAAAGCTGCAGTCTGTAACGAGCTAAGCGATCATAGATTTAAATCACCATTGGTAGCACGATTTATTGTAATGCTTTTTTTCTCAGTTGGTCAGAACAAAATTGTCAGACATGTTACTTGTTCAGATGACAAATTCTTAATTTGGTCATACTTCCAAGACGTAGAATCTGTGATTCCAAAGTACAGTATCCACACCGATGTAGTGACTGACAGCAAACATTAGATTCATCCACGCTGAGGAGCCATGTAAAGATGATAATTCCACAAATAACTGCAATTGCAGGTTTCAAACAGAGATGGCGACAAAGAGGCAAAACGTACAGACTGCAGCTTTAAGAAAACTTTGTTTGCATCAGTGCAGTTTCTTCCTGCATGTAACAACAAACAGTGCACACCATAATGTCCAATTCATAAACAAATTACTCTTATAAACCAATTTTTTTAATGCGTCAGTCAAAAAGAATCATGAAATCGGCACTGATTCAGTGAATCGATCAGAGCCCTTATTGAACCGTATCATTTTTATGTTGTTTTATTAATGAACCGGGAGCTGTAACTTGTAATTACAAATACATATTAATTTGGTAACACTTTATTTTACAGTGTCATTGATTCATATGTTACTTGTAGTTATTATAGTAATAACTATAAATTAAGCATAATTACATGCAACTAACCCTAAACCAAAACAAAACCCTAATCCTAACCCCATAGTAAGTACATGTAGTTACTCAGTACATAAATGTATAATTTAAGTACTGAGGACACCTTAAAATAAAGTAAAGTTTTTTTAATGTTAATTCCTACAAATACTAACTCATTTCTCTACAGAAGTTGTACATATTAATGTTATTTAATATATTATAAACTAAAAATAAACAATAGTATAAATTAACCTCAATCAAGATTAATAAATGCTGTAAAAAATTATTGCTTATAGTTTTGATGCATTATATGTTATAATACACAATCATTCAAAACATCGGTTACACTTTATTTCAATGGTCCACTTTAGACATTCTACTAACTATAAATAACTTTGCAACTACATGTCAAGACTGTTAGGTTAAGGTTAGTAGAAAAAGTTGACATGTAGTTGTAAAGTTACTTATAGTTTGTAGAATGTCTAAAACGGATCATTGAAATAAAGTGTACCAAAACATCTTTCTTTATATAGAACCTATAAAGGGTTCTTTAAAATTCTTTAAAGTTCTATATAGAACCCACTGAACCTTTTTTAAAAATCATATTGCATGTATAAAATTCCCTTTTGCATATGTCTAGCTGCTGCTAGTGAAATGATTCTTTCCGGTTTGCTGTCTCCTCCTTTTTTTGAGTCAGTAAACCCATTTGACATGGCCTAGCAATGCCTTCAGACTGGCTAAATAACTCAGCACGAGTACTCCAGGTCTGTACCATCAACCGCCGCTCTCAGCAGGGAAGTGCCAACAGGCAGCTGGCCAAGCTGGCATGGGCAGAAAGCACCAAATCCCGGCATTCTGATGCCCTGCACAGGGTCAGGCTCCACCCATCAACATACCAGTTACCAGCTCCCACTCCAACACATGTGCAGCTATTAGCAGGAACGGTCACCAAGGAGACAGCGTAGCACAGTTCTGTGCTATCAGGGAGAAGGGGGATATGACCAATTTACTGTTAATGGCATATCAAGTTGTCAATTTCCATTTCTACCTTTTGGATCACAGATATGGACAGCTGAACCAAGAACATTCCTGAAAACAGACCAGAGCTCTGAGCCAAGAGACTGTAATTATGAAGAATGTCAGGTTCATTTAGGAAACAGGAAGTATTATTACACTCGCTCTGGAATACTTGATTCTGATTGGTCTATCAGGGTATTGAGCAGCCCAACATTTTATATGATGACCACTGTATTGTGTACCATATTTGAACATTGTCCATGGCAATGTGCCAGTGTTACTTTCATGTCATGCATCACTTCAGGTTCTATTTTCATCTAATTGGTGACGTCTTGTGATGGTAAAAATGGAGCCACAAGTTAAAGCAATAAAGCAAAAATATCACTCCTGAAATATCATGCCTTTTATCATTACCATAATGATGCCGTCAATTTTGCCATACCAATTCAAGCCCGATTCAGACCCTGAGAATGTTTATTTACAAGATTGTTTATGAACACAATAAATATGCGTATTCTGTGGGCAGGGATTATTTAAATGAGTGACACTGTGACTTGAAAAGTGTTTTCTGTTAAAGAGAATATCTCCTTTTGACTTTGAGCTTTGTAAACTTGCAGATCTTTTTTAAAGGGATGAAAAATGAAAATTTGTTTATCTGCTTACCCCCAGGGCATCCAAGATGTAGGTGACTTTGTTTCTTCAGTAGAACACAAATAATGATTTTTAACTCCAACCGTTGCAGTCTGTCAGTCGTATAATGCATGTCAATGGTAATAAAATCCATGAGAGTCAAAAAAAACATGCACAGACAAATCCAAACTAAACCCTGCGGCTCGTGACGACACATTGGTGTCCTAAGACACTAAACGATCAGTATTTATATCATTTTTTACCTCTGATACACCACTATGGCATCCGGTGCGTACACGCTCTGGCGTAGTTTAAACATGGTGCCTGTAGTACAATAGTTGATATAAAAAATGGAAGTAAACCACTAAAAAACATGGTTTTATTACATCAAAACTTCATTTTGTTACTTTTCATAAGGGCAGCATTACAAATAAAAAGGACACATGCAAAGAAATTGTTCACATACCTCAGTTGGATGTGGAAAAACCATAGGCACAGCTGATGGTTTAAGCCGTACGTGATCCTCTCCTAAAATCATCAGGGGAAAAATGATCGCTGCAGACCAACTTTAGTTAATTAATGGGTGTGTTGATATCCAGCACCGGATGCCGTGCGCATGCTCAAGGCAGGTGGACACAGTGGTGTATTAGAGGTAAAAAATTATATAAATACCGTTCGGTTTCTCGCACAATGTGTCGTCACGAGCCGCAGGGTTTAGTTTGGATTTGTCTGTGCATGTTTTTTGACTCTTATAGATTGTGTTCCCATTGACATTATACGACATTATACATTATATTGGCATTATAAAACTGACAAACTGCAACGGTTGGAGTTAAAAATCATCATTTGTGTTCTACTAAAGAAACAAAGTCACCTACATCTTGGATGCCCTGGGGGTAAGCAGATAAACATCACATTTTCATTTTTGGGTTAACTATCCCTTTAATGCTCAAAGGGCAACATTACACACCAACTAAAGTTGAAAAAGTGAAAATGCATAATAGGACCCCTTTAAAATAAATGACATGTTATTTTATAGCTACACTACTCTTGAAAAGTTTGGGGGCAGTAAGATTTAAAAAAAAAAAAAAAAAAAAATTTAAATCAATAATAAATTCAACAAGGACGCATTCAATTATTCAGCAAGGGTGCATTAAATTGAGCAAATGTGACAGCAAATACAAAAGTGCTGTTCTCCTGAACTTTCTATTTTTTAAAGAATCCTGAAAAAACATGTATTACAGTTTCTACAAAAATATTAAGCAGCACAATGTCACGGTTCTGTTCAGTTAGTTTCTTTTTCATGGACTTTTAGTTTGTTACCTTCAGTCATTAGTGCTTCCTTTGTCTAGTTTCCCGCCACAATCTGTCACCATGGACACTATCCCAATCATCACAGCTGTTTGTCATATGAGTTAATTATCTGTGTATTTAAGTTCCCTGGTTTCTGTTCATTGTTGTCGGGTCTTGTCTTTGTTTGGACGTGTTATGTTCCTCTCTCTCTTTCTCTGTGGATTTATTAAAGACTGCCTTGTATTCGTCATCTTCGTGTTTGCGTGAGTTTTACCAGCACAGTCCCTGACACACAACTGATTTCAACACTAATAAGAAATGTTTCTTGAGCAGCAAATCAGCATATTAGAATGATTTCTGAAGGATCACTAGAAATGTTCACACACTGTATATTACAGATAGGAAGCGAACAGGAATGCAGCTTCTGTAAGATCTCAGGTTTATTTGTGCTATTGTTTACCTCTCTTCTTTGTCTGTGGAGATTTTACTGAGCTTTATGTGGCTTTGATGTGCAGAACAACATTCAAATTAGCTTGCGGAATGCAATTATTTAATTCCTTGAAGAGGATTCATGTTTATAGCAGCTGAGCGCAAGGAATGTAAATAATGTCCGGTTCTTTGATTTTAAAACTGCTGGGAGGGCGAATGAATAAATAGCAAAGAGATGTTGCCCGATTTATTCTCTTTATCCTTTTGTTTCAGCCTGGCTCTAGCCTACAACTGAACTCCAATCCTTAGTCTCAGGGTCTCTGCTCTGTCGTTATTGTTCACCTCATCCTTTTGTCCTTGAGCTCTAAATGGCCTTGATGTCGAGACGACCATTCAAAACCAGCAAATCATTTCATTCTCTGAAGAAGAGTCATTTGAATCAAACATGGAACAAATCACAGGTAGAAAACATTGAATGCTTTGACATAAAATTGGTGGGAATCATATAGTGAGGTGAACAAAGTCCTTCAACCAAGTCAGTTTAGTTTAATTCCTGTCTTTGTGTATTAATAAAACACAGAACAGATTGCTCCCATTATATTTAATGAAGCTGAATAGATTAGTGTTATTTTAGTATCACTGAGATAGTTTTATTAATATTGTTTTATTTTTGTTGTATGTTTTTGACATTTTTATTAGTTATTTTATTATACACTATATATAAATTCAAACACTAGATATAATTTTTTTTTAAATATATTTTTACTAGTGAGTGCAGGACACTATAGTTCATTTATGTAAGTGAGGATAGCAAAATAAAGTAGTGTGACATTATACCCAAAAATTCTTCATACAGTGGACTACCAGTAAAATTGATAAAAAAAATTTTAAACTATAGTGAATAAACTGTAATAATAAATTTAATGTGTGTGTTTATTAATTTTTATTTCAGTTTTAGTTATTTTAGTATTTTAGTATTCAAGTTAAACTAAACGAAAATAAATGTTACTAACTGAAATAAAATAAGTTTAAATTTTTTTGTATATTTTATTTTATTTCAAGTAACAATTTTTTTTAATGGTTTTATATATAACTGTGCCACCTGCTTTATTTTCCCCATTCTACTGAAACAATAAATATTATTTATATTACATTTTGTAAATAAATAAATAGTATGTACATATTGTCATTTAAAAAAACAACAACACTGTATATACTATATATGTGTGTGTGTATATATATATATATATATATATATATATATATATATATACACACACACACACTGTGTATGCTGTATGTGTATATATATATTATTACTTATCAAATGTACATGAAATCTTACCAACACTATCATTATAATTATACAAATGATTTTTTTTTTTTTTTTTTTTTTTTTTTTTTAACCATTGACTTCTGCTGAAAATAAAGCTCACCACTGTGGAAATCAAGCATTGATCTCACAGTCTTTTTTTAGTGAATATTCACAGATGACGTGCAGCTTTGACTTTTCCAGTGTAGACAGACTGAAAACAGTTAGGATGCGTCATCAGTCACATCCACTGTAGACACAGCATACGCTGTTGTTTTTTTTTTAGCAGGGCCTGTCTGTAAGATAGATCTACTTCAATCAGCAGACACAAAGAGAGAAAGCGCACTGGCTGGATAAGCGTTTCTCTCTGCGTGTCAGTTCTATCTTTTATTCATTTGTCCACTTATTTAATCAGATCTTCATTATGCCACATGCTTCCCGTGGTCAGGGGTCACTTTGACTCCAGGGACCATGCGGTTCACCCCACCCATGAGCGATGCTCAAGTCATGCGGCTTCAGAAAGGGGGTCGTCAGCCTACAGGGACCCAGAGTCCTCCAGAACAAAGAGGCTAGACAAACACGATCCGCAGACAAACGAACAGGGCCAGATTCGAATGACCTCATGCACAGCCTGTTTAGTTCAAAGACAAAGACCTTTAGATTCACTTTGGGGGACACTGTGATGGATGATGTCAACGCTGACCACATGCGACACGTCAGTTCGTTTAACTGGAAAGACAATCTAAGATAAAATGCAAACTGTAATGACCATTATTTTAGTTCTGCATGAACTCAAATGATGTTTTATCTTTTATATGAATCTCAGAATGCAAATGGGATTCATAAAAGAATAACAAATAAAAACAAAAAATAATGCTATTATATCATTAGGACTTCAAACAAAAGCATTTGAGACATAAGGCCTTGCACTCTGGATGATAAAATATCTCTGAATCCCACTAAATGTCAGGAGTGAAATGATTACAGAGTCATCTCTGAAACATGCGGTGAAGTAGGTGGTGTAGTGCTGAGCTGTTTGGTGACATGTTCCCATGTTTTGTTTGCACGCTGCTAAATGCATAAAATTTAGACTAATTAATTTGCGTGTCAGACAGAGCATTCATTAGGTATGCAAATACCTGCATGTCCTGGTTAAGCAAAAAAAAAAAAAAAAAGGAAAAAAAAAGTGAGAGTCAGAGATAAGGAGCCTAATTTTTTGGCGGAGCAATTTCAGACCGCAGAAGGGTAACTATAAAATTAGAGGGCAGGAAAAAGCTACAGTAGGTGTCGAATTAGCAAGAGGAATATTAGAGGCAAAGATTAAACACCTTTGAAGGTGATATACTCAAAAAATTGTTAGTTGTTTAATTGTTAAAACGGTTAGTTCCTGTCCTTAATTCTGATTGGTCAATAGCTGTGTTTTATTCACGATAAAACAACTATGACCGCTTCACCCAATGGTTCTGTGTATCACTACACCCTTAGCAACCACTCTTAGCAACGTAAACAGTTTGTTCTTAATTGATATTGTTCATTGAAGCTTACTGTGTTATGTAGAAGAGTATTGTAAAAAAGAGATCGAGTGAGCAAGTTTTTTTACATTTACATCGTGCCTAACAACGCCCTTCAGCCGTGACTTATTCACGATACAGCACAGGCTTGAGTACCTTATTGCTTACATATGTTTGGAACAACACAAGCATGAGTAAATGATGAGAGCATTTTCAACTTATCCTTGAATACCTCTTCCGTTAATTCATTGATTTAACACAACCAAATGCTCAAATAAGATCTCTTGGTTTAAGCCTTATTTTTGCACATAAAGGGATTCAAAGAACTAACTGGAACATAAACTCTCATGGTAAAAGGAAAGGACTGAAGGCACTTGTCTACAGTTTCGGCGCACATTTTTCCTTTAGTGTTTAAGGTATAGTTCAGCTAAGAATGAAAATTCTAACATAATTTATTCACCCTCATGTCGCTTTAAACCTGTATGACTTTCTTTCTTTTGTAGAACACAAAAGAAGATATTTGAAGAATGTTTCTGAACTGTTTTTGTCCAGTAAAAGTCCAAAACAACAATGTATGGACGAAAAACCCAAAGACATCCATCAAAACATCATCTTTCATGTTCCACAGAAGAAATAAAGTAATTCTGGTTTGGAACGACATGAGGGTGAGGCAGAATATGCCACATGAACCAAAATTCAATTTTATTTTTAATGATAAAATAAGCAGTGTTATAAAGAATATGCAACTAGTTGTCTAGCACTGATTCAAGGTGGAAGTATTTGTTTTAAGGGTAAAATTGGTTCCGCTGAAAGTGTGTGTATGTGTTTTTGTGTGATTGTATTGGTTTGCCCTTGAGATCAGGGTCTGTGTCTTTGAGAACGCATCCGCTGGCACCGAGAACGGCATGGCTGGTGAGGAAGGTGGCACCGTTCGTTTCCTGGCAGCTCTGTGCTTCTGTCCATAATGATGTTTAGGGCTATGTGCTCGCCGGTGCCAAAAATCTGTTCTATACCATTTGTTGAGGTCTCTTGAGGATATCATCATGAAGGAAAATGAAACCTGGATTGTCTGCAGCCACTAGAAGTATGACGAGGGGAGGAAATGGGACGGGATCAGTGGTCAGATGGTAAACAGGGAAGGCGAACCAATAAAGACAGCCAGCCTTCTGATCTGGAAACAGTAGTTCTGTCATGCTCGATTGTAGGCATAAATCTGCTCTGATGCTTTGGGTTTGTGGGGGTTTAATTATGCTTCAGATGACACAGACGTAAATAATCATACAGTTTTTCTGGACGTGTTAGAATCTTTATGAGATGCAATGTGTTAAACTATGAGGTGTGAAATACACCAAGAGAAGAGAAGAGATGAGACAAGATTAGAAGAGAAGAGATGATACGTGATGTGAAGTGAAGACATCAGATAACAATGGCTGGAAGAGCTGAGAAAAACGAAAAAAGACAAGGCAATTCCAGAATAAAATATAAGCGATTCAACAACACGAGGAGTCTCACCGAGAAGGCAACAAATGACAATGGTTAGAGACGACATAAGACAAGCCGAGATGTCACATGACGTGAAGACATCAGATAACAATGGCTGGAAGAGCTGAGAAAAACGAGAAAAGACGAGGCCATTCCAGAATACAATAAAAGAGATTCAACAACACAAGATGAGACTTGCCGAGAAGGCAACAAATGACAATGGTTAGAGATGAGACAAGATGAGACAAGACGAGACAAGACAAGACAAGATGAGACATCACGTGATGTGAAGACATCAGATAACAATGGCTGGAAGAGCTGAGAAAAACGAGAAAAGACAAGGTGATTCCAGAATAAAATAAAAGAGATTCAACGACACAAGATGAGACTTGCCAAGAAGGCAACAAATGACAATGGTTAGAGAAGAGACCAGACAAGATGAGATGTCACGTGATGTGAAGACATCAGATAACAATCAGATAACGGATAACAATGGCTGGAAGAAACAAGAAAAGACGAGACCATTCCAGAATAAATAAAAGAGATATAATAACACAAGATGAGACTCGACGAGAAGGCAACAGATGACAATAGTTAGAGACGAGACAAGATGAGACATCACGTGATGTGAAGACATCAGATAACAATGGCTGGAAGAGCTGAGAAAAACAAGAGAAAAGACAAGGCCATTTCAGAATAAAATAAAAGCGATTCAACGACACGATGAGACCTGCAGAGAAGGCAACAAATGACAATGGTTAGAGACAAGACGAGACAAGACAAGACGAAACCAGACAAGATGAGACATCACGTGATGTGAAGACATCAGATAACAGATAACAATGGCTGGAAGAAACGAGAAAAGACGAGACCATTCCAGAATAAATAAAAGAGATATAATAACACAAGATGAGACTCGCAGAGAAGGCAACAGATGACAATAGTTAGAGACGAGACGAGACAAGATGAGACATCATGTGATGTGAAGACATCAGATAACAATGGCTGGAAGAGCTGAGAAAAACAAGAGAAAAGACGAGGCCATTCTAGAATAAAATAAAAGCGATTCAATGAAAAGTTGAGACTCGCCAAGAAGGCAACAAATGACAATGGTTAGAGACGAGACAAGACGAGATGAAACAAGATGAGAACAAATAAAATAAAACAAAAAAATTAGATGAGACGAGACCAGAATAGACGAGAAGAGAAGAGAACGTGACAATGGTCATCCACGAGGAGCAGGAGCGAGGGCTGGGTTGAGGAGCAGAGAGCGGCACACTAAGGAAGGCAGGACGCAGGAAGCAAGAGCAGCAAAGAAAGTTCAGTTTGTTACTAAAGCAATTTGAAGACAGATTTGGCCGGCAGATGGTTGGCAGCGCTGTGTTTGTTAAACCAACTGGTCGGGTACATTAGGATGTCGGGGAGCAGCATGCATTGAGTCTCCATTTAGAACAGCCACACATGGGGGAGGGGAAGAGGGGGTGCCGGCCTGGCAAGCTGGTCAGGAAATAACGGGAGCGGTCGCAGAGCGGCCGGGGGAAAAGCTAATTAGCCCATGCATGGCCCGCAGTCTCACACACACAGACACGCACTGTATAATGAGACTCAGGTATGTTTGACACCTCTCACAGATGGAGAGACCTAGAAAATACTCGTCCAATCACCTCGGCCCCCTTCCACATGCGATTTATTCCTATCAATCTACTGCAGTCTGATCTGGCCCGTCTATGTGTTTCTTTTGCTTTCTCTGTCTGTCTGTTCATGTATTCGTCAAAAACATTGGCATGGGCCCCTTGATGGCAAAATAGTGGCATCGGCAAACCCGGGTTATTATTGTTAACGAAAACAAAAACTATTTAAAACGTTTTTATTAAATGAAATAAAACGGAAATAAAATAAAATATAAATATTAGATGTTAAACTTTAAATAAAATACAAATGTTTCAAATAAACAATAAAAATGCTACCTACCATAAAGAAAACCATTTTCCATTTTCAAAAAGAGTTTTACCATTTTTTTTTTAAAGGATTATTTGACCCAAATATAAAAATGCTGTCATCATTTAACAAGAAATGTGGTGCATTATAAATGTATAATTTAACATTTATCAGTCTGATTTGTGAATGAATCATTCAGACTGGTTTCATTGATTTCTATTTTTAAAAAATCTGACTCAAAAGAACAATTTATGAATTTTCTGAAAGTGAATAACCTAAATTTCAGTCTGTTCATGCAAAATTATCATATGAGGTCATATGGATCACTTTTATGATACCTTTATGTTTTTTTTGTTTTTTTTTAACAATATAATAAAAAGAATGGTTGAAATATTCTTTAAAAAATCCACCTTTTGTGTTCCCTGGAAGAAATAAAGTCACAAGTTTGGAATGACATGAGGGTGAGTAAATAATGACAGAATTTTTATTTTTTGGGTGAACTGTTCCTTTAAAAATCAATTAGCCGTCCTTGGAAGGCCACACAATAAAGGTAGAAAAGCGCCACAAACACCCACTTCCGATACACCTCCTCCCTCGTAATTACAGCCCACATTATCCATGGGAGACTGGTGGTGAAGGTGCGACTGGACTTTTACTGAGCTAGCGTGTAATAGAGTGAGGCTGCAGTCGCTAATTAAGGCCATTGTGATTTCTTGCAGACATTGATGGGGAGGTGTAATTGGTGGAGTGCAGTCAATCTCCTGGATTTTGCTCAGGGCGCACTGAGACTAGGTAAACCACACATGTGGAGACCTCGGAGGGGAAAAACCTGTCTTTTGTTAGCCCTTAATTGAGATGCTAATAGATGGGAACATGCCATACCAAGTTCTTGAGACGTGAGGACAGAGAGAAGGAGAGAAAGTGAGAGAGAGTAAATGAGCACAAAGGCAGGGGGGGGTGGATGGATGGAGCTCTACCCCCTGTGGATAGGACACAGTGCCCCCTTGTGGTTACTTCTACCAGCATTGTAGCTAGCATTATGATGCTACTATTTCTGCCAATTAACAGCCCACAAACAAAACAGAAAGGGTAAGACCTGAATATTAAATATATAAAAACAATTTGTGATCGATAAAAGCAAATCTCCTTCATGATCTTCACTCTCTGCAGTAATATGGTCTGCTCTTGGAGCAAAGCGTTGTTAGCTTATGACATTCATGTTTTGCTTGAGAATCAGCCGAAAGCAAAAATAACACTGATGTCTATGTGCATGTGTAAAAAATGTGACTGTAATACAAGGCTCCATTGCAGCCAGATTTGTAGATCTGTTAAGCTAAGTAGGAAAAAAAACCTCTTGCTCTCATTTTGGCGCAGGTCTATTATTAATATTCTTCACTTTGAACTTTTTATCCCTATGGTGAAACTCAATGAACTTGCATGCGTGAAGAGTCTGTGGCTAATTGCATGTTGTGTATTTATGGGATGGATGGAACTGATGGTTGCTTAGCAACTAGCGGGTTAAATTCACAATATTCAAAAACGTCAGCCGCACTACACTGTTTGAGCTAAAGACTTTAAATATTACACAAGAGTCACTCTTCTCATGGGGAACAAATCTGCCCCAAGGACACATACATTTCTGCATGAAATTTTCTGTCAGTACTGTATATTTTAAATTCGTCTTCTTATGAATTACTCGTCATCTTTGGACATGGTTTGTGGACCATGAGAAATGCATATGTAAAACCATTAATGCAACTCCATAGACTTAAAGAAAACTCAAGATTTTCAGTGTTCTTAACATCATATCAATATTAGATGAAAGTCACCCACACATTGGTGTGGCATGTTCCCATCTATTAGATGAAAGTCACCCACCTCTATAAGGTATTTAAAAAAAAAAAGTGTTTTTTTTTTTATTTTTTTATTCTGAACCTGATGTCAATAAGTCCATTTAATATAGCCTACTTCTTTACACTTGCATGCTTCTGCTAATTGCTACTTGCAGCTGTATTTGATTGATTGTTTTTGGTGGAATCCAAAATGGCTAACAAGTTCAAGACTAAAAATACCAACTTAACATGTAAATTTGTACATTGTGCCAAGTCTCCATCTGCACACTATGACGTTCTTAAGTGATGGAAAACATTCAATAAAGAACAACAATTTTTCTCCTCAGGCAACATGCTAGAACCTTAAGAAGCTAATAACAAGTGGGTCACTCTTTTAAACGGCTGCCTTTTCCAGTTAAATAAGGAGATTTTTTTTTACGTTTTTTGCAAGATTGTGAGCATTCTCTCAGACAGTCTTAGTGATTTGTATTTGTGCAAAATTAACACATTTTAAGATAGGTTGGGATGTATAATTATTTATTATCATAAATGTATTATTATGCCTTCAGAAAGGTAACAGGGTTAATATTTTTAGTTTAATTTGACATTATAAGCCATGTGCAACTACAATATGCTTCTTAGAAATGAAATAAATACTGATATTTATACAAATATCCACTTTTCACAAATAAAATGTAAGATTAGACAGACAGACAGATAGACAGATTTTCTGCCGGTACTGAGTCTCGAACCTGCGACCTTCGGGTAATATGTCCAACTCTCTAACCATTAGGCGATAGATTCGTTTAAACTTAAAAACATGCATCACAGTTTCCACAAAAATATTAAGCAGCACAACTGTTTTTGACAATAATAATAATAAATGTTATTTTAAATTGTAATAAGGTTTTACAATATTGCTGTATTTTGATCAAATAAATGCAGCCTTGGTGAGCATAAGAGAATTCTTATGTTTAAAACATTAAAAAATCGTACAGACTCAAACTTTTAAATGGTAGTATATTAACACAGTAAAAGCTGACGTTAGCTATTCGTAATGTTATACTGAGTGAAAACCAGCACTGTTGCCCCACAACAGATACAGTAGCCCTCCAAATTCCCAACATCCCCCACACTAACACCAGGCGCTATAATTCTAAAAAAGCACCCACAGTTTTCAATCCACCCTTGCAGACAAGATTTATGGTGACATCAAATCTTCCCTTACGCAACACTGACGGGCCCCCAACCCAAGATCTGAATCCCTCATCTACAGCATCTCATCCAAGCCGACAACCCCCCCCCCCACCAAGCCCCCCCAGGTCTTCCTGATTTCTCCCTTTCCTGTCCCTCACTCATAATGGACCCAGCTGCCAGTCAGACCAAGCTTTATTAACCCCTTGTCTTCTGACACTCATTTCATTGTGGCTAGGGGTCAACAGCTGATTAGAACACCGGTGAGGCGGCACTCTACAGACGACCTTCGACCCCCGGCAGCCTCTCCGTTTGGGCAGCGGGCCAATAGGAGGCAGCGTGGCCTCCCTTGTTGCCATGGAGACAGGGCCTGCCGAAGCGCAGATGGCTCAGCAGGGGGTGGAGTGGGTGGAGAGAGAAAGACAGCAGACAATGGAGGATGGAGTGAATAAGTGAGAGAGAGAGAGAGAGAGAGAGAGAGAGAGAGAAAGAGGAAATGCAGTTAGCAGGATGGCCGGTAGAAGGAGCGTATGAGTCTGCAGGCGTTTGAGAAAAGGAACACAATGAGAAATGCAGAGACTTGTGCAGCTAAAAGCTTCTTTGACAACATGCAGCGTTCATAAACTCCTGTCTTATTCATCTGACCAACTAAAAGTAACCCTCTGCTGTGGGACACACTTGATTTAACCCTCATGCATGTTCTGTTGAGATTGCCTTTACTGGCTATATGTTCGGTGTGGTTTACGTCTAAACATAAAAGGCTTAATAGTAATTCTAATTACCTCTTTTTCCACACAAACAGACTTTCAGAAATGTCACTGTTAACCATTATAGTGGTATTGCTTCGTTTTGGGTGTCAATTTATGTACAGCAAAACCACATTGCAAACAAATACAATAAACCAAATCCATTTTAACAATAACAGGACTGTATTTTTACACAAATCAATCAGAAAATGCTATTGCTCATGTATTATAGCTGGTGTTTCGGAGTCCCCATTTTTTCATGGAGGATGTTTAATGTGTGTTATCAAGTTAATCAAGTTATATATACTGTATATACACACACACACATTTATTTATATTATTTACTACTACTATTATAATTTATTATTATTAAGTATTTAGGTATTATTATTTTAAGATTACACCATTAAAATGCAACACTACAGTATCTTACAGTAAATTCGGATGTCTTAAATGACCACACTGCTGCAAAATCCCTCTTTTCTATGAACATGCATTCAACCGTGCAAC